>JAGSMP010002648.1:0-21193 GCA_029286625.1 Parnassius orleans | reverse complement strand
GTTAGGTGGTCGAAGCCACGGACGCGAGCGACTCATCCCCCACTTCATACACTTATGATGATGATAAACAAACGGATCGCTGGATAAAATATATCTATATTTTCAACAATAATTGTTATGCTTAATAACAAGAAAATTATTGCTGTGAATACACGTACGCGGCGCGCGACACTAAAACTAATACGTGAACTTATAGAACCAGCATCTACAGCTATATTATGGTAGCAGCACAAATGAGACGGCCCAACCGCGATGAGACCACGCTGTCGTGTTTCGTATGGGGAACCGGAGAGCCTCTTTATTAGAAACGAGGCATTCAATCTTAGTCCTCAGAGGTCACAACGCATTTACATTTTGATACTTAATCGAGGAAGATGGAGTTGTCTATTAGTCACAGCACCAGGTGGACTGTGTGCTTGCGTATTGTGACTACGCATTATATTAATTAAGTTCAATGTAAATAACTTTAAAAATATCATAGGTGTAATATTTTGAACAATTAAAATGCGTTAAGAAGCATAAAGTTCAAATAAATTCATTCCGAATTAAGTATTATAGTATAGTAAAGGCTTAATATAGTCTTTAAAAACCATTAAATTGCATTAATAAATAACATTTGTAATATAATTGAAAAATGGGTCAAAAGTTTTCTAAGATTTATAATGATTGCTTATAGAGGGAGTTGCCGGAGACGCATACCCAAGGTCTAACTACTATACTACTGACTACTATATAGTTCTGTTGCACAATGTATAGTCCTATATTAGGGACTCCTGATAGTAAGGTCTATGGAACAGAAACATTAATATAGAAGATTTCTATGATGTATAAGCATTGTAGTTGGGTAAAATATTCAATAACATCATCTGCGTCAAATCAGAAGACACGAATATACTGCAATCGGTATCGATAATTATAGTTGAGGCAGGCAATGCATGGTGTAGCACTATTTGTCACCCACACATGCACATTACACGCATACTTGTGTATTTTGATTTTGGTCTCGCCCTAACCACTTCATTGCCAATCTATACTATACTATATCTATAGATCATATTTACGGAGTCCAAATATGAATCGTAATCATACATTTTGAATACGCTCAAGCTTATTTAACTGCGTTTCGGTAACATCGAGATAGCAAACATCAGCATAGTCAAGAATAGACAGGAGAAAATTTCTAAGTCTCCACAGAGAGCTTAGCGCTGCAAACATTTTCCTAATGACTTCATTTATTTGTGGTGACCATGTTAGATAGGAGTCGACATAATATATTCCTTAATTCTTAAATTTATCACTATAAGGGATGTGAATGCCATTGAGGAGAATAAATGGTATAAGAGAAAAGTCAACCCTAGCAACTAATCTTGAACTACCAATAATTATTGATTGAGTTTTAGTGGGATTAAACGATAATCCATAAGATTTACACCAGTTCAAAATACAAACCAGATCAGCGTTCGTTGTGTCAACAGCTTTTGGTAAATCATCCAGAGTAGTTTGAGTGTAAATTTGGAGATCGTCAGCGTACAAGTGGTAAGAAGAAGACAGTTTATTACTTATAGAATTTATAAAAATTGCAAACAAGAGAGGAGACAACACGCCACCTTGTGGGACGCCGGCAACAGTAGCAGTCCAAGAGGAATACACATCCTGTACTTGAATACGCTGTCGACGCCCAAACAAGTTACTACGAAACCAGTCAACTAAAGTCGGACATATGCTGAGAGAGCGCAATATATTTAACAAAATATAAAAATTGACTGTTTTAAACGCATTGCTGAAATATAACAAAGTTAGTATTGTCAATTTTTCATTTTCCATATCATAACAAAATTTGTAAAAGTGCTGTAGTCGTACTATTACCAGGGTTGAAACCGGATTGCAGGGAATTAAGGGGGTTATGTTCTCGTAGATAAGAGCTTAGTTGCTTGGACACCAGACGTTCTAACACTTTAGATAGGAAAGGAAGTAAAGAAATTGGCCAGTAATCAGAAAAACATTTCGGATTGGTCTTTTTCTTTCTTATTAATAAATGTTATTATACTTTGAATTAATTTTTTGACGATAAATAATGACAAAGAAAGAATACTTCGACTATATTGTATTTCTAATTCAAGTAATTTATATTGAATAATATTGAATGTTGATGATATGTTATTTTATAATTTATGTTTAAAAGTTAGAATATACAAAAATAGTTAGCCCTCTAGTGTTCCTATAGCCCTGCAGGGCGTCACATGTATATCTATCAAAAGTAACATCTTAAGTTTGTAATGTGACAAATTCAAATTGTTTATTGCTTGTAATGCAATAAACAATTTGAATTTGAATTTAGGAAGAGGAATCACGTGGGCTTCTTTCCAAGCAGAGGGAAAAGAAGCAGTTTTCATGGAATTCTTTAAGATGGAAGTATTACAGGGATAAGAAGATCCAGGAGAGGAATGATCATTTTACGACTAATACAGTCACCGCCTACTGAATTCGAATGGTAGAAAGAACTTTTAAATTTGCTGCCTCAATAACAGATTTAAGTTTAATGGATCTGTTGTTGTATTTGAGGAGTAGACACGTCTTAAAATTACCCATTATTATGGTATGACTATAAACAGGTGTAAGATTCACTAGGAGGTCATCTACAACAGAAAAGTAGTCCATTGTAAGAGAAGGGCTGTAAAAGACTCTAAAGTTCCAGTTCCAAATTCCAAGTAATAATTTTGTGTGGCAGAGAAGGATATCAATGAAGAGGAATTCTGCTACGCTTTCAATTTGGGATATTGATGACGCTTGAATAATAGGGTATATGGGTATATTAATAAGGTATATGAGATCGTAAGTAAATAGCAACACCGTCCCCACTCCGCTCGGTGTGGTCATTAGGAATTAAAGTGAAGCCTGGAAGCGAGTAGGAAATAGATGAAATACATGGTTTTAACCATGACTCCGAAACAAGGACAGCATATTTGTTTTTACTATCGTAACTTGACAACATATCAGGGGAATGAGCAGGAATACTTTGAGCATTAATGTGAACAATGTTAAAATTTTCTCTCTGCAAAATAGGAGTTTAACGTAAGATTTAAAGAGGAATGCTTTCAAAACTGTCGTTACTGTTCAATCCATCGGGAGTAGTATTTAAAGAGTTGAAATTACTATTTACATCGACATCATCTTGTGATAACATGAAATTTAGTATTTTAATTATATAGTAATAACAAAAAATTATAACTATATATAATAATAATGAGAAAAAAACACACAAATACAAGCATAGGTGAACCACCTACCAACATTTTAAAGGAAATTTTAAAGTATATACTAAAATTAAACATAATATCGGTTATTACGTGACCAGCATAATAACTGTAAAGTCAAGGACAAACTCGTAAGACTAGGCATTATGGGCATAAATCCCTTTGCCTTAAAAAACCCAACAACACTGTACGCACTGACCTCTATATATACAAGCGCTAGCATATTCTAAGTCTATGGTAGGCATCAACAGGCATAAACAAGTATAATAGGTATAGTGATCACAGAACACAATTACTTTCTACCGAGAGATAGTGATTATTAAGTCTTTGGTTGTAATGACCGTAATGACAAAAAGTCTAAAATCACCATCAGCATATTTAAAGTTATAAACAATAAAAATAAAAAATAAATCATTATGCTCTCAATAACTTAAACCGTATTATGACTTTTTTATTATCATTATATCTTATAATATTACTAGCGAACCGCCGCGGTTTCGCACAGGCGATTTTTGGATCTCGACAAAAACGCAACCTACCGGGTCAGTATGTAAATTTAAATCATTCCCGAATCAACTTAATCACACACAAAAATTTTCATCAAAATCGATCTAGCCGTTTAGGAGGAGTTCAGTCACATACACATGGACAAAATAATTTTTATATTCTTACATTCTCATCCAATTCTGAGCTATATTCAGTTAGTTTAAAATCAATTACTAAATTCGACCCGAACAGACATACTCGAAAGCGAGTTAATAAAATGAACGAACCCCATTGTCATATTATTTTATACTTAATACCTACGCCTAGTTAAAATAAAGTTTTTATGTAGCAATTTATAAAAAAATGGGTACAAAATTTTTCAAAGTATCCATAGCGTGTCAGTTCTGTTGTCCTAGTAAACGAACAACATCGCCCTAACACAAAGACTTGCTTGTTTGAACATGTCAGACTAACAGGTTCCAATCTATTCAATATGCAAGCGGCTGTTTTATAACAGAGGAGTGGCAATATCGGATATTGAGTCTACTTCAATACCTATCACATAACATAGTACGTTTAATAGGAGACTATATCAAATATGATGATAATGCAGGAATATGTACGTGTCAAGCTAAAATTAATTCTGTATCATACTTAGAGCGGTCAACTTTTTTTAACTAACGAGCCAGTGCTTTATGGTAAGTGGTGATGTAACAGAAAATGGCAAAACGTACCAAACTGTACTGAATTAGCTTAAGAAAGCCTATTCTCTCTAACCTTGAAGACACCCACGTTGTAATCGGATGGAAAGACAGATACTGACAAACTATTCTACTCCTTTTCAAAGAATACTAGTGCTTTTAATACTACTAATACTCCTGTTAACCACTCCAACTAAGAGGTCGAATGGCGAATTTGAACCCACGACTCTTGAGTTTCGCTGTCCGTATCCTTAACTATTAGACTATTGTCGCCTTTGCTGTAGAAATTATAAACGTTGAAGCAAACCACCAGCCAGGAAACCAGCCGAGCAAGTGGTTGAACGATGATGGAACGGAGAGGGAGTAATTAAGTCATGCAATTCCTGCGCACACTCTCCAAAAAAATACTGTGAACACCAAAAGGCTGGCTTCTTTGTGCTTGTCAGTATAAATATAAATAGAAGTAGATTATTTATATACCATCACGTAATATCTACCTAATATAACACGTTATATAATGTAGATATTATGTGATAGAGCAACATTGAAAAGTATTATGCCTGTAGCACGAATGACTGGGAACGATTTAGCAGACTTATGCCCAAATACTCAAACGCTGCTCTATTTTAAGATGCCGTTAAGTCTCGTGCTGTCTCTATCACTTTAACTCAAAGTGACTGTGACACCACGAGACTTAACGACATCTTAAAATAGAGTAGCGTTTGAGTATTTGGCCATAATTTATTATTTTGCAAGACTCGGCATAATATTATAAGAGATAAATATAACGCCATTTACTTGAAGTCATGAGATCATTATTGCCGCTTTCCTACATAGCGTTTCCCCTATTTCGATTTTTACAACACCGAAGGAGAAACACCGATGAAAACTTACGCTGACAAAACTCAACAATAACAATCTTGACAAATTAATTTCCAGTTTAAGTTATATAATGCCGCCGTATAGTGCCTGCGTAAGAGAAACCACTACACCATATCATCCCATGGGTGTCATAACAGGCGATAGAGGGAAACTTAAACAGGAGATGGGCAACAGCATCTTCCAGATAACAACCTAAAACACGGCAACTATGGCAAATATTATGATGGGCTGTAATAATAAAAGATACAATATCATTTGCATACATATAATTTTCCTTAAATTGGAATCATCATCATATTTAATAAAATAATGAGTAATAACAACTATTTATTCTGACGCCCTAATTTGATAAACCTTATCCTTCCCTATAACACACAACAACAAATAACTTAGAGTAATAATTCTCCGGCAGTAATCTTGTTTACGTTGTACGTACGAGTACGTAGCGTGTGTTTTTAAGTTGCTTTTATTTCAAAATAATTGGTTTAAAATATATCTACGCTTAATTATGTCGCGTATCGTGACCTCAATTGTTATTTTGGCTCTTGTTTTTGGATTAGAAGCGAAGTTGAAGAAAACATCACCACCTCATTGTACTCAAGTCGCTAAAGGTAAAAGCCGAAAAAAAATCTTTTGACAATTTTACAAACTAATTTGGAATAGTTCACGAAAGATTATAAAAGTACTTTTAAACAATTATCTTTATTAATACATATATAAGACCGGCCGCATACATACGGAAAAAGTCCAGAGTGAACTCGGAGTGAATCTTAGCCCCACTTACCAGAAAGGGCAGTACAACGTCTGCCGGCCCAGCTAGTTCTTAATAAAATTCTGAAAGGAAAGGAAACTCTATAATGTATTGAGATTTAACTTAAAGAAAAGGTTTCCTTTAAAGCTTAAGGACACTTTTAACCTACTTTATCAGCCATAAAAGTCTACTGCTGGACATCTGCTGGGCATCATGGGCCTCTTCCCTTATGGGGAGGATTCGCTTTAATCTTCATGCTTGCCATTACTAAAACAGCAACTGATACTTTAACTGGAACCGGGACCGTACCGAAAGGTTAAATCTTTGTTAGAACCTAAATGGAAAACTCGTTTTAAACTCTGTTGGAAATCTTGACAGTTTGCGCAATCTTCAAAAGACCTACCCGATGATGACTTTAAAAATATTCACGAATTCTTGCAATTTTGTTAACTGCATTCATTACAGTCTATCAAAGGCCACTACTGAATATAAGCCTCCTCTATAGATTGCCTTATAAGTAGGATGTTTCCCATCGTTGACACGATTGGCAGTTTTTCATCTTGCTGCTGCCTACCCATTAGTTTCCCTCTATCACCTCTTACGCAACACGGGCGATATCGGGTAGTGGATATTCTGACACCGCTACTACGCGGTTAATATATAAACATATAACGTATTACAAAAAAAAAATTCTACTTACAGATACTGACTATGTGTCCCGCTTCAAGATGGATTATCCTATTATGTATCTTGTACAGGGACAACGGGAAGCATTTCAACAAGTAATTCCTTTTTGTATTTCTATAGCACAAGTTTTTATAAATATTTTCATTTAATTATATTAATATTACCTTTCCCTTTTTAAACAGCTAACCGCCATTCAGGCCGCGAGCCCTGTATCAGATGAAGCTGTAAGAGCCGCATAGGCTAACATCACTTTCATCACAGAAAATAAAGATAATAATTTAATTCCCAAAATGCTTTTCTTAAACACATACATTGTGATAAAGTCCTCTAAGCTTCCGTCTTATTACAAAAAACAGTTTATAATTAGGCTTAGGTTTAAACTACAGTCTGTTTCAATAAAAAATCTCGTGGAATATATGCGAACTTAAATATAAAGTATAGAATGGGATAGCAAGTGTCAAACTTCGTAAAGACCGTTACACCGCGGCTAAGGGACTTCTATCGTGACAAATACTTCTTTAAACCCGAGACTGTGAATAAACCACGTTTTGTAAAAAACTGAAAATGTTAAGGCGTATTTTCTTACGTTATAATATATGCAGAGTTTTCTTAATTCCTCTTTATCAGCTCTCAACATCCCACAACTAGTCATGGACCTCTCCTGTTGTTAGTAGGATTTTATTTTTTATTTCTTTATAGAATAAGAGTGACAAACGAGCACACAGTCCACCTGATTGTAAGTGGATACTTTGGAACATAGACATCTACATTTATCCTCGATTAAGAATCAAAATTTAGATTCGTTGTCTCCCCTGAGTATTCCTTAATACTCAGTGTAGAGACTACGAATACGAGAGTGTACGAAACACAGCAGCCTTAAGCTGCTATTTTACGTAAGAGCGTGGTCCTACCCCAGTCGATTTGCCTTAATCATCGCGATTAGAAGGCGGATTTGACGCTTCCGCGCGGATCTGGGTGTTTTTTTACGGCGTATAAAAACAAGATGACTGATCCGCCATCTATCGGAAGCCAGCATGAGCATGAAATGTTTTTGGAAATTTTATATTCTCTTCTTACGATACACACACCAATGGAAATGGGATGATGGATTCTAGGGTACCGGTTTTTGGTAACGGATTATCATTATTATTACAGTACATCAAAAGTCCTTCTTCAATGGCATCATAATATATGCCATAGCTACCACACTTGGCAAGCGGGTTGAAGCCGCGGTTTTTCAGCTGTAATCAGAAAAATGCTGCTGCTCAGTTTCCTTCTGTCGCCACTTATGACGAACTGTCGTTGACGCATTAATAGAACTTAATGACAATCAAAATAAAGGTTTCCTTTTTCAAGTTCAAATACAAATTTTCAATTAATACATTTATTTTCTGTTAGATGTTCTGCATAAACCCATCGGAAGTGAATAAGGCTGTGACAACAGTTTGCGACTGGGCTGCTCCACCACAGGTCCAGTTCACACTAGGCGACGAGTACATGCACGTGGTCCGTCAAGATCCGACCGGAAGATACCTTGGCAACGCAGTGATAACAACGTATCAACTCTGCAGCCATAACATACCACCACACAGCATGCTAAACCAAACTCTTCTACCAATCGTAACCAAATTGGAATCTTACCAAAAGTGAACTTTGTTTTTTATCTTGTCCATATTATTATTAAATATAAACAACATGTACTTGCAGAAATTCTTTTTTTTTTATACTTAAGTCACTAGGTAGGTAGTAAACCTTAATAATTGCGTTGCTATAATAAATTGCTAAATACTTGGACATCTGTTCTGTCTTGCCTAGAAGGCCGTCAAAGTTAGTACCGCCCTAATTTACTGTTATTTATGTCTCCCTGGCTAAATTGATAAGAACGGTCTCATCTCACTATACCGTAAAACATTCACTGCTAAACATAGACATCCGACATCTCATATTACATTAATTGCCACTATTGACAGACGCTATCGAAGTATCCAATGTCTCCTACCTATGATTCCAACTGACTCACATGGCCAAGATTCTTAAAAGCCAAACATTTAACGTCGATTTACCCATCTCTTAAGAATCAGGATAGGATGGGGCAATGGATACTCGTCCTATCTTATTTAGTGTTGCCACCATGTAACACATAAACAGATCAATAAAAAGTAATTCACAATAAACTCCAATCGCATTGTTATCTAATATTTCTCATAAAAAGAGAAATATTAGATAACAACTCTACTTTACCACGTTTTTATTCGGTCACTTTCTTGTTTGTCTGTCTGTCTGTCGTTCCGGGTGGAATCTTGCAACTCAAATTTCGATCATTTTCCGATTAGCTAGAGACTTGAAATGTTGAACATAGCTCAAAATCGGATGACAATGTAGGAATATGAAAAAAAAATACGTGGTATATTAAATTTTATTAGTAGAAAATTAAAAAAAAACTTGTTTTTAGAATAGAATAGAATAGAATCATTTTTATAAAGTAATTATTATTAATTATTAAAAGCTTTTATTTAACTTCACTTGTATATTCCTCGAATCTTTCAATTAATATTTTTCCCAATTTCACTGAAGCTATCGGACTAAAATTGGGCACACACGTTTGGTTCTTGTCTCGCACTCGTTTAGTCTTTGGTGGTGCTCGAACAAATGTTCTAGGGAACAACAAGGGTCAACTACTGACAATAAAAAAAACATGATGGCGGATCTAAGTTGGCGATCAGAAACTTAGCTGCTCCAATCCGCTTGTAATTTTGTTATTGGGGGTTTATGGAGTCCCCGATTACGATTTTGGGGTCAAATTGTTCGGGTCAAATTTTGCAACGGATTTTTAAAAGTACGCCTAGCTAAGTGACGTAAGAAATCCAAAATGGCGGACCGATCAAGATGGCGGACTAGTTATATTTTATACACTCCCATAATATGGGTTTTGTATGAAAGAGTTAGCTGGGAAGAATACGAAAAATAAAATAACGTCACTCTAAATCCAATATGGTGGATTCCCAAAGATGGCGGACTATGTTTTTTATTCATCCCCATGATATGGATATCAAATGAATATATTATTCAAATGATGATAACAAGATGAGCCCTTTGTTCACTAAAAAGAATACAAATAAAATTGCGTCCTCGATCAGTTGTTCGAGGAGATTGTGTATTACTGCCCGGCCATACGGTAAGACTAAGCGGGGTCGTGTCTGAACTAATATCTACCCTGGGCAAATTCTAGCGGTACTGAAAAAAAATCAAAATGATGGAAAATAAGCTGTCTGCCATACCAATTTTAAAGACTTATAATTCGGCAAAGGTTAGGGATAGTGGTGATGGTGCTTTTGTACCATGTAAATTGTGTAGTGTAATAAATTGATGGGTTAGATTAAATTTGAAGTTTATTTTCTTCTTTTTAGAGCATTTAAATAAAAGCTTGTCTTTAAAAATATATTTTTACTATTAATTTATTATTTAATATTGATTACATTTAATTCTTATTGAAAGTCAATACTCTAACTCAATAACAATAATTTAACTTTTAACACTGGTTCGGAAGAAATCCTCTGTCCTGGGAAGAACCAGCAAGAAACCCAGAATTTATCATCGTTATTATTATTTTTTACATCAATTCTTTCTTTTTTTCTTATTTTTTTCTTAAAAACGTTATCCCCACACTAGGATTTTCTCCTGTGTCGTGGAGGCAGTTTACAAACATAAATTGCACGAGGACAAACATCTAGACCCGGAACAAGTATTTGTAGGCCATATAAATACTTGTTCCGTGCGGAATTCGAACCCGCGGCTCCCAGCGCAATAACTCATTGCTAAGCCACTGCGCCACGGAGCCATCAATACCTAAATAATTTAAATATCAACGATAATATAAGAAAAGGAATATGTCCACAGCAGTGGATATATTCCTTTTCTTTCTGAGAGGGTTTCTAAGCAAAGATTTGACGGACTTCACTTGACCGATACGATTTAGTGTACATCAAGAAAGGAAGCCTCCTTTTAAAAAGGCCGGCAAGCCACCTGCAATTGCCCTAATGTTGCAGTTGATTATGGGCGGCGGTAGTCACTTACCATCTGTGAACTGCATACTCGTTTGCCCCTCTTCTATAAAATAAAACAAAATTTGCAGATAAAAACTTATAAAATATGAATTATTTACTTTGAAAATCAACTGAAAGGCGGCTATTACACTTATAGACAGCATTGCGCGCAAACAAAGCTGAGTGCTCTAATTACAATTCTTTGTGTACTTTCCGTCTGCAGTATTCCCGCGACGTGTTGCTGTTCGCAAATAATCAGGTAATAAAATAAAACTAATAATGTAAGTTGCAGAATTAAACTCGAGCGGATATTTCGTAAATACACAATAAAAAATCCTGGGTCGGGCCAAAATTAGTTATTGGGTTTTTCTGTTAAGAAATTCTCAGTAGCAGCCCGGAGTCAGGAAGATGGCGTTGTTTCACCCCCATGCCTCGGAAAAGCATGTAAAGTCATTGGTCTCCTGCGCCTGAACTCTCTCCGGTCGTGTTGGATAACCTACTCATCGAACTATGAGAGTGAGGGAATAGAGAGTGCAATTGTGCTTGCGTATAAACTCGGGCACTATGATTTTGTCCTGCGCAGATGGCTAGTCTCCATTTAGGCTGGCCGTCGTAACCGAAAATTCGGTCTAGAGGTGAAGGACACAGTTTTAAAACATGTTTCAGAATTACTAGTCGGCCAAGATCACGCTCTGCACAAGAAAAGCAAGAGACAGAAATTTTTAACAATTATATTATATTATTGACACTACATAACGCCATCTTTTCTATATTTTTAAGCATTTTCCAAAAAGAGAGAAGACGCTGCTGCCCAACTCCTAGTTCGTTTACCTCTGTCGCCTCTTAGGACAAACGATTCGGTTGTACTACGGTTATTATCATTAGTTTGAACTTCAATAATTACAATTAAAGCTGTATTAACGTAAGCTAAATCAATAGAAAAACATTTGCGCAATCCTCACACAATAAAAGGTTGTTTGATGTTCTATATGATATCCGACCGGGCTTTGTTTCCCGCTTCTGTCCCATTGCTGAGATATACGATTTGACGAAACGATTTACTCTTGCTTTTGTATTATTTTCTTAGTGTTTTGTGTTGTCATTTTATTTAGCTTCATCATTTATGTGTTTATCGAAGCCAAATTATGGCACAATATTTTCATTTTTACGCAATTTTGAAATGAAAACTTGCAAATTTTTGATAGTTCTAGTCGTTTGGTAGTGTAATAGCCACTCAGTTTACCAAGCGTCGCAATTGTGGCAAATAATTATGATGATGATGGTGATGATAATATTGTAGTCAAAACTCCTTACTTCCTTTTCATTCATTAATTCATTACAGCCAAACCCATAGGTCTTCCCTAAACCACAACGACTCTAAAGAAGTTTTTATTTCAAAAGATTTGTTTTCTGTCTGTAATTCCGTGTGGCATCTAGCACTCGTCCTGTTTTGTGCTAATAGATAAACGTTCACTGCTGAAGGGCAAGAGAAGCAGTATGTTAAATGGATGTACACCATTTCTTCTATAGAAACCAGTCTTTAGGAATGATAAAAAATCTGTAACTTTATTTTTTTTGCGAGTTTTTTTTTAAAAGTTGTAGTGTCTGCAGGTTACATAAAAAAAAGCAGGAATGCAAACTCATTGTCACTGGAAGTAATAAAAAATACCGAAGTAGCGATTGTAAATGGATTTCAAAGCTGTGTTTAAAAATTCTTTCATATGAATTCATTTCACGACTGACACTGAGTTAGAGCTATTAGTGTCAATTACAAAAAGCGCAGCACGCGAGCGACCTAAGCGCTGTGTAATTACATTTCTTTGTGTACTCCCCGCCGCGCACAATTACGAGCATGTTCCTGTCTATTTTGTATTAAATATCTATCCAACCAACCACCTGTTTCATACCTTATTTTGACTGCGTCGTTGGTCTAATAGTCGTAAGAGCAACTGCTTATCATGAGGTCCCGGGTTCGAATTCCGTGTCGTGGCAAAATTAGTTATTGAGATTTTCTATCAAGAAATTCTCAATAGCAGCCTGGAATCAGGAAGCTTGCGATATCTCGTTAGAGACATAACTGTAATAATTGAACAACATAACTTGTGATTATGCGTTCCACTTTGTCGTAATGCGACAACAACGACCCTTCTCAGAATTGCTACTAAGATCTAAGTTAACGCTAACTTTATGAAACGATGTTATATCGTACGAATTAATAACTTCCTTTAAAGTTCTTAGCTAAGTAAAAGGCCTCGCTGTTTTATTAACTTCCGAATTGGGGGTTTTTGTAATAGGGTTAATCTAAATTTAACATATATTCAAGTTTGGAAGTCCATAGAGTTCGATATAACCATATATTGATATTATATATTTATATATATTATAAGTTATGCCGTGTAGTTGCGCCTTAAGAGAATCCACTACTCCAAGTCATTCTGTGGGTGTTGTAAGAGTCGGTAAAGGGAAACTGAAACTGGAGATGAGCAGCAGCAATTTTCTGATAACATCTCAATAATAATAAAATACTGCGGTTGCCCGCCTGCCTAACATGGCAGAAGTTATGGAAATTTTACCTTTATGAGGCAATCTATGGCAGTTCTATGTTCATCTAACCTATGTTCAGCAGTGTGTTTGGCCTGTATTTGATATATGGAACTGAGATTAGGTCATGCACTGCTAGCCGTCTAAGGAAGGTTAAGGTCACTCAGTGAGATAGGTCTTTGTTCGGAGTTTTTATGTATGATAAAATCCGTAAAGATAACATCTCGGGTAGAAGAAGAGAAACCAACATTGTCCAATGGATTAGCAAGCTAAAGTGATAATGGGCGGGCCATATAGCTAGACGAATCGACAACCGATGGCGAAAAGGTCCTAGAGTGGCAACCTGATAGCTGATGGGATGGAGATGGCTACAGATGCAATGCCACCTTTTAGGACTAAGATGGAATGCCTAAAATCCTGTAATTATACTCGCTCTTTATACCCTTTAGACCAGAATACAGCAGTGCACGCTCTGTTATTTGGCGGCAGAAATAGGTAAGAAACAAATAGGTAAGTGAAGAGGGTGGTACCTACCTAGGCGAAATCCTAGGCAGAGAAGTTTTACCACCTATTAAATTATATATTAGTAGTTCGTACAAAGGAAATTCAGACGTTTAATTTCACATGTTTCGCTATCGCAACAGCATCCCTTAGAAGTTTCAGATTGCATTGCGTCTCAGAGCAGCGAGATCGGACTTACTTTGTCTCGCGTTACTTTTATTTATAGGCTAAATTAAAACTTGCTTGCAAATTGTCGCATGATTAAATTAAAATCAATTTAATAATGCATTTATTCTGATATAATTGTAAAAGTCATTGAATAAGGACTTTTTCTTAATCATCCCGTAAAAGTTCTTTGATGGACATCTCTGAACAATTTGACTGTCATCTCTTTTTAAAATAATACATTTTACCAACATTCATATATTAGAAAATATAATATAGATACCTTTGCTTATATACATGTCTAGTTGGATAAACGCAGTCGAAAAGGGGAGAAAAAAAACCGTACAACAATTGGTCGGTAACGTCCTCGCGCCTAGTTAGTGCTGATTGCGAAATGTGGTATGAAATCAAAGATACATACAATTATAAGTTTAAATTGATGTTTGAAACAATATATTATGTAAAAAAACTGTTTATTTTCAGGTAACTCGATACATTAAATATTTCCCTGACTGAACACTACGACATAAAATAATACATTCCATTAAGAATTAACGCGACAACGTCATCTCTGGGAGATGAAACACACATTCAAAAATTATTCGCTCTATCATTTCCGCAATTCTAAGTTGATTAATGTTTTGAAATTTATTTGTTTATTATGGCTTTGACTGTACTTAAAAGATTTATTTATGTACCTAGTCATTTTAATTCTTTAATTGTAATACCATTACAGCGTATCAATAATCCACTACTGAACATAGGACTCTCACATAGATTGCCTCATAATAGGGATATTTGCCATAGTTGCCATGCTTGTCAAGCAGGTTGGCAACCGCAGTATTCAGCTGATATCAGCCAGATGCTGCTGCCCATTTCTTGGTTCAGCTTTTTTTTTAAATTCTTTATTGCACCAACTGTACAAAAGGGAGAGCATAATGCTCTCATGTCATTCTCTACACGCTAACCTTTTGCAGAATAGTGTGAATTTTGGACAGTTGCTGATAATTAGAATCTAAGTTAAGCACTCGTCAGCTTTTATTTATTTTTATTACTTAGTGCAAGTTGAATAAATAGAGTTATCCGATTAAATAAAACTAGTTTTACGGATTTTATCGCGTCTATTAACTTTATATTCCCGACGTTTCGAGTACTTTACAGCACCCATGGTAACGGGGGCGACTGAGGTGTTTGACGTCCCAATGTCATAGTTAACCATGGCTACCTACAGATTAAGCTCTCTGAAACAAATGCGACAATGGGAGATACAGGTGAGCCCATCGCCACACCTGTATCTCCCATTGTCGCCGATATATTCATGGAAGACTTTGAGGAGAAAGGCCTACTTACTTCTCCCGTAAATCCAAGATTCTACAAGCGGTACGTAGACGAAACTTTCACAATTCTACCTTTAGATAAAGTAACTGTATTTTTAGACCATCTTAACTCCATAAATTCTACAATTCAGTTCACAATGGAGTTAGAGGCAAACAATTCTTTAGCTTTCCTAGATGTTTTAGTCATCCGAAATCCTGATAATACTATTGGTCACACTGTGTATAGAAAAAAGACCTATACAGATAGATATTGAAACGGTGATTCTGATGACCATCCTTCACAGTTAGCTACCGTGGGTAAATCTTTATTTCAGAGAGCACGAGGGATCTGTGACAGTAAACACCTGGCCGCCGAGCTACAACACGTCAAGCAAGTTTTGTACGACAATAAGCTTCGGGTCCCGCGCCTACGTCACAGTGAACGAGTGAAGCCTGCTACTGTCGAGCGAGTGCCTGCTGTATTGCCGTATGTCAGAGGTGTCACTGACAAGATTGGTTACATCTTGATGCGTGCTTCCATTAAAACATACTTCAAGCCGCCGAAGAAGACTAGGCAGTTTTATCATGAGTCAAGTGTAGTGTCCCTCTGCAAGATTCAGGAGTGTACAAGCTTGATTGTGAATGTGGTCTCTCTTATATAGGACAAACTAAAGATCAATAAAACCGGCGTTATAGAACACATAGCTGATGTGAAGAATCGACCTCCGGAAGCCTGCAGTCTGTGAACACATACAGGATCGCTTCGTCACTACATTAGATTTGATAGACCTAAATCGCTAAAGAACACCGATTTCTTCCAAGGATGATTTTCGAGGCTATTGAAATCAAGAAACATCCCAATTTCAATAGAGAAGATGGCTTGGTGCTACCATCTGCTTGGATCTTATAATTAATAAAATTAAATCCCAACCCAAGCATACAACTGCAAGACTTCAAGATACTGTAAGTTCATACTGCGTAGATCGGAACAAAAATTAATAATTTTTAATCTGGAGATAGCTGTGGTTAACTATGACATTGGAACGTCAAACAGCTCAGTCCCGCCGTGACCATGGGTGCTGTAAAGTACTCGAAAAATCTGGAATATAAAATAAGTTAATATACGCGATAAAATCCGTAAAACTAGCTTTATTTAAATGTGTAGTGTTCGCGTAAATATAAGAAATCATTGAGTTATCAGTTGTTAGTAACGCTTGTTTTATAATTCAATTTTTTTTATAAATTGATTTTTTTCATCCTTAATTAAAGCAGTTTATTTACAATTTATTTTTTATAGGTTTTTTATATTACTTCTTTCGCCGTGTTGTGTCATCCCGAGGGTTTCATAAGAGGCAGAAGGTAATTACACAAGATATGAGCAGCAGCATCTTTCTAATAAAAACTCAAAATTATAAGAAAATGCGGTTGTCAAAATATCGCGCTACGGGGCAGTCTATAGGAGAGACCTATGATTAGCAGTGAACTTTTAATAGGCTTTAATAAAGGAATATATAAATATCACTCCTTTAGACTTCCCTCTTTTGTATAATATCATTCATGCATTCATTACAGCTCTTCACAAGTCCACTGCTGGATATAGGCCTCCCCCAAGGAATGCTACAAAGCACGGTCCAGTCTACCTGCATCCGTCGACTTCCTGCATGTCTTACCAGGTCGTCACTTCATTTAGTGGGAGGCCACCCTACACTTCGCCACCGGTACGAGGCTGCCACTCGAGAACCTTTCCTCCCCGTCGGTTATCGGTTCTTCAAGCTATATGGGCGGCCCTTTGCTACTTCAGCTTAATAATCCGATGGGCTATGTCGGTTACTCTGATTCTACTGCGGATATTCTCATTTCTAAGTCTATCACGCAGAGAAACCCCGAGCATAGCTCTCTCCTTAACTCGCTGTGTGAACTTCGGCTTCCTCATTTTTTCCTTCGTTTATTATAATTACCTATTACTTTTATTTTTGTTTAGTTCTTTTAACCATTAAAAATTTCCTCAATTTAATTAAATTAAATTAATATTTAATCAAATTATACCTTAAAGACAAAAGAGTTTCCCTCTGTAAGCTCTTACACTGTTTTTGTAGATGTAAGGGTGACAAACTAACGTACAGTTCACCTGATGGTAAGAGGCTACTGCAGTCCTTGCACACCTGCACCATCTTAATACAAAGAAGACAATGACTACAGGTGTGTTGTTTAAGAACTTCAAAAATAACTTAAGCTTGTACGTGGTGACGCAACGCTGCAGCTGTATTATGGCTGCTTGTTTGGGGAAGGACCACGTTCTCACAGAATACCAGCGTAAAATATTCGTATAATACTGTGCCAAAATATCCACTTACCTGAGCTGTGGGCTGTGTGCTCGTTCGTAGTTGTACCCTTACTTTTATTAAAAAAACGAAATGTTTCTTATCTAATTCTTGCCCCAGAAATTACCAATACAAACATTTCCTTAAAAACACTTCCTGGAAATTTGTCGAAAAACCAATAAGAAATTGATCACGTTGATAACAACATTCTGTAGGTTTTATTTATTGTATTCCAAATTGGAACAAAACTTCCATAAAGTCAACGTAGTGGACTATTTCCTGGAAGAAGCTTTGTGTCTCCGTGCGCTATACGATGCTGCTTGGTAATAATTGACAGCACAAACGATTCTGAAAAACGAAATGTGAGTAAAAAATACTGACAGTTTGTTTAGACCAGTTTAACTAAAATAACTCACATTATAGTAATCGCGCATAAAGTTAAACTTACAGGCTATATACGTCCCACTGCTGAGTACAGGCCTCCTCTCATTTCCAGTACGTGTTGACATATTGGTTGGTTACTTTACATGACCTAGAATATTTCATTCCTCTGACATGGAGGTTTCCTTACTATGTTTTCTTACACCACCGAGCACGCGGTAAAGCAGCACTTATAATTGCAATTAATTTATTTTAATACGTTGTAATTATTAATTGCAATTTTTAAATACGTTGGTTGACCATGTAGTAGCGGTGTAAGATTCACTACCCCATATCGTCCCATGGGTGTCGTAAGAGGTAACCGAAGGAAACTGCAATACGAGATGGACGGTAGACTGCTGACCAAGCGTGGCCTCTAGGGCAAGTATTCGCCCTATGAAACAATTTGTGAAGGAGGGAGGTTCAGTAATGGACTAGATAGGCTGTAACGGACGGATAACGGAATTACGTTGATGTCGGCAGCCATCAGACCCTTGTTGCTCGCGTACTGTGAAATTCATGGAGAGCGCTTAGCCCCTAAGCTACAATGGTTCCATCGCACATAGCCTGAGGCAAAATTGCTTTTAAATTGATAAAAATTGTTTCACATAAATGTAAGAAAACATGAAATTATTTTCGCTTAGTATTATTAAGAGAGCGCGACGCAGCAGGGCTCGCAGGATACGTCTGTATAAATTACGCCGTGTGGACGTATTATTTATTTTGCTTCAGTATTGAGACTGCGTTTTGTATTAGGTAAAAACATGTAATAAATACAGTTTACTGGACAAATTATACAAAATTTTTGCTTGTATTTGCCTCCTTTGTATTATCTTCATTTACGTCACGTCTAGAATCCCTGAGGTCCCAAGTCCGAGCGAGCTTGAACCATGTTTAGCGAAAGATATGGGTATAAACGAAAAATTGTGAATGAAGTAATAGTTGGTTAACCCATCGCCTGCAAAATCGCAAACCCTATTAGTCGCTTTTTACGACGTGTTAACATAATTGGCACATTCTTTTTTATTGTTATAAATCCCAGAGCAAAATGCAATTATTTTTTATAAATTTTGTACAGTTTGTACAGATTGTGATATATAATTATATATAATGTGTTTAATAAAACATTTTTAACTGTCCTTCTTCTAATAAACATTATCTTCAAGAATGAGAAAAGAAGTAAGTCAATTTAGAGCCCAATCATTTAGAAGTAAAAAACATGAAATTTAATACCTATTTAGATTTGTGGAAAAAAAATAGGGTATGTGATTAACTATCTACTTACCAAAGAAACTAATAATTTTCTTTAAATACCAAACTGCTTATAATAATCATAATCGTAATCATAATCATTTATTTCGTGGATCATAGGTATTACATAGATGTTAGTTACATTATTATATAATCAAGTTCAACTATGTCCTACCCTGTGGGCATACGAAGTAAGAAGTAAGTAAGTAAGTACATATATTCTAATACTTTCTATATCGCCATTATTAGCCTTATTAGGCTTTAACTAGCATTGCATTTTTGTATTTGTATTCATTTTTTACAACTTTAATTTTATTTACAATACATTCTTTAATCTTTTTTTCTTGCCTTTCTTTAGTAGAGTTTTAATGAGTTTTACAAACATTATTCCGTGTTACAATCCCTAGTAAAAATACTTTAACACGAGTTGTCCAAAAATACAAAACGATGGGAAAATAATCATTTGCATATTTTAACATACTTTTTTTTTAAATTTTACAAAGATTTTATATATTTAAAAAGACTCCTCAGTTATTTTTTCAGCTTCATTTAACGCGATGAAGAAACAGAAGTTTTAGTTGTAATTGCGAAAACGATTTGCAGATACTTTTGTAATGACGATACATAATGGTATGCGGTCAATTATTCAATGTCTGATATGTCATAAAGACGAGGAAAGTAATTTTAAACGTGCATTTATAAATAAATACTGTTTAACGATTTCCTAAACGTTTTTTTGATACAAAAGAAAAATAACGTTCACTTCTAGGAAACGTAGTGATCACATACTCTTTGCTGTTTTGAGACAGAGGTCTCTTTAATTTTTAAAAGGATATTTTATCTTTTAAGTATTCTCTAACAGTTAAATAATTGCCGTGTCCACTACACGTAAGAGGACGCGTCACTAAGAGACGACTGTGGGAAATGCCAGAAACATCTCATATCTCACAAAGATGGCGATATTCCACCTCGATTACACCAGATTTATCACCAAGTTCGGAGGCGGGCTATGGCGTCAAAGGTGCAAAACGTTTGGTACCCACCTATCAAGGGTGGCGATTAATGCAAATATCCACCTATATATATAATTTATAGTGCAATAAATTATAATTAAATAAATAAATGTAAAATACACTAACCGACGATGAATAACAGTATCAAAGGTGGGAGACGTCTGGTAGTGGCTCCGGTCGTAAACCCGCTTGCCAAGCGTGACTATTAAGTCAAATTTCCCCTACAACCGGATAGGTTCCAGCTGTTTTCTTTTACAGACTAATAATAAAGAAGTTGGATCTGGTGTGAACAGTGATATAATTTTTTCTTCGCAATACCAGTTCCGAGAACAACAACATGGACACAGAGCGAAATTATAAATTAAACGTAAATTTTATAATATATGACCCCATAATACTTTACCGTGTAGTTTTTTTTTATTAGAGAGAGAGGAGGAAATCTTCAAAAAGACACTGTCAAAGTGTTGTAAGACAGGTAGTGTGGGATTTTTACCCACTAAAACCTCCTCTCTCTTGAGTACCCAGTACCACGGGACCGCGTTAGCATTACTTCATGGTGCTGGTACTCCTCCTCATCGCTGCATTACGCGACTACACCTCCGTTTCTTCTTCTTTTTTTCCTTCTTCTTCATCAACAGGACCTCCCTGACATACCCCGTCATCGCCATCCAGTTATCATTCGTTGCCAACATCCAAGGAATGACTTCTTCCGGCCTCTGAGGCACCTTCTTTTCGCTCTGCTAGCGTAGCCGTGTTTCAGATCAGCACTGACAGACAAAGAAGGTGTGCTCGGTGGAGTCAACAACGCCCAGACGGTACACGCAATCAGGAACGCGTCGGATTTTCATACGGTGTAAGTAG
>JAGSMP010002647.1:0-16346 GCA_029286625.1 Parnassius orleans | reverse complement strand
GATAAAGAAGTTGGATGCGCTGGTGTGAACAGTGATATAATTTTTTCTTCGCAATACCAGTTCCGAGAACCAAGAACATGGACACAGAGCGAAATTATAAATTAAACGTAAATTTTATAATATTTGACCCCATAGTACTTTACCGTGTAGTTTTTTTTTATTAGAGAGAGATAGGAGGAAATCTTCAAAAAGACACCGTCAAGGAGTTGTAAGACAGGTAGTGTGCGATTTTTACCCACTAAAACCTCCTCTCTCTTAAGTACCCAGTACCACGGGACCGCGTTAGCATTACTTCATGGTGCTGGTACTCCTCCTCATAGCTGCATTACGCGACTACACCTCCGTTTCTTCTTCTTTTTTTCCTTCTTCTTCATCAACAGGACCTCCCTGACATACCCCGTCATCGCCATCCAATTACCATTCGTTGCCAAAATCCAAGGAATGACTTCTTCCGGCCTCTGAGGCACCTTCTTCTCGCTCTGCTAGCGTAGCCGTGTTTCAGACCAGCGCTGACAGATAAAGAAGGTGTGCTCGGTGGAGTCAACAACACCCAGACGGTACACGCAATCAGGAACGCGTCGGATTTTCATACGGTGTAAGTAGGCATTGAACTGTCCATTATATTCGACCCTTAAATTTTATTTTTTATATTCATTTTCGTACTAGTTTTCCTTATTTTTTAAATTGTACATTTGCATGTGCGGTCTATAAAATAATACTCTTTAGTGTAACTAACTAACGAACGAACGAGTGAGCGAGGATGTGTGACGTTATCATGAGAAACGGATATTAATACGATATATTTTGTGGCCCTGAAAAGGGCCTTTGAATATTGAAATGATTTTTGATACACCTAAAATACACCAGCTTATTTGGAGCTAGTGTATTTGGTGACTGCCTTGGTGCCCTCGGAGACGGCGTGCTTGGCGAGTTCACCGGGCAACAGCAGTCTCACGGAGGTCTGCACTTCCCGTGAAGTAATAGTCGAACGCTTGTTGTAATGAGCCAAGCGCGAGGCCTCTGCGGCTATGCGTTCGAAGATGTCGTTAACGAACGAGTTCATTATGGACATCGCTTTACTGGATATACCAGTATCGGGATGCACCTGCTTGAGCACCTTGTAGATGTAGATGGCGTAACTCTCCTTCCTCTTGTGCTTCTTCTTCTTCTTATCGGACTTGGAGATGTTTTTCTGAGCTTTGCCAGACTTCTTGGCAGCTTTACCACTGGTTTTCGGCGGCATCTTGAAGAATATTTAATGTTTGATGTGATCACAGATAATATTAAATTATCACTGAACACAAAAATTTTCAATTTCTTTAATAACCATTATTACGGTGACTCAACTAGCTAGTGGTCTAACGAGCGTACCGAGTGTAGTAGTGTGATAGGGTAGGGGGGGACGGGCGGTGGTTTAGAAAGAACGCATTTTTTTTAAAACAGTCTAATAAAATAATATATTATTATACAAATAACCAACTACTATAATAAAATAAATCATTATCGAATATTTTTATAACAATAAAATTAAGACTGATGATAATGTTGTTATGACTGATAATATTGCATGTAAATTTATAAACGACAACGGTGAAATTCATATTTTCAAAGATATGAGAAACCGTTTTACTATGATATATTATTATTATAATTTCATAATATGGCTCTCGTCGTATCGTTACCAATAGAAAATAATAGCATACAAAAAGGAAGAATGTATAGGAGGAACTGAAGACACCTTACTGTAACGTGCTTTCCGAGGCACAGGGGTGAAACACCGTCAAGTTCCTAACTCCGTGCTGCTACTGAAAATTTCATGACAAAACCCAATAACTGTTTTTAAAAACAGGTCGACACAAAATATTTGAACCTGGGACCTCGTGATCATCAATTGCGTTTACGCCCACACACAGTAACAACAAGGCATTCAGACTTAAAATACTCAGATCGGCGACGGCAACAGCGTGAAAGGCGAGATGTCTGGTACTGCGATCGTATATCCACCTGTCAAGCTCATACTTACGATTAAGGTAATTCCTACCATAAGCCGAGAGGCTCATGTCCAGCGGTGGAGTCCTATAGACTGACGATGATGATAAAAGAAAAGCCATGATAGTTCATTGAAGAAACGCTTGCCTTAAAAACTCATAATACACGCGAAAAGCGAGTTCGAAACATGTTGGTTTATTTCTCATATGTATCTGTATGCCAGATAAACGAAAATTCAAGTCACTGCAGTTTTATTGGAATAATTTTACAATTATAATATGAAATAATGGACCCATAAGAAATCTTAGCATATACTGTAAACCTCATTTTTACGCAAATTACATCCTTTCGTACCTAGCTATTTATTATTATAGCCATACATTTGCTATGTAGTGGCGATGTAAAGAATCCATAATCCTGTTTAATCACGTAATAAAGTAAGTGGTGACTTTGGAAAATGTTAGAAAAACCTACCTACCTCCTATTATGCCTGCCGATGGTGGAGCAACTACAGAACACCGTCTCATTTACACGGGGCATAAAAAATCCAGACGGGCGACCGACAGCGGCGTCAACGATGCGAGACATGTGCTACTGCAATCCTCAATCCGACTGCCAAACTTGACGATTAAGCAAATCCTCTCTAGAGTGGGTAAGGCTCAAGCTTTGATGATGATGAAGAAGAAGATGTCCTATATATTACACTTTTCAAAGAAAAAACGAGTTTTTTCGCTTTATCGAAAGTTAAGAGAAAAGGCCAGCAACGCCCTTGCTATTCCCCTGGTTGCAGTTGTTCTTGGGCGGCGGTAAACACTTACCATCAAGAGTGCCGCATGCTCGGTTGCCCCTTCTTTTAAAAAAAAGTCAAGTCGCAGTCAGATAATATGTATATTATTTACATATATGAGATGTAATACTTAATAGCATCTATCTATATATACTATAATAAAACTCTAACATGACGTCTGCCTGTACACGCATCACGCAAAAACCTGTAAACCGAGTTGAATAGAACTTTCACTAGCAGATAGCTGATGTTATAAGGAGTAACTTAGGCTACCTTTATTTTAGGAAAATAGTTACGGTTCGGCGCAAAAAAAATTAAAACCCATGAAATCTAATCGCAATAAATTCCACGCGGGAAAAGTCGCCAGTAACAGCTAGTATACAATAAAACCGTTATCGACTCATGTTTTTAGAGTAATTTATCAAATAAAAGTTTAAATCTCTCGCAGAAATATTTTTTTTTGCTTTTGATTATAAACAATCTATTTTAAATTGAAAAAGTTGCAATGCAAAAATTGAATGTTACATTATTTTATCAATACTTACATTTTATTGATAAAATAAAGAAGAAATCAAAATGGAACAAATGTATCAAAAATGTTGTGGATATAAAACTTCTGTAGTTTTTTGAAACGGAACGTCATAAGTCATTCGCGCATCTTAATCGTTTGTCCTATTGTTAATATACGTGACGCGATGGAATGATTGATGGTATTATTCCAGATATTATTGACAACGTAGATTGATTAATAATGTTTTCTTGTATTTTTTTGCACAACTGAATTTTGATATACAAATTCAGTCTCGTATGTGTTGTAAGGGGTAACTGTGGTAAATGCCAAAAATACCTATTAAAAATAAGCTAACAACCGTAGTACTGTCCTGAAGCGCTGGTGCTGGTGCCGCGGATGTGTACTAAGGCTTTTCCATGGCCCTGTTTTTAATAAGATAGATCATTAACTTAATAATTATTTGATTTCAAAAAGTACTGAGCTTTCTTATGACTAGTTCACCCATATGTTTTGTTTGCACACCATTCATCGGTCAATTGGCGAAGGACCACTCTCTCACAAAATACCGGCCTAAATTAGCAGTTCATTGCTGCTATGTTTCGAATGACGAGTGTATAGAACCGAAGACCCTTTTTATTAGAAACGAGGCATTCTTTCTTAGTCCTCAAAAATGACAACAAACCAGCATTTTGTTTATTAATCAAAGATAAATAAATGTAGATGTTTATAGGCCACGTTATCCACTTACCATAAGGTGGAATGTGTGATCGTTTATTACGCTTATACAAAAATAATCTGTTCAGCCATTCCGAAGATTATCCCGGATGGACAGATATACATACAAAATAACGGCATGCAAATATCTCCCTGAGCTCGAAAAAATCAGTTATTTCAATATAACAGACACATAATTTATTTATTTTCCTCACTCCTTATGATGAGATGGTAATACAGTATGATCAGAAAGAGGACTTCTTAGGTAATCCTAAATAAAAATAGCCATGACATATTCTGTAAACCAACTGAATTACTTGTAAAAATTATAAACAACATTGAATATTTTGTTTTGTTGTGTTAAAAAAAAAATAGCAGCAACGCCGACACGGAATATCATCACGCAGTTGACCAAGTGAGAAGCATCTGCTCGTGAGATTCGTGTTCTGAGCTTTGTTTATGGTCATTATAAAGCATTTAATCGAATGATATTTGTGGTAAAAGCACCGTAAACACGCATCACAACCGGTAGCAATATCTGCGTCTACAACGCTCTTTCAGAAGCAACTAATTTCAGTCGAGTAGATTATATATAAAAATTTGGAGGTTTTTATTTAAAAAATACCATTCAACAGTGAAACTTCTCAGAAATTTTTAAAACTTAATTTTTGGATAAACTAATTGAATGTATCAATAATTGTTTGAAAAACATTAATCATTTTCCTTTGACTGGTTTGAGACTTTTCGGTTTCGTAAATTTCATAATGGTATTCTTAAAGTAATCAATTTAAGACTGTTAAAATGTGTCGATTTTTACTTTTGAAAATTCCATTAACAAACAATTATATACTTCAATGAAGTTTGTAAATTGTAAAAATCTTCTTTAATTATGAAACTTTCGGAAATTAATACAAAGGAAAAATTTTGTGGTTTTATTCTTGTAAATAAAAGAATCATGCAATTAAGTATTATGTTCAGTCAGCTTTTTTAATATTCGGGAACAGAATAATATTAAATGATTAACAAGCAGTTAAACAAAGGATTAGTACACAAACGGAAAAAAACTCCTTATTTTATATTTAAAATAGAATAAAAATAATGCTGTATTTATTGCTGCTGTAATTGACAGATGGCGTTATTATCATCAGTTCTTAAAAAATAAGAGTTGAAATTTTCGATACATACTCGTATAATTGAGAGCAAAGTGCTTGTACTTTATTAAAGGAGACAGTTTCTTTTTGTATGGAGTATGGGCCCACCACGAATTTTAGAGAAACTCAATGAAATGTATGTCGATTTATTCCTTATAATCTATAGATTACAAAATTAATATTAGTTTTATCGCATCTAACGGGAATTCCGAGAAATTAAAAGTTAAAATATTAATATCGCAATAACCTTAAAACAAACTAAAAGCGATTTTCTAGTAGTTTTCACCGATATTATGAGTTAGAATAGTGTATATACAACAGAATAGCTTAATAATTAATAGTTTTAAGCAAACTTGTAGGTACATTCAGCAATTATAGATACTTTAAGATTGATGGAAAATTCTTTTAGCAGTTCCGGCAAAACAGTGCACAGACAAACAAACGTGATGTGGAGACTATTTTTTACAGGTACCAATTGATTAGTGAATATACAACACAAACACAATTACAGTAGTTAAATAAATATGATTAAAGCCAAGATGAATAACGGATAATATGTCTATTTATATTACCTTTAAATGCTATATAGTAAGAAAGCTGTTTTGAATTGGATGTATAAGGATAAAACACAAAGTAAAATGCCACTGCATATATTGTTGTAATTATTTCCAAAGCAGTCAGACAGGTGCGGTGTCAAGACTTTGTTTTAATATGTTTTGGTTGATTAGTAAAGGTGCAGTGTGTAAACTTTGTTTTAAAATATATTAACTGATTAGTTATCATACCCCAAACACCATTAAAGCCAAAATGACTAAGTAATATCATGTTTATATGTGTTATTACACACTGATAAATATGAAGTAAGATGTTTTAAACTGGTTGTGTAATGATAACAAAAACACATGTATAATTTAATTGTATTTATTATTGTCAGTCATTATCATTTCAAAAGATATTTTCAAAATAACTTGATAATAACATGAATCGGAAGGATATTTTCAATGTTATGAGATATGATATAAGACTGTTGTATTCAATATCCATATACTTTTTTGTCTCTGCCTACGAGCAGCTCTGCAAGATTTCAGCCTACAAGACATATGTACACATTTATTCTAAGCGATCCATCTGAAAAAAGTTAATAAGTATTGTATAAGACTATATATACAGGGTATTTTTGAAACGCTCCCGAAAACGAAGACAGACGACAGTACTAACTATATCTTAGATGATGGGTGAAATATAAAATCGATCCTGATGAAAAAAAAATCATCTTTTCACAACGTTTTATTAGCTTTATTCACGCTCCATCGTGTTAGTATAAATCATCGTGTTAAATAAAACGTTAATTTCATTAAAATAAAACATGAAAATACTTAAACATAAAAGCAGCAGTGGAATTACTGAATTACAATCAGCTGACTAGGGTCAATGTACGCGCGAACGCCGAATCTGGCTAGTGACTACTAGCGATGGTACCACAATACATAATAATTTACAACACTTGTCTAAATACCTAATTATCTACTTAACCTACTATTTTGCCACTGTGCTTGTCTCCACGTAGCCACTTTAATTCAAATTCACAGGTTAAATAAACCAAATAACTGGTTCGATTCCCGCTAATGAAAAAATACTTAAATGAAAAGTTAACAAGATTAGAGTTATGTTTTTATTCATCGTAGGTATGTTTATTATTCTGATGTATTCAGTTATGTACCTATTCAGATCAGTTCAGTACCAAGTTATTTAAAAAATAGGTATGAAACAGCTTACCGCTCTAAATCCTCCGTGGTCTTATGAGATGCGGCTCAAATTGTGCTCCATTCATTTCGAGGCAGATGGGCTCGGTGTTGCGTCTCCTCATGCAGGCGGGCATTATCGTGGTCTTCGACACAGTCCGCACGTAGTTTGTCGAAAACATCCACGATCCTTTGGCGCATTTCGTCAGCACTATCACACTCACGATTAAAACCCTTTCTACATACCCCCACAGAAAGAAGTCTAACGGGGTCAGATCTGGTGAGCGAGGTGGCCAAGCGTGTGGTCCTAGTCTGCCAATCCAGCGATCATCAAATAATTCGGTAAGGCTCACGGACGAACCTCACGACATGTGGAGGTGCACCATCATGCTGGAACCATGTACGGCGATATTCATCCAACGATAGGTCGTCTAAAATGTCAACCAACTGTTCATTTATAAAGTTTAGGTATCCTGTCCGTTAAGTCGCTGTGGCAGAAACACTGGTCCCAGTATGCGATCCTTAAATAAACATGCCCATACGTTAACCGACCATCGGGTTGGTGCGCGGTTTGTCGAACAGCGTACGGGTTAACCTCTGAATACACGTGTATTTCTTCGGTTCCATGCCGTTTCTGGTAAATGTCGACTCGTCCGTCCAGATAACGTGCTCAATGGAACCAGGCACGTTGTTGTTGGTCAATAACCAACGGCAGAAAACTCGTCGGCGGTCGTGATCGCCGGAACTAAAGCTTGCACTTTGTGCACTTTGTATGGCCGCATTCGGTTACGCTTTAACACTTTGTGAACTGAACAGTATGACACATTTGTTCCATCCCGACGTCTTAACAATTTAGCGATACTTCGTGTACCTAGGTTCGGATACCGGCGAACGACATCTAAAATGCTCCTCGGAGTGAACAGTCATTTGACTTCCACCTCCTGCCGCTACTGGAGCAATGGGCCGATTTTCCAACACTCGCTGAAATGCTGCTGTTATCAGACGAGAGTCAGCTGGGTGTCGAGCGGTCGGGAATTTCTCTCGGTAAATTGTAACCACGCGAAGCATTCCGCTAGCTTCCAAGGCACATTAACATGTTGCCGTATTCACGAGCACTATAAACGTACGCGTTAGGCATTATTAAAACAAAAAGAAACACAAAACGTAACAACAAGAATAACACGTAATAACAAGTAGGTAATACCAAGTAATAACAATAAGAATTTAATAAAAAAACAATTGAACTGTCGCTTGCATGCGTCCAAAGTCAACACGGAACTGTCTCAAAAACTAAAATCAATAATTAATCCCGCCAAAACTGAAGCCTACACTTTGAACATTCCCACAGACCGTCAAATGTTATGACATTGCCAACTTTTATTTTATAAGTTTAGTTTCCATATGATCCTACGACTACTCTTTCATATGGAATTTAGAAGTTATAGTTGTAATTTTTTAATACAATTAGACAATAAATTGTACCCTGACGAAACAAGCAGTTCGTTACTACAAAATGATATTGAAATTAATAAACGTACTTACTTGGGTTTGGTTATCTTTGATTTTGTACAAGAAAATAGAAATAAAATGGTATTGAATAATTTAATAGTTAAAATCAATTGCAATTATGATCGACAGGTAATTAATCTAAAAATAATTATTTTACTTTACTTTTATTGACTTTCCGTTTTAATCCATCCAATACTTTGATTTGAAAAGAGGTACGTCAAAACTATTAAAATTACTTGCAAGTTTTATTGTAATTGCCGCTCTAATTCTTATGTCGCTTGCAAACAAATCTTAGTAGGTAAATTTGGGAATTTATATGTTGGCGCTGACGCGAGGTGACACAGTCGGGCGGCGGGCGGCGGCGCGGCCACGAAGCGCGACGGGGAATGCTCGCCAGTATTACTGTGCGCACGCTATTGGTTCCTCATTCTTCCCGCGCTTTGAAAAGCGATGTTTCCCAATGTACAGTCGCACACACAGCTTTTGCACGACGCGCGACGATGTTTTAAAAGGAAGGAAAGAAAAATTATTTATATCTATTGTTTTATGACTGAACTAGTGAACGAAAAGGTAAATAGAAGGTGAATGGGGAAAATTGTGCAGTAAAGTTAAATGTATTGAGAATACTGAAAAAATTACCATGTGGTCAACCTGATGACGGAAACATTTATCATTCGCATTGATGATGATGATTCTGATGAGTGATGATGAAGTAGCATCCAGTAACACCATACACCATCGACATTTGGCTTCCATGTTCCATGTTCCAATGGTATAATGGACAGCGTGTCACTTTAGCTTAAGTTTTCTTGTTACAAACTACTTTATTTTACGATAGAAATAAAAATAATGCTCAAGCAAACATTATCCATTTTGAATTTCAACCTCTTCCAAAGTTCTAAGTATAGTAGTAACCTATTATGATTCTACAATAAAACCATTAATTACTATTATAATATTATAAAACAACAGCCTAGTACCATGTAGTACTTTAGAACGCGACTGTACCCATGCGCAGACACACCCCCTCCACTATCGCTCAGCGTTCTTTTTACGTGACGTTGAGTTTGGCTTCGACGCGGATATTCACCCTAGTCAGCTGATTTTATGGTTTATTTATTTTAAATCCATTTGCTTTAATGTTTAAGTATTTTCATGTTTTATTTTAATGAAATTAACGTTTTATTTAACACGATGATTTATACTAACACGATGGAGCGTGAACAAAGCTAATAAAACGTTGTGAAAAGATGAATTTTTTTTCATCAGGATCGATTTTATATTTCACCCATCATCTAAGATATAGTTAGTACTGTCGTCTGTCTTCGTTTTCGGGAGCGTTTCAAAAATACCCTGTATATACTATACTTCAATGTCAATAAACTACATTTCCATATTTCTGTCAGTATTTTGTTGTCTCTGCCGGTATGTTAAATAAATAAGAAATTATTATAAAATATACACCATTAATCAGCTCCATATGATCAAATACACAAATAGTAGTTATGGATTTACATCAACAATATTTGACTATGTAAAAGTTGTCTGATTTCTTATTTTTACTAGTTTCATGTAGGGGAAAAGGATATTATTTTTATATGAATTATCTGATAGTAGATGACAAAATAATATTCCTTTCTGCAGAGTTAACAACACATCAGTCTAAAGATAATAGAAACATCTGATCAACAAGGTTATAACCATTACACAAGTAAAAATGACTTAAGTAAGTTACAATATTTATACAAACTGTATATTAGCTTCTAGAACAAGTAATAAGTACTTATTTACACATAAATATATGTACTATATATACTGTCTATCTACTATGGCTGGCATAAATTCAGGATCCATTTTTGATGCCATTTGGTATTGTCAAGTTTATGGAGCAACTTGCTGAATATATAAGGTATTTATACCTAAATACAGTTAAATGAATCGCTCTTCAAAGCCGATGAAGCTACATCAAAGAGAAATCTTTAAATCCCTCGACCCATAGATTCTAATTTTCTTATAACATACAGAAAAACTTCATTTATGTATTTATTCTATCTATTATTTAATTTAGATTATATTAATAACATAACACTTTAATACTTTGTCACTTTTAACATACTAATAAGGTTTTAAGACCTATGTTTGTCATTTTTTTTGGTAATTCATCATAAATTATAGAACTTATTTAGATTTTCCAAAATTCTAGGTGTAAAAGTAAACTCTTGTATTACATAGGTACATACCTTAGAGAGTAATTGTGTTCTGTGATACATACTCTTATATTAATTAACTAAACTCATTAGTTTTCATTTTCCAACTTCGAATGTCATTGGTAATTATACCATGCGACACAAAAAATAAAAGGAAAAATAGATATTATCCATATTATGTTAAACACTTGTGCATCGGTAAACAAACAAGTATAAACTTTTTTGCTATTAAGTAATTTTGCTAGTTTGCTACCAAAAATTATTTTAAAGTATATAAAAATTAACCACAGACGTTATTCTTACAGTAGTGATGCAACTCGAACTCAGTTTTCACTCGATTCAATCAAGTGAATCTGTGCAACTCGGTACTCGAGTGAAAATAAATTTTACTTGAGTCCGCTTGCAACTCGACGCACCGTGGATTCGGAGAGCGCTAGATATGTCAGTTCACTAATTCATTAATTTTATCATCTAATCAACTAATTCATAGTATAAGGCACCGCGGGCGAAACTGGCATGTTGTAGACAAATATGAACTTAGTTTGATTTATAATACCGTGATTGTGCTATCATTGTTATTTTTTGTTAATTCGTATAAGTAGTGCATAACATAAAAGGTGATTTAAATATACTTGTTTGTTTAAAATATGAATGATAACAATGAAACAACAAAACAAAAATCGTCAGTGTGGCATTATTTTAAAAAATTTAAGCGATTTGTAAGATATGCGAAAAGCAGTTTATAGATTTTGAAATACTACACATGTCTGAAGTAAATAAAAAACATGGAAATACTACAAATAAATAAATATTTGTATTTTATTTCATATTGCCACATATTACTTATTTAATAAAGGTACCTATTTAAAAATGTTTAAACTAAGGTAATCGCTATTCTCAACTCGAGTGATAAACTTAAATCGATGCAAGGACTGTAAATAGTTAATTCGCATAACTCAAAAACTCGAGTACAACTACAGTGACATAATAAAACTCGAGTGACTCGAGTCACAAAATTCTACTCGAGTCGCATCTTTATCTTACGGTCAACGCAGGGTCTGTCTACAATTTAGTGATGAACTCGACTTACTAATTCGAAAAATTTATTGATATATTATGTAATATCAATAAGCTGATTAAGTATAATACGTGATAGTTAAATAATTAATAACATTAATTATACGCTACGTCATAAAGTTAGAGTGATATTATTGTATGGAAACTGTCTATACGCAAACTACTAACTACCTATTAAGTTAAGTAATAACAATTATCTGGGATGGAGGAACAAATATAAAAATAATTTGTAACAAACTGACACAGCTTCGTTCCGCCAATTCGAGTTGCGTAACTCGAGTACTATTCGAGTTACGTGAATTTCAACTCAAGTTAATTCGAGTCGACTTTCTTCTAAGTTGGCACATCTCTACTACAATTTTTTTTAATGATATACCTTATTGCAGTTTTTGAAAATACGAGTAAAGAAGACTTCTACTTTTATTTGAAATTATCCCAAATTGAATGTCATTTATGGGCAACAACGTTTTTACCTACCAATCGACCCTTACGAATGTGTGCGTGTGCAGCAAAATCAGTTAAAATAATGCGCTACCACGCATTTTGAATTTAAAATATTAAAATGACAGAATGTTCGATATTTTTTAAATTAATTTTTCTTCGCCATTTGCCTATGTATTCCATAGCATAATGTCTTATAGGATTTTGCTATGGGGAAATGCGGCTGATTCAGAAACTATTTTTGTTTTACAGAAGAGGGCCATTAGAGCTATTTACAACCTAAAACCGAGAGAGTCTTTAGAGATAAATTTAAAGAAATAAATATACCTTTCAGTATATTTTTACGAAAATTTAATGTATGTTCACAAAAACAAAGGTAGTTTTAGTAAAAAAGTAATATACATTCTAAACACTAGAACAAACACAAGCTAGTGATACCAGTTTCTCGACTCCACAGAGTCAGTAATTCATTCTTGGGGCAATGTATACGCTATTACAACAAGGTCCCGGAAAGTGTACAGGCTTTATCTATTACCAAGTTTAAGTGCTGTTTCAATTTCGTTGTTTACAGCGGAGTTGAACTCGGTTTGGTCGCGTACTAAGCGGACACATCCCCTGAACTACCATGACTATCATTCGTTCCGTTTCTATTCGTTTTTAATGTACAAATTTGATAAAGTACAAGCACTTTGCTCTCAATTATTGAAAACTTGTCATTATCCTTCTTATTTAAAATGTGCTTTTAAATAAGAGGGATAATAATAGAACTGATGATAATAACGCCATCTGTCAGTTACAGCAGCAATAAATACAGCATTATTTTTATTCTATTTTAAATATAAAATAAGGAGTTTTTTTCCGTTTGTGTACCAATCCTTTGTTTAACTGCTTGTTAATAATTTAATATTATTCTGTTCCCGAATATTAAAAAAGCTGACTGAACATAATTCTTAATTGCATGATTCTTTTATTTACAAGAATATAACCTCAAAATTTTTCTTTTGTATTAATTTCCGAAAGTTTCATAATTGAAGAAAATTTTTACAATTTACAAACTTTATTAAAGTATATAATTGTTTGTTAATGGAATTTTCAAAAGTAAAAATCGCCACATTTTAACAGTCTTAAATTAATTACTTTTAGAATACCATTATGAAATTTACGACACCGAAAAGTCTCAAACCAGATAAAGGAAAATGATTAATGTTTTTCAAACAATTATTGATACATTCAATTAGTTTATCCGAAGATTAAGTTTTAAAAATTTCTGAGAAGTTTCACTGTTGAATGGTATTTTTTTTAATACAAACCTCCAAATTTTTATATATCATCTATTCGACTGAAATTAGTTGCTTCTGAAAGAGCGTTGTAGACTCAAAGATTGCTACCGGTTGTGATGAGTGTTTACGGGGCTTTTACCACAAATATCATTAGATTAAATGCTTTACAATGACCATAAACAACGCTCAGAGCACGAATCTCACGAGCAGATGCTTCTCACTTGGTCAACTGCGTGATGCTATCCCGTGTCGGCGTTGCTGCTAATTTTTTTTAAAACAAGAAAACAAAATATTCAATATTGTTTATAAAAGCGACTTTTGTACCACAACTTGTATTATTTTTAAGGTTACTAACTTAAAAAGTCCAAATAGAATAGTTTTTACAAGTAATTCAGTTGGTTTACAGAATATGTCATGGCTATTTTTATTTAGGACTACCTAAGAAGTCCAAATACTTAGAATCATTTTTACGAGTAAGTTTAGTTGGCTTGCAGATGTGTCATGACTATTTTTCTAAGTGTTACTATTAACTTGATACTTGACATAAATGTGGAATTTCATTGCTGCTACTAAGATATTTTAGTGAAAAGAACAGTTGTTGAATTTTCTTTCAAGAAATTCACAGTAGCAGCCCGGAGTCAGCAAGTTGGCGGTGTTTCAACCCCGTGCCTCGGAAACCATTTAAAGACGCTGGTCCTAGGCCTGATCTCTTTCCGATCATGCTGTATTACCATCTCATCATAAGGAGTGAGGAAAATAAATAAATTATATGTCTGTAATATCGAAATAATTGATTTTTTCGAGCTCAGGGAGATATTTGCGTGCCATTATTTTGTATGTATGTCTGTCCATCCGGGATAATCTTCGGAATGGCTGAACAGATTTTTTTTTGGATAAGCGTAATAAACGAGCACACATTCCACCTTATGGTAAGTGGATGACGTGGCCCATAAACATCTACATTTATTTATCTTTGATTAATAATCAAAATGCTGGTTTGTTGTCATTTTTGAGGACTAAGATGGAATGCCTCGTTTCTAATAAAAGGGTCTTCTGTTCTATATACTCGTCATATGTACAGCAGCAGTGAACTGCTAATTTAGGCTGGTATTTTGTGAGAGAGTGGTATCGGTCGAGCCGACCCATTCGTGCTAAAACCATAATATAGCTGCAGCGTGGCTCTACCACGCATAAATTGTGAAGTTTGTGATGTAACTTCACGAACAGAAATAGAGATAGAGAGCAATGCTAGGAGTGATCTAGTCTATAGTTTATCGGAAAAGCTCGCAGTACTTTTTTTGTAATCAAATAATTAATAAAATCAATGGTCTACCATATTAAAAACAGGGCCATGGAAAAGCCTTAGTACACATCTGCGGCACCAGCACCAGCGCTTCAGGACAGTACTACGGTTGTTAGCTTATTTTTAATAGGTATTTTTGGCATTTACCACAGTTACCCCTTACAACACACACGAGACTGAATTTGTATATCAAAATTCAGTTGGTGTAACTAAAATACAAGAAAACATGATTAATCAGTCTACGTTGTCAATAATATCTGGAATAATACCATCAATCATTCCATCGCGTCACGTATATTAACAATGGGACAAACGATTAAGATGCGCGAATGACTTATGACGTTCCGTTTCAAAAAACTACAGAAGTTTTATATCCACAACATTTTTGATACATTTGTTCCATTTTGATTTCTTCTTTATTTTACCAATAAAGTGTAAGTATTGATAAAATAATGTAACATCCCATTTTTGCATTGCAACTTTTTCAATTTAAAATAGATTGTTAATAATCAAAAGCAAAAAAAATATTTCTGCGAGAGATTTAAACTTTTATTTGATAAATTACTTAAAAACATGAGTCGATAAAGGTTTTTGTGTATATTAGTGTTACCCATGACTTCGCCCGCGTGGAATTTATTGCGATTGGATTTCATGGGTTTATTTTTTTTTGCCGAACTGTAATTATTTTCCTAAAATAAAGGTAGCTAAGTTACTCCTTATAACATCAGCTGCTAGTGAAAGTCCCATTCAAATCGGTTCACAGGCTTTTGCGTGATGCGTGTACAGGCAGACGTCATGTTAGAGTTTTATTATAGTATAGATAGATAGATGCTATTAAGTATTACATCTCAATATGTAAATAATATACATATTACCTGACTGCGACTTTAATTTTTTTTAAAAAGGGTCAAACGAGCATGCGGCTCTCTTGATGGCAGGTGTTTACCGCCCCCCAAGAACAACTGCAACCAGGGAAGTACAGGTGCGTTGCTGGCCTTTTTCTCTTAACTTTCGATAAAGCGAAAAATCGTTTTTTCTGAAAAATTTTATATATAGGACACCTTCTTCCTCATCATCATCAAAGCTTGAGCCTTACCCACTGTAGAGAGGATTTGCTTAATCGTCAAGCTTTCAAAGTCGGATTGAGGATCGCAGTAGTACATATCTCACATCGTTGACGCTGCTGTCGGTCGCTCGTCTGGATTTTTTATGCCCGTGTAAACGAGACGGTGTTCTTTAGTTGCTCCACCATGCAGGGCATAATAGGAGGTAGGTAGGTTTTTGTAACATTTTCCAAAGTCACCACTTACGTTATTACGTGACTAAACGGGATTATGGATTCATTACATCGCCACCACATAGCAAATTTATGGCTAATAATAAGGTTTACGAGTATATGCCTAAGATTTCTTATGGGTCCATTTTTTCATATTATAACTGTAAAATAATTCCCATAAAAACTGCAGTGACTTGAATTTTTCTTAATTTATCTGGCATACAGACACATATGAGAAATAAACCAACATGTTTCGAACTCGCTTTTCGCGTGTATTAGAGTTTTAAGGCAAGCGTTTCTTCTATGAACTATCATGGCTTTTCTTTATTATCATCATCGTCAGTCTATAGGACTCCACG
>JAGSMP010002646.1:0-19279 GCA_029286625.1 Parnassius orleans | reverse complement strand
TTTTTTTGCCGAACTGTAATTATTTTCCTAAAATAAAGGTAGCTAAGTTACTCCTTATAACATCAGCTGCTAGTGAAAGTCCCATTCAAATCGGTTCACAGGCTTTTGCGTGATGCGTGTACAGGCAGACGTCATGTTAGAGTTTTATTATAGTATAGATAGATAGATGCTATTAAGTATTACATCTCAATATGTAAATAATATACATATTACCTGACTGCGACTTTAATTTTTTTTAAAAAGGGTCAAACGAGCATGCGGCTCTCTTGATGGCAGGTGTTTACCGCCCCCCAAGAACAACTGCAACCAGGGAAGTACAGGTGCGTTGCTGGCCTTTTTCTCTTAACTTTCGATAAAGCGAAAAATCGTTTTTTCTGAAAAATTTTATATATAGGACACCTTCTTCCTCATCATCATCAAAGCTTGAGCCTTACCCACTGTAGAGAGGATTTGCTTAATCGTCAAGCTTTCAAAGTCGGATTGAGGATCGCAGTAGTACATATCTCACATCGTTGACGCTGCTGTCGGTCGCTCGTCTGGATTTTTTATGCCCGTGTAAACGAGACGGTGTTCTTTAGTTGCTCCACCATGCAGGGCATAATAGGAGGTAGGTAGGTTTTTGTAACATTTTCCAAAGTCACCACTTACGTTATTACGTGACTAAACGGGATTATGGATTCATTACATCGCCACCACATAGCAAATTTATGGCTAATAATAAGGTTTACGAGTATATGCCTAAGATTTCTTATGGGTCCATTTTTTCATATTATAACTGTAAAATAATTCCCATAAAAACTGCAGTGACTTGAATTTTTCTTAATTTATCTGGCATACAGACACATATGAGAAATAAACCAACATGTTTCGAACTCGCTTTTCGCGTGTATTAGAGTTTTAAGGCAAGCGTTTCTTCTATGAACTATCATGGCTTTTCTTTATTATCATCATCGTCAGTCTATAGGACTCCACGCGCCCCACTGCTGGTTAAGACCTAGGCTAAGAAATGCTGCAGCTAAAGATGGTCGACTCTAACGGGTAGGACCATGCTCTCACAGAATACCAGCGTAAAATAGCAGATTAATGCTCCTGTGTTTCGTATGCTAGTGTAGAGAACCGGAGAACATTTTTATTAGAAACGAGGCATTCCATCTTAGCTCAGGGGTGACAACGTCCGAGTTTCACAACCTCTTGCAGAGCTGAGAGCAGTCGTCGTCGGAAGTTATCCCTCCCGTACTTGTCCTCGGGGACTTCAATGCCAAGAACTTTGGCTTTCAGTTCCCGTCGTACAGAATGTGGGGAGGATGGTGAAGACTGGGCTCTGGAGACAGGCCTGGTCGTCTAAATCGGGTTCTGTCCCCACGTGTGTGATGCGGGGCGAGTCGGTGGTGGACATTTCGTCTGCTAGCCCCGCTCTGTCGCCGCGTGCCATTGACTGGCGGGTCATGGAGGGTGGAGACCTACTCCGACCACCGGTACACGGTTGACGTCTCCACCCAGCCTCGAGCGCCAGTCCTACAGGCCCGGAGTGGTCCGCGTTGGGCGCTGAAGCAGCTGGACCGAGCCCTCCTGAAGCCTCGATCGTGCAGGCTGGGTGTCATCACCGGACAGGCCTGCCGACGTCAATGATGAGGCAGGGTGGTTCCAGGAGGCCATGTCCGAGATATGACGTGGCAATGCCCCGCGTCCGGCCAGGAAGTGCCCGGCGTCAGGTGGATGGTGGTCGCGTGAGCTGACGTCCTCGCGCGAGTGTGTCGCCGCGCGGCACCTGTACGCCAGGGCACTGCAGGCTCCGCATTCGTTCACCGAATGCGGCAGCCATTGAGGCGGAGCTGTACGAGGGATACAGAGCGGCGAAGACCGCCCTCCGGGAGTCCTGCGGGCCCGATCGGGCCCGTGAGGAGATGCTGGAGACTCAATAGAGATCCGTGGGGCGCCTTACAAGATGGTGCGGGATAAACCCGCACCTGGGCCCCGCTGACGCAGAGTCTCGGCCTCAGCTCGTGGAGGATGTGGTGAGCGCTCTGTTCCCTCTGCGCGCGGGGAACATCCGCCCCGTTTATGGCTCCAGCTGCGGTGCCGGAAGCGACCACCAGGACGACGACGACGACATCCCGGAAGGGACCGGGGTAGACCTGAGAGTGGCGGCACGTAGCTCTGGCCAGGAATACCGCCCCAGGACCCGATGGCTTGCCTGGCAAAGCCTGGGTTCTGGCCTGGAGGCCTTGGCCCCGACTGAGGGGCTCTAGCGCATGCTTGGAGAGGCCACCCCGCCTGTTGGAAGACGAAGCTGGTCCTCATTCGAAGGGGGCGCCCTGCGGACTCTCCGTCCGCATACCGGCCCGTGGTGCTGCTCGACGAGGTGGGCGCTCTTGAAAGAGAACTGCAAACCGCCTGCCGAGCACCTTGCGGGACACGGATCTTGCGGAACACCAGTTTGGTTTCCGCAAGAGGCGCTCTACGGTGGACGCCATCATGCGCGTGAGAGCCCTCACGACGGGGATGCAGTGGCCAGGGTTGTATTGGTGTCTCTCGACATCGCCAACGCCTTCAACCCATGCCCTGAGCTGCATTAGGAGGCACTGGTATCACCGGGTGCCGACCTATCTCCGTCGTATAGTCGGGACTATCGACGGACAGGGCCGTCATCTACCCTGGTCGAAACGGTGAGTGAACCGGCGAGATGTCGTGCGGTTTCCAGGGTTCGGTTCTGGGGCCGCCCTGTGGAACATCGGTTACGACTGGTGCTGCGCGTCGACCTCCTACCGGCGTCAGCGTAGTTTGCTACGCTGACGACACGCTGGTACTGGCACAGGGGTCGTGGCGGAGGCGGCGGCGGAAACTATGACACGCGGGGCTGCGATAGTCGTTGAGAGGATCCGGCAACTGGGTCTCGAGGTGGTTTCTGCACAAGTCCGAGGCCATGCACTTCCATGGTCTCGAACAGGCCACCACTGGGATCCTCAGTGATGGTGGGAGGGTATCCATCGGCGTCGAGTCGACGCTGAAGCACCTAGGACTCGTCCTCGACGGCCGATGGAACTTCGTTGAGCACTTCCGACGTTTGGCCCCAAACTGAACGGACCGGGGCTGCCTTCAGGCGGCTCCTGCCGAACCTGGGGCTCAAACGCCTCCTGCCGGAGGTTCTACGCGGGATCGTGAGGTCCATGGTCTTTACGGGCCCCGGTGGGCGCGTGGTTTGGCGCGGCTTGCCGTCCACCACCTAAACGCGCCCCAAAGGGTGGTTGCCGTAAAGATGGTTCGCGGCTACCGCACGATCTCCTCGAGGCGGCGAGCCTCCTGCTGGATTGCCGCCATGGGATCTGAGGCGATAGTCCCGCGCGCCTGCACGAATGGCGCGCGGAGGCACCTATGCCGGGGAAACCCGCCGCCGCGGCAAGTCGTCGCGCAGCGGACAGACTTCCGGCATGATCTCATGGCGACATGGAGAGAGCGACTGTCGCAACCCCGTGCTGGGCACGCCACTATAGCGGCGATAAGACCCCTTTGAGGAGTGGCTTGAGAGACGCCACGGTGTCCTCACCTTCCGCCTGACGCAGGTCCTCACCGGACACGGTGTGTTCGGGAGGTTCCTGCACCGAATCGGGCGGGAGGAAACGCCCGGGTGCTCCCACTGCGAGGATCGACCGGAGGACACGGTGGAGCACACCGTGGAGGTGCCCTGCTTAGCGGAGCACCGCCGTGTACTCGTAGCGGCGATAGGCGGCGGACGACTCGCGTCCGGCCCTGGTCGAAGCCATGGTCCGGAGCGAGACGGAATGGGATGCCGTCACCACCTTCTGCGAAGCAGTGATGCTAGCGAAGGAGGTGGCGGAGCGGGAGAAGGAAAGAGCAACAGCTTCTTCCCGGCCGCCGCGGAGACGCCCCGGGCGTCGGGGGCTACTGTGGCCCCTGACCACCGTAGGCGTGGACCCGTGGACGGCGAGCAATGGTAGCTCGCCGTCCGTCCGTCTAACGACGACAGGCCGTGTCGACGGCGCGTTTTGTTCCACGCGCGCCTCAAAGAGCTGTCAGCAGCGTGAAGGGGCCCGCAAGGGTTGACGTTGCCGGGGCTGCGGGCTGTTCGAAAGAGATACCGCGGCTCCGGAACGTAAGGGCACTGAAGGAACACGGATGGTTTTTAGTAAAGTCTGACACCTTCCGCTCCACCCACAGCGAAAGGCGTCATTAGATGATTTCCATCCGCAAAAAAAAAAAAAAAAAAGGGGTGACAACGTATCTGCGTGATCCTTAATCTAGATTTAATGTACATGTCTATGAGCCACAGTATCTACTTACCATAAGTTGGACTGTGTGCTCGTTTGTCACATTAGCCTATAAAAAAGCGTCCGACGGACCGCTAACCACAACGTAGTGAGCTCTTATCTGCCGTTCAACTACTGGCGTAAACTTCTAACACAAGCATTTTAAGCTGGCTTTGAATCATTGACGGGAATATTATTAACGTTGGTAGCATTTTGTTATTCTTTGTATGCAAAATGGCGCCTCTTATCTACTTATTTTTTTATTATTTGCATAGAGAAATAGAAAACACTTCATTAAGACGACGGCGACGCGTGCCAATCAGTTATTTTATCCAAACGGTAACTTACGCTTTTTTCTCTGTAATATTGAATAAGAAATACCAAAAGAACATAGCAGGTCATGTCATCACGAGTTTGAGTTACGCAAAAAACAAAATATTGAAAACAATTAAGCGACGATCATCATCATCGTCATCATTAAATCCCCTAATTAATAGATTTAGGTTTTAGTTTGAGGAAATCCATTATATTAAAGACGTTAAAAATTAATTAGCTAAAATTAGCGTAAAATATGATGTGTTTTACCTAGTTTAAAGAGCAACTCCCGCCCTCCCACAAACACATGCACTATCCCCGTCATCACTAATCCCAGACATACATTTTTTTTTGCTAATATAGTGTTATTCATTTATTTATAAAACACAGTAATATACTATCATTAAAATATGAAACATAAATTATAATTATCACATTGTATTCCTATTCACTTGGCTTTTGAAGGAGAATATAACCAGTTGTTTTGTCAACTTAATGTTGGTAACTGACTTTGGCTTTTGAAGTTATTTTAAGATTGTACTGAACCATTAAAACATTAATAAATATCCTGTTCGTCTATATTAATTTAATGCTATACATAATTAATAAAACAAATCTACAATAATATTGCAATAATCAAAGAACATTATGCATTTTAAATTACAGTTGGTTCTCGTTTCAGAGAAATTGAGGGCCGCATTATAATATTAGATTTTTAGGTTTAAATTATTTATAAGAGTAAATTATTCTTTTTTAAATTTTATGACTTCCTCCCAGTTCCATTGGGCAGATTTAATGGTATGTCCATTATTGTCATCTGTTAATGTTCCTTATTCAAACTGTTGTACAAAAGATCCCGAATAAAAGGCTAAATGAAAAAGTTGTTTGTTACTCGTCATCCCGTCAACGCCGCGCCGCGACGTCCGAAATGAAGTCTTTTCAGTCATTGTGGCGTTGCAATAATAAAAAAAAATTGAAATGCTAAAGTCACGGTTCACGCCATAATTTGGTCGCTTTAATTTGTAAACAGCTTAGAATAGGTTTTTTTTTTTCTACGATTCCATGCTAAAAATAAAAGGTGTGTATTGCCATTTTTAAACTACCATATTATGGAAGTTATTAAATGATTAAAATAAAATGAAAAATTCAACCACTACTATTTTCAAATAAAAAATACGTTAAGCGGAGCAGCATCGCGTAAGAAACTGTGGTATGCAGTAACCTCTTTTTTGAATTTTTAACGATTTATATTATTGCAACAGTATAGTAAGGAAGCAATATAAAAATTGATACCGTATTTTTAACCAATTATTGACCACGGTTACATCTTCCGAATTATCGAAAACCATCAACTACGTAGGAAATATAATAGTAAATTTTATACAAAATGGGACAAAAGAGTACTAACGAGTTATAACCACATGTACAAGTACACAAAGGACTTCCAGGTAGGTATGTTAGCCTTTAATTACAAACGTCCGGAAAAACTACTAGTTACAGCAAAATTCACAATTTGTTTGAATTTGTCAAGAGCATGTTAGAAAAATCTTAATAAAACACACGGTGATACATTGCCAACCATCAAGATGATGTGGATGGTACTTATACCCTATTAATTTTAGCATGAGATTACGTTAGCGAACGGACCATATAGATCTGTTATCATACCTGGGACAGGAATAAGATAAGATGTGATATAGATTTATTGTCAGACCTGAGGATTAAGATAATATATATACAGAAAGAGGGTCCCCGGCTCTTATCACTTATCATACAAAACACAGCAATATTATTCTGCTATTTTACCATATATTCTTGTGAGCGTGGTCCTTCACCGGCTAAGTGGACACATTAATTATGCAACACTGCAGCACGGCTGTACTACATATAAGTATGACGGCATGTGGCAACTATCACGCTCCCAAACGTTTTAAAAGAAATTAAAACTTATATTTAATATGAATAACATTCTAGTCAATATAATAATTGTTTTTACTATATTTAAATTTTTTTCTGAAGACCTAACAAAAAAGACTATAATAGAGACTGACGACGAATCACAGACAATTCTATTATTCAGCCCTCAGGCTCCGCTTCGTTCACCGGAAAATTGAACAAGGGATGAAAAAGTAACAATGAAAAGGATACGAATGGATATTTGAAGGCAGGGAATATTAGAAATAATTAAAATAGTTATTCCTTTTTTTAAACCTTATAAAAGATTTCTATGAGGTTATTTTACAATTTCATTAATTTATAAATTAAATTTCATTAATTTATATTAAACAATGCCTTCCTTAGCTAGAGAGAATCTATCACACCATTTCGTCCTGTATGTGAGATATAATCTTTATGGCAGTCTCTATTATCAACTTTAAATATTTTTTAAACAACAACTGTTTAAAAAGGATTATCATAAAATAAATGAATAGATGAATGAATAAGAAATGAGGTGATCGAATGAGGTGGTCGCCATGCTAATTTAAAAAGTTTTATAAGTAGTTTGTAACAACTTGTATTATTGCATAATTTTACTTTTAAATAAAGTCCCGCTGCGTTTTTGTTGATTCTTCCCAGGACAGAGGTTTTTCTGAACCAGTGGTAAAAGTAAATGTTCTACTATGTATGCTACGCATTATCATGATGTCAAATTTCACAAAAAACACAAGCAGAAAGATCCAAACTTAAGCATACCACCGCAAGACTTTAAGACACTGTCTGCGTATTTCGGACAAAAAATTTATTTTAATAAGCTGAAGGTAGCCCAGATTAACTATGACATTAATACATCGAACACCCCAGTTCCCACTATGACCATGGGTGTTGCAAAGTACCCGAAATATCGCGAATTAATAATTAGTTGGATTTTACCTGATAACTAGGTCTTTCCAACCTTATATCCACTTGTTACATACCCCTACTGTACGAAATGGGATGATGGATCTTACGCCACCACCACACAACTTCAGAACCTTTAGAGTCCCACTTTAAATTTCAAGCACTACTATATGAAATAAAATCACGCGTCAGTTTATCATAACTTATCTGTGCGTATGCAGCGTCAAAAACGCATACACAAATGTTTCGTATACTCGTACGGCGAAACCCAAACATGATTTGCCAAGCTAAATCACAACCTGCCCAATTTGTGCATTACACTCGTTTTTTAGGGCTGATTTTAAATCACTAGAATATAAATTATTCATAGAATAAGATACAACACAAATAAACAAAGAATTACAGTTTTTGTATGAATAAAATAGTTTATTTCGCTTTTATATGCTGTAGTAATTCATTTCACTCATCCATTACAGCCTATAAATGTGTACTACTGAACATAGGTCTATTTCATAGGGGGAATTTTTCGATAGTTGCCTCGATTGACAGGCGGGTTGGCAACTACAGTAAATTTTTTTGGTTGTTAGCAGGGAAGATACTGCCAATCTTCTGTTTCAGTTTCCCTCTGTCGCCTCTTACGACACCCACGAGACAATATGGGGTTGTGAATATTCACCGCCACTACAGGTAGGTTATATATAAAGTCAAGTTATAATTTATTTGATGGATGTAATAAATATCTTGTTCCTTAATTTAATTATTTCTTCATAATAAAATATAATGATTTAGTATATTATATGCTATTAGTCTCACCGACAGTATCAAATGTCTTCTTCGGACCCTTCAACTAATCCCAGATATGAATGAATTATTTTCCCAATATGTATTGTTGATAACTAAAGTTAATTACTATATAGGATTTATGTCCAATATAAATAATAAATAAGTTATTGCTTGGTCCAACTTTTTATTTCTTGTTCTTTTTTAATAATAATAATTTGCAATGTGAATTGCCAGTTGTTTTGTTTATATTTAGTTTTAATAATTTCTTTTGAGTTTATTACATGTAAAAGACTTTAATTACTGCATGATTTCAGCTCATTAGAATTTGTTATCTAATATTGACCAAATGATATCATAAAAGTTGAGTAAAAATATTTAGAAGATTTATAATATTAGTTAAATAGATTTATAAATAACAAAAAAATAATTCAAATAATTTTTGCACTAGTCTATAAGAATTACTGTTGGACCCATGGCATTATTGGGATGAGATGGATTATCGTTTAACACTACTACACGGTAGCACTATATAATAGTATGAAGAAATTATTAAGTGTTTTAGTACGCAGTACAGATGTAAGAGATTAGACCGTCGTCATCTTTGCAGTTCATCTTAAGACAAAGGCTTGGTCTTAAATATGCAAGTAAAACATCCACCACTTTGCCACCCTTGGCACGTGGGTTGAAAACCGCAATTTTAGTTTCATGTTCCAGCATTATGCTGCTGTCCACCTGCTGGCCATAAACGATCAGTGAGTCGCCATTTACGATAAAAGTAGTAATAAATGAGATTGATTCCGTTATGCAGCCACTACCTGGCTTTTCATAATAAAAATTATATAGTTCTTTAACTTTTCTTGCACGTTGTTATATATTGCAATTACGTATCAACGTAGGTTCATAAATCTAACATAATTTTCTGCTTCTGGTGTTCTTCACATTGTCAAGTAAAGTTATAATCTATGTACTACCCTGGGCACCGGGCTCTTCACATTTGAGAGGGTTTTGTTCAGAAAGTGTCCACCCCGCTTCCTCAAAGCCTGTTTGGCGGACTCGCATTTGTCTCAAAATATATATATATTTTAATTCTCAGACATGCAGGTTTCTCACGATATTTACCTTCACCGCCATGCACATTGTAAATCAAAACATAAAATTGCAATCAAACAAATACAAATTCAAAATGGTTGGTGCCGGCGGCGATCGAACCCAGAGTGTCGCGTACCTGCAAGCGCTTAACCCCTAAACTACCACGGCTCAAGTCAGGCTCAGGTACGACTTACATAAACTGTTCTCCTATTAAGCCTGTCTAACAATAGCTGATCACTAAAATCTCCAACGACAATACTGGGTGATGTTGACTTGCTGTTGCACTCAAAGCAACATTAGTTCAGCTTACACAGTTGATGTATTATGTGCATTGACGTTACAATATACAAGTCCCTAACTTTCTATACTTTGATATTAGCTTTTATTCTCATTTGGAACAGTCTTTGTAATCCGATATCAACCAACGCACATTATCTCGCAAATCACCACCGTTCCTGTAATATCAGCATAATTAAGCATATTATGAATGCTCCGGTTGGTTTATTTGTTCGAATCCCGCACTTAACTAGTTGTATGGTCTACAAATAATTATTCCAGGTCTGGATGTGTGTCCTTGTTCAGTATATGTATGTTAACTGCCTCCACGAAAAAGGAAAAAATCCTACTGTGGAGTAAAACTATAAAAATATGTTTTGTGGTGTAGGTACAACAAAGATACAATATATTAATAAATTCATTCATTCATTCTTAACGCTGCTGCGTTTCGTGTACTGAAGAAAACCTAAGAGAATTGACCCATTTTGGTAACGTTGCATTTCATCTTAATCCTCAGGGGTAACATTGCATCCCCATTTTGATTCTTCTCAAGTCGAGGATAGATTAAGAGTCTAAGGGTCACCACATAGCATTTACTCAGCATCAAGTGGACTGTGTGCTATTGTGTCACACTTATCTGTAAAAATAATCTGAATAGCGAATTGGAGTTTCTACAGTTCTAATACTAAATCTATATTTATCCTTCGAAGTGTTTTAAGTTTTACATCCCAATATACACCGATTTCTCGTGAATTTTTGCCGTGAACTTTATAAAATATGGAAACGGTATAATTATTGTTTCAATTATTTATTTTTCTTTTTAATTTTTAATGCAAAATTAAAACCCTTAACTGAAAGTATAACACGTCAGCACAGCTCTAGCTTTAAAGTAGGAATTAGTCACAATGTGAATTCACTTAAATGTCTTTTAAAGCCGCAGTACACATGACAAGTTTATTTAAAAGGGATTATGCGCCAGTTTCAAAAGCTTCTAGTTTTATGTAAACCATTTCAGAGCGTGTTTCAAAACTTCTGGTCAGATTTATAGAGACTTAAAGGGCTGCGAAACTCTGTATGTCAGTAGGATCGAAACATGAAAACTAATCTTTTTTTTTTAAGAATAAAGATAACGAACGAGCACACAGTCCACCTGATGGTAAGTGGATACTATGCCCATAAATATCTACATCAATCATCGATTACGAATCAAAATGCAGATACGTTGTCATCCCTTAAGACTTGGATGGAATGCCTCGTATCCAGTAAAAACGGTTGTGGCAGCGCTGTCATCGCGCTACAAGCGAAACTCACCGAAGCCTAATCACGCTATCAAAGTTGCAAAGTATTGCACTACATATAGAACAGATTTGTATTAACAGACGGAGCATTGGCCGCTTCCCGGGACGATTAACTTGCCCAGCAGAAGATCCCCCCTTTTCTTTTCTCGGACAAAGAGTCTTCAGTTCTCTACACTCACCATAAGAAACAAAGCAACAATATGTCGCTGTTTTACGCTGATAATCTGTGATAACGTAGTCCTTCCCTGGTCGAGCCAACCTATTCATGCCACAAACATAATAATATGGCTGCAGCATGGCTCTACCACTCGTACAATCTTACTTACTTTACCATCACCCTCATTACAACCACGACCAGTTGACTACTTAGCATATGCCTCCCCCAAAGTATAAACGGTTCTAGCTACCTGTATCTATCGACTTCCTCCATATCTTACCAGATCGTCACTTCATCTATTGGCGTGCAGCCCCACTTCGCTTACCGGTACGATGTTGCCACTCAAAAACCTTTTATCTCCATCGGTTGTCGGTTCTTTGAGTCATATGGCCGGTTCATTGCCATTTCAGTTTACTGATTCGTTGGGCTATGTAGGTTACTCTGGTTTCATTACGGATATATTTATTACGAACTCTGTAACGCAGAAAAACTGAAAGAGCAGCCCTCTTTAACATATAAATAATAATAAAATAACTTCAAAATATCTTCTTTAAATTGCACTTACATTGGTTCACTTAACATGTACGTTTTTTATAGGATAGGGTAACAAACGAGCACACAGTCCACCTGATGGTAAGTGGTTGCTGTGACCCAAAGACATCTACATCTATCCTCGATTAAGAATCAAAATGCAGATGCGTGAGGACTAAGATGGAATGCCTCTTTTCTAGTCAAAAGGGTCTCCGGGTCTCTACACTCACCATACGAAACACAGCAGTGTTAAGCTGCTATTTTACGCTGGTATTCTGTCCTTACCCGGTGGAGCCGACCCATTCGTGCTACAACTATAGTACTATATAGCTGCAGCATGGCTCTACCACGTACATGAAACATAACATTGAAGTGTACTATTGAATAAACTGAAAAGACTGTTCAATATTCTTTTTTAGTTATTTATATTCAGTTCAGGAGCTTAGCGAATGCCTTTTAGCCACAGACATAATATTTTATTTTTGTTACCAGTAACATTCAGGAAAATAGAATCGAGTACCTAACATTATTTTTAAGATATGTGAATCAGCTTTTAGTTATTAAAATAAAAATGAATTACGATTATTAGTTCTATATGAAAGTGACCAATATATAGCATTGCGGTTATATCACGGAGGCAATATTTTAATTTACGATTTATATACAAATATATATCTTTATATATATATATATATATATATATATATATATATAAAACTACAGTGACAAACGAACTTATAGTCTACCTGATGGTAAGTGGCTACTGCAGCCCATGGACACCAGCAACCAAATTTAAACAAAGAAGGCTGCAGATACGTTGTTATCCTAAGGACTTAGATGGAATGCCTCACAGCCTGTTATTATACTGGCTCTCAATACTTCAGGCCGAAACACAGCAGTACAAACACAAATATTTGGCAGCAGATATAGGTAAGAGGGTGATGCCTACCCAGACGAAATCCTAGGCAGAAAAGGAGTCCTATCACCTAGATTATATATATGATGATTACGGTTGCCATCCCCTGTCAAGTGTCGCAACAATGACATATATCCCCTCTATCAGGAAATTTGTGTGAAAGCCATATGCTCAGCAGTGGACTTTTGTTAGGCTGTAATGACGGTGATCGTAAATATAATAATGGAAAAATGATAATTTAGGCGATAATTTAACGAAACGAGGCATTCCATCTTAGTTCTTAAGGGTGACAACGCATCTGCATTTTAGTTATTAATCGAGAATAGATGTAGATGCCTATGGACCACAGCAATCACTTACCATCAGTTGGACTGTATGCTCGTTTGTCATATTTTATAAAGAGAAACAATGCGATCCCCGCCGGCGGCAATGACATTCTTACTTGTAATTTTAAGTGCCTATAAACCCGTCAGACTGGGATAAAGTTATTTTAATTAAAAAATGTCAGGTTTATTTGTTCGCAGACGATTTAAAAACAACTACAAGCGAATCTCGACAGACTTTGTGAAATGGTGAGAAACAAATCGACTACTGTTTAATCCGGGCAAATGTAGTTTTATAAAATTTACAAGAAAAAAAATCCATTAGCGAGTTCTTACAATATATTGGGTAAAAACTGAAGGAAACCGATTTCATTCGAGACCTGGGGGTAATATTTGATAGCAAATTAAGATAGGATAAACATATTCATTCTATACTGACATCTTCTTTCAAGTTTCTCGGTTTTGTTCTTAGACAATCTAAAGATTTCAAAAGGGTAACAACAATCCTTCAACTGTACAACAGCTTGGTCCGTAGTAAACTTGAATATTGTTGTCAAGTATGATTTCCCGCTTAGAAAAACCACATTGAAAGAATCGAACGTGTTCAAAAAGACTCATTAAACACCTAATCCTTCGTTTAAAAGCTTCAAGTCATAGTGAGTGCTACAAAGAGAAACTCGATTACTTTAGGATGAAACCACTGGCAGTTCGTAGATCTTTTCTTGATATGAAATTTCTTCATAAAACTTTCAATGGTAAAATTGATGACAGTGAACTGTGGAGTAGATTTAATATTAATATACCTCAAAGTACTCCTCGCAACCAATGTCCTAAGCTTAGCAGTGGTCTTTTAAAGGCTGCGAATGGAAGCTGAGGATTCTTTTTTAATTGGAGCATTGTGAAACACGTGTCAAAAAATTTAAATGTTATAACGAACTATATTTCTACATTCATAGTAATGAACTTCAGTATTCTTAAACAAACATAAAATATAATATTATAAGAAGATAAACAGAGGCCATAAGTTCAATGTAATATAAAATTCATAAAAAAATCATATCGAAATTTGCATTGAATTTTAACTCGCCTCGAGGCTGTCGAGAATATAAAACGCTAATTTACGGCTCATTTTACGATAATAACTCTATAACTTAATTATGCTTTTAATATTAAATGACCCTTATTAACAACCTTATAACCTAAATGTATAAAGAGAAAGATCTTATAAGAGTTTTCGTGACGTCCAAATTACTAAAGTATTTCTTGTAATACATTGATTCAAGAAAAAATATTTTAAGTCAATGTATAAATATTAATAAATTTATTGCAAAATAATGTTTTACATTGACATATGAATGTGAGACGTGATCTTTCACTGCTGGCCTTATGAGAAAGTTCAAGGTAACTCTGCGAGTTATGCAGAGTTGCTCTCTCTGCGTGATAGACTTAGAAATGAGGATATCCGCGGTAGAACCAGAGTAACTAACATAGCCTAACGGATAAGTAATCTGAAGTGGTAATGTGCCGGCTATATAGCTCTAAGAACCGACAACCGATGGGGAAGAAAGGTTCTCGAGTGGCAGCCTCGTATTGGTAAGTGAAATATAGGGCGGAGGCCCCCCACTATATGGAGTGACGACCTGGTAATAGATGCAAGAAATTGATTAATGCGAGTGGCTCAGGACCGTGCTTTGTGGCATTCCTTAGGGGACGTTTTTGCTCAGCAGTGGACTTGTGAAGACCTCTTACTTTCACATATAGGTAGGTGTATAATATTATATATACTTATATTGTTTTAGTATTCGCTTTTTTCTAAAAACCTTTCCCCACACTTGGATTTTTTCCTAAATCGTAGAGGCAGTTTACGCACATAAATTGTACAAAGACAAACATCCAGAACCGGAACAATTATTTGTAGATCATTCAAATACTGGTTCCGTGTGTGGTACGAAACCGCGGCACACAGCGTCGCAACTCAATGCGCCATGATGCCGTCCACCCGACCGTCTTTATACATAGTATACTGCTTTCTTAAATGTTAACCGTCCCATCGGACTATGAGAGTGAAGGAATAGAGAGTGCACCTGTGCTTGCGCATACACTTGAGCACTATAATCCTGTCCTGCGCCGATGACTAGTCTCCGTTGAAGCTGGCTGCCGTTACCGAAATTCGGTCTGGAGGATATTATTACTTCTCTTTTAAATCTTAATCCGCCATTCAGTGTCATCATATGGCGTGTAAGAGTCCATGAACTCATTTCATCCCTTGGATGTGGCAAAAGGCGACTATGGGAAATGTCAGAATAATCTTATAGCTTAAAATACAACATGACAGTATGACAGTAAAAAAAAAATTACAACCAAAGAGGCTCATATCCAGAAGTGAACTTTCACGGGTTGATAATAAATAAGAGTACGTGTAGTACTGTAATACTGCAAAATATCTTAGTCATCTTATCTTAGCCGTTGTAGCTTAGGGGCTAAGCGCTCGATGTAAATTACACAGTAGAAATAGGCAAGAGGGTGGTAACTACCCAGATTGAGACCTACACAGAAATGGAGCCCTGCCACCTGGTAGATAAATATGTTTTGCGAGAAAAATCATCATAATAATACGTATAATATTGAATATGATAGATCAAAATCCTTCTTAAAATTTACCAGGTGACACAATTTTCTTGCATGATATAATGAGCATATTTTCAACCCTCAACGCAACTGGTAGGCTGATAACTGGTAAGCGTAGATTCCTCGCACTGGTAGAACTGCTCCCCAGAACCACGTTCGTCAGGTCTACACTGCGTGGGTACATTTGATGATTAAACTGTTGAATAAAGTTAATATATCCCCCCTACCCCTACTCTTTTAATTTTAATGCTGTCGCATGGATGGGCCGGCTCAAACCGGGGTGGTACCACGACCTCACAGAATACCAGCGTGAAGTAGAGGTTTACTTCTGCATTTCGCCTGGTGAGTGCAGGTGGCCGGAGGCCCAATCCCCCCCCCCAATCAACATGGTAGTGGAATTAAACAGAAGACTACCCCAGGAGGGTACCAGCATCCCTGGAGAATCCCTTGCTGAGCATCCACGCCCATGCGTATTCTGGGGGGGCGAAATTCCACTCAAGACGAAACCTGCTCGGGGCAAGCGGAGCAAAGAGACAAAGGCAACCCCTGCTATGCTTTCCGTGGATTTCTGCAATATCAGGGGACTCCATTCAAACCTTAACGCCGTCCACTACCATCCGGAGGCGGCAAAGCCGGCCTTGCTCTTTCTATCCGAGACACAAATGTCCTCTCCGGCTGATACTTGGTATCTCTCCTGCCCGGGGTACAAATTGGGAACACTCCTTTGTGCCCCGGGCTGGTGTTTGCGTGTACGTCAGAGAGGATATCTGTTTTCTACGCCTCGGCAGTCTTGAAGGTACGGACCTGTCCATCCTATGGCTGCGCGTAGACAGCGACGACCATCCACGCGTCTACGGGTGCCTCTATAGGTCCCATAGCGGTAATGCCGACACAGACCGACTCATCGACCACGTCCAAATGGCTGCAGACTCCGTGCTGCAACAGGTCCCCTTCCGCAGAGATCGTGATGCTCGGTGATTTTAACGCCCACCACGCTGAATGGCTTGGTTCCCGTTTAACCGATCATGCGGGTAGATCTGTTTATGACTTTGCCTTGGCATATGGTCTGACACAACTGGTTACTTCGCCTACGCGGATCCCAGATGTGGAAGACCATGTACCTTCCCTGTTGTACCTTCTGCTGATCTCTCATCCGGACGGATATCAGATCTCCGTCGATGCCCCTCTTGGCTCTTCGAACCATTGTCTGATCCGGAGTACGGTGCCACTCACGCTCCCATCGCAGTTGCGATCTGCAGCTCGTCGCCGTGTTTGGCACTATAGGTCAGCCGATTGGGACGGGATGCAGTCTTTTTTTGCATCCTACCCTTGGGTTTGCTTCTCGCCGGATGATCTCAACGTTGTTGCTGATTCTATCGCCGATGTGGTACTTCAGGGAATGGAATTATTTATTCCATCATCTGTGGTGCCTATCGGAGGCAGAACTCAGCCATGGTTTGGTCGCTCCTGTAAAATTGCATCACGCTATAAGCAAGAGTGCTACCGGGCCTGGGCTGACGTATCAACGTCCCGGGATGTAAACACCAGTGCTCTTAAAAAGAAGTATAATTCCGCCTCCAGGTCCTTCAAAAGTGTCACTGCCAAGGCAAAGTCAGAGCACATCGGCAGAATTGGCGAGAAACTAGTTCGCCTCCCTTCGGGAACACGTGCATTCTGGTCTTTCGCCAAGGCTGTCCAAGGGAACTTCTGTCAGCCATCTCTGCCATCTCTGCACAGGGTGGACGACTCACTGGCCCATGACGCAAAGGAGAAAGCCGATCTGCTAGGCTCTCTTTTTGCTTCCAACTCGACTCTTGATGACGGGGTTAACACACCGCCTACCATCCCGCGTTGCGAGTACTCCATGCGGGAAGTGCTGTTTACACAGCGCTCGGTGCGTAAAGCACTTCTCTCCCTGGACGTCAACAAGTCGAGTGGGCCTGATGGGGTCCCACCTATTGTGCTGAAGACGTGTGCTCCGGAGTTGGCACCGGTTTTAATGCGTCTTTTCTGGAACTCCTACTCCCTAGGCGTAGTCCCGAACTCATGGAAGACAGCTTTGTGCACCGATCCTAAAAGGCGACCGCTCAGATCCGTCCAACTACAGGCCTATCGCTATCATCTCCTTGTTCTCCAAAGTAATGGAAACTGTTATCAACTGCCAGCTCATGCGGTACCTTGAGGATCACCAGCTGATTAGTGACCGTCAGTACGGTTTCCGTCGAGGTCGCTTAGTTGGTGATCTTCTAGGTTACCTAACTCATAGATGGGCGGAGGCAGTGGAGTCCAAGGGAGAGGCGTTGGCCGTTAGTTTGGACGTAGCGAAGGCCTTCGATCGGGTTTGGCACAAAGCGCTTCTTTTGAAGCTCCTTTCCTATGGGCTTCCCGAGAAATTGTGCAATTGGATCACCAGTTTTCTTTCAGATCGGAGCATCAAGGTCGTAGTAGACGGTGCATGCTCCGATTACAAGCCCATTAACGCTGTTGTTCCACAAGGCTGCGTGCTATCACCAACGCTGTTTCTTCTGCATACCAATGATATGTTTCAAACCGGTAACATTCATTGCTATGCAGACGACAGCACTGGTGATGCTTTATACACCGGCCGTGCCAATATTTCTCGGGAAAACGTCACTGAGTACCGGAACAAACTTGTGTCTGAAGTCGAGACTTTGTTGAACAAAGTCTCAGACTGGGGGTGACTAAATCTAGTCCAGTTCAATCCTCAGAAAACACAAGTTTGCGCGTTTACCGCTAAAAAGAACCCCTTTGTCGTATCTCCTCAGTTTCAAGGCACTCCCCTTGTTGCCTCAGCCAGTATCGTAATCCTCGGTGTCGACATATCGAGTGATGTGCAGTTTCGTGGTCACTTGGAAGAGAAAGCCAAATTGCCCTCTAAAAAGCTTGGCGTGCTCAGCAGAGCGGGACGGTATTTCATGCCGGCACACCGCTTGCAACTTTACAAGGCGCAGGTTCGGCCCAACATGGAATACTGTTCCCATCATCGACGACCGAGTTTTTTCCGATCGGCTGGACTCACTGGCACTGCGTAGAGATGTTGCATCTATTTGCGTATTTTATCGCATGTACCACGGGGAGTGCTCTGAGGAATTGTTCGGACTAATTCCAGCCGCTCAATTTCACCATCGCACATCGCGACAGAACTCGAGATACCATCCATACCATCTGGATGATAGGCGGTCCACCACTGTGCGATTTAGAAGAAGTTTTCTTCCTCGCACAACTTCCTTGTGGAATCGATTACCACCAGCGATTTTTCCGGACCGATACGACTTAGGGACCTTCAAGAAAAGAGCCTACTCCTTCTTAAAAGGCCGGCAACGCATCTGCGATTCCCCTGGTGTTGCGGTTGTTCATGGGCGGCGGTGGTCACTTACCATCAGGTGAGCCGCATGCTCGTTTGCCCCCTCTCCTATAAAAAAATATTTTTAGTATTTTAAAATAATAAAATTATAAATAATTATAAATATGAGTAATTTAAATAAACAAGCTTTATGGTTAAAACAGTGATTTAAAAAATCCGACTGCCTTAAAAAAGTTTGTTGAAAAAAAACCTTCCCCTCCCTTTTTTTGTATTTGCAGATTTAATGTATAAATATTATGTAGCCTATGTCACTCTCACAATTAAGACAAATCTAACGACACCTTATTTGTTAAAATTCATTCAGCCGTTTAGGCTACAGAGCATGCCAAAGAAATAGATATACATACATACATACTCTCGAAAAACATTACCCTCTTTTTTGGCAGTCGGTTAAATAGTAAAAGAACTGCTTACTATAATAATATACATTGCAATTCTGGGCTTCTTCCATTTCTGAGAGGTTTTTCCTAAAATG
>JAGSMP010002645.1:0-21268 GCA_029286625.1 Parnassius orleans | reverse complement strand
TTGGCCTCTAAAAAGCTTAGCGTGCTCAGCAGAGCGGGACGGTATTTCATGCCGGCACACCGCTTGCAACTTTACAAGGCGCAGGTTCGGCCCAACATGGAATACTGTTCCCATCATCGACGACCGAGTTTTTTCCGATCGGCTGGACTCACTGGCACTGCGTAGAGATGTTGCATCTATTTGCGTATTTTATCGCATGTACCACGGGGAGTGCTCTGAGGAATTGTTCGGACTAATTCCAGCCGCTCAATTTCACCATCGCACATCGCGACAGAACTCGAGATACCATCCATACCATCTGGATGATAGGCGGTCCACCACTGTGCGATTTAGAAGAAGTTTTCTTCCTCGCACAACTTCCTTGTGGAATCGATTACCACCAGCGATTTTTCCGGACCGATACGACTTAGGGACCTTCAAGAAAAGAGCCTACTCCTTCTTAAAAGGCCGGCAACGCATCTGCGATTCCCCTGGTGTTGCGGTTGTTCATGGGCGGCGGTGGTCACTTACCATCAGGTGAGCCGCATGCTCGTTTGCCCCCTCTCCTATAAAAAAATATTTTTAGTATTTTAAAATAATAAAATTATAAATAATTATAAATATGAGTAATTTAAATAAACAAGCTTTATGGTTAAAACAGTGATTTAAAAAATCCGACTGCCTTAAAAAAGTTTGTTGAAAAAAAACCTTCCCCTCCCTTTTTTTGTATTTGCAGATTTAATGTATAAATATTATGTAGCCTATGTCACTCTCACAATTAAGACAAATCTAACGACACCTTATTTGTTAAAATTCATTCAGCCGTTTAGGCTACAGAGCATGCCAAAGAAATAGATATACATACATACATACTCTCGAAAAACATTACCCTCTTTTTTGGCAGTCGGTTAAATAGTAAAAGAACTGCTTACTATAATAATATACATTGCAATTCTGGGCTTCTTCCATTTCTGAGAGGTTTTTCCTAAAATGTTATATTACTTAAAATTTACAACTTTAAAATAAAAGGCTTGACCAAACAATGTTTTAAAAAGCATGAGAAAGCTTACGGCAGTTCAGAGAGCTATGAAGGGCTATACTCGGAGTTTCTCTGCGTAATAGTATTTGTGATTAGAATTATATTAACCGACATAGGCCAACTAACAAACAGTCGTTAACAGAAGTGGTTAAGTTAGTTACAGCCTACATACCTCCACTGCAGGGCACGGCCTCCTCTCATTTTTGACACGATTTTAGGGCAAGGAAATATCCAGTCCAAAAGTGTTATAGGAACAGCTATTTTCTGACTGCAACCTGACGTTATCGTAAAAGGTAACCTTCCCGCATTTCTTCATCAGGCCGCAACAATTCACTGTTGGATTTGTTATAGCCGTTGTTGTACAAGGAAGTTGCCGTAAAATTACGTGAGAATTTTATAACCTTTACAGACATATTTAACGTTTAGTCGCGGTGTAAGAATATAAACTACCCCATATTATCCCGTGGGTGTCGTAAGAGGCGACAGAGGAAACCCTATGAGGCAATTTATGAAGGAGATCTATTAACGATCAGACGTCTGGCATTTTGACAATACTCACCTTCGCCGGTCTGGATATCAAGAATGTCTGGCGTAAACATGATGTTTATAGCGCTAAAATGGAGTGATGGATTATAACGCCAAATGGAGCGTTGATCCAATGCGTGTTGGCGAACTTCACATTTCTTCGAAATATTTTATTGTTCTTATTTCTCAGACATGCAGTTTTCCTTCACCGCTGAGCACGTGGTAAATCATGTTTGCTCGCGTACTGTGAAATTTACACCGAGCGCTTAACCCTGAGTTACCATGAAGTCAGAAGTGATGGTTATAGGCTGACGATTAAGCTCGAAGAACCAACGACCTGTTGAGGAGAAAATTTCACGAGTGGCAGCCTTGTACCGGTAAGTGAAGTGTATTGCGGCCTCTAATTGATGGCGTAACGACCTAGTAATACATGCAGGAAGTCGATGCATGCGGGTGGCGCAGGTTCGTGTTTTGTGGCATTCCTTGAGGGATGCCTATGCTCAACAGGACTTGTGAAGGGTTGTAATGATGACGACGTTGTTTTCAAAGGTTTTATTACATTTAAACTGATAAAAATAAGGCAATTCATGCATTTGATAATTTTAATATTTACCGTTATAGAGTCACGCTGCGTCTATGGTTAAGAAACGAATGGGTTGTTTCGACCACGCTCCAACATAATACCTATAACAAGGTATGGATGTTTAGCAAGTCTTACACTACTAATGTACATTAGTATATATATATATATATATATATATATATATATATATATATATATATAATGTCTGGCGTATGTGGACTATGAGAAAGCCTTTGATTCCGTCGAAATTTGGGCGGTGCTGCAGTCCCTTCAGCGGTGCCAAGTTGACTGTCGGTATATCGAAGTGCTGAAGTGCTTATGCAGTAGGGCTGCGATGGCTATCCGAGTACAGAACCAGAGTACAAAACCTATCCAACTGCAGAGAGGTGTAAGACAGGGTGACGTTATATCCCGAAACTCTTCATCGCTGCATTGGAAGACGTTTTCAAGCTTCTGGACTGGAAAGGATACGGCATTAACATCAATGGCAGTACATCACTCACCTTCGATTTGCCGATGATATAGTCCTTATGGCAGAATCGCTGGAGGACCTAGCACTATGCTCAATGACCTCAATAGTGCCTCCCAACGGATGGGTCTTAAGATGAACATGGACAAAACAAAGATCATGTTTAATGTCCATGTCACCTATGCCGGTAGTTGTTGGGAGCACTAACCTCGAAGTTGTTGACGAATATGTTTACCTGGGACAAATAGTCCGACTAGGTAAGTCCAACTTCGACCGAGAGGTCAATCGACGGTTCAACTCGGCTGGGCAGCGTTCGGGAAATTACGGCACATCTTCGTCAGGTATACCTCAAAACTTGAAAACGAGGCTGTACAACCAGTGCGTGTTGCCAGTGATGACCTACGGAACTGAGACGTGGTCCTTCACTGCTGGCCGGATGAGGAAGCTCAGGTCGCTCAGCGAGCTATGGAGAGGGCTATGCTCGAGTCTCACTGCGTGATAAACTTAGAAATGAGGATATCCGCAGTAGAACCAGAGTGACCGACATAGCCCAACAGATTAGTAAGCGTGTGTGGGCGTCCCCACTAGATGGAGTGACGACCTGGTAAGACATGCAGGAAGTCGATGGATGCGGGTGGCTCAGGACCGTGCTTTGTGGCATTCCTTGGGGAGGCCTATGTTCAGCAGTGGACTTGTAAGGGCTGTAATGATGATGATGATATATATATATATAAACAAATTAATTTTTAAGATCTTTAATTTAATGCTGCTGTGTCTCGTATGGGGAGTATAGGGAACCAGGGATTTTTTTTTCGGGTAACGAGGCATATAATTAATATCTTAATCCAGGATAGATATGTTTGTCTATGGGCTTCATCCACTTACCATCCCGTAGACTGTGTGCTCGATTTATAAGATTCTCTTATTCTATATTGAAAAAAAACCTAGAAGCCACCCAGTGCGACCCGTTTAATGTAAAACATGTAAGGCTGCATGCTTTGTGTATAATACTCGTATAAAAGTTTACTATATTTGTTTATCGATTCCTTTACTTTGAAACATTTCTTGTAGTCTATACAAATAAGTAAAATTGAAGTAATGTCTGTAATAGCGAAATAACTGTATTTTATAACGTTGAGGGGGTTTTTAGCGTGCCACTAAGACGCGAATAACCACTTAAAAATCTGTGTATCTGTCTATCATGTCATCACTTTCTTCGAAATGGCTGAATTGTTGGAAATGAAACTTGAAGAACTGCCAGAGGGCAATACCAGGAGTATTTTTTATAAATTTGGTGAAAAACGAGCACACAGTCCACCTGATGGTAAGTGGATGCTGTGGCCCATAGACATCTACATTTATCCTCAGTTAAGAATAAAAATGCAGATGCGTTGTCACCCGTGAGGACTAAGATGGAATGCCTCTTTTTCAGTAAAAGGGTCTCCGATTCTCTACACTCACCATACGAAACACAGCAGCATTAATCTGCTATTTTACGCTGGTATTCTGTGAGGCGTGATCCTTCCCGATCGAGCCGACCCATTTGTGCTACAACGATAATGTAGCTGCAGCGTGGCTCTACCACGTATAATCTATTATCCGAAAAGTTGGAGATATTTTTCGAGAAATCAAAAAAATTTATAAAATAAAAGTGTAGCCGGGGCGGGTTGCCAGTTCTAAATATAACAGTTATTTCAAAAAGTTCAAGGTATACACTTTTAATATAAATCCTATTCAATAGAAAAATATTACAAAACTTTTTCTTTTTTTTTTCTCCGATCACAGAAACCTCGTTACGTTTTAGAAACGGAATGTAAACAATATGTTCAACAAACGATAATACATTTTATTTTACTTTAAAACGAGAAATTTTATTCCAGTACAATAAGTACAAGAGAATTTTGAGTCTTTGAGATATTGACATATTATGATATTTAGGTATGTATCTAGATATATAAATAAAATTGAAATGTCTGTCTGTAATATAATAACAACTGGTTTTTGTCTGTCTGTCTATCTGGGCTAATTGTGATGAAACTTAATGATTTTGAACCTTTTTATCCGAAAAAATTGAAATTGCGAAAAAAATTAATAAAACATATTATGGAATTTGATTATTTTAATATAAATAACTCCACATTAAAAATCCTATCCAGATGAAGCCAGAGCGGGTCACTAGTACAAATAAATTGAAGGATACCATTATCATTGTATGAATTCATTCATTCATAACAGCCTATCAAATTCCAGTGCTGAATTTCGATTGTCACATAGGTGATATTTGCCATAGTTGTCATGCTTGGCGGGCGGGTTGGCTACGAATTTGGCGAATGGGGGCTAGGCGAGAAATAGTGTAAGATTTTTCCATCACGACCCCTTCTGAAGTAGTGTAGACAGCCTTGGCGGCTAGAAGGAAGCGAGAGGAATAATATCCATCTCCCTCGCACGTTTTCTTATCTTGCCATGAAAGAAATATTATTGTATTTTAAATGACGCTTCATTTTAATAGACGCTAGTAATTCATTTATTTGTATTAGTTAATCAATAATATTATACGTTTATCAGTAATAATATACTACGAAACTTCGTTCCAACCGAATGTTCCACGACACTCACGCATGTTTTTTTATTAGTTTCAGTTGTTATCAGGAATATGTTGCTGCCATCTCCTGTTTAAGTTTGCCTCCGTAGCCTCTTACAATACCCCGGGTGGGTATGTAATGAGATAGTGGATTATCTTACGCTGCCACTACACAGCAATAATAAATTAGTTAACTATTATGCAATAAGCAGCAGCTTTGAGCTATAACAATGTTTAATACTAAAATTTCATTTATAGAAGCGCTCAGCTTGGCTATGAGCCACCGCAGAGTTATTTGACCTTAGGATGCCTCGTTTAAAGGCGAAATTCGTCTTATACCGACGGTGGTGTGTCTTTCATAGTGCAGTGATGCTGGGATTAGTGGTGACGGGGAAAGTGCACGCAATTGATGGTACAATTGAGGTAAGACACATGATTTTATTTTATTACGCGAATCTTAACTTATTAATATTTGACATCTTTAATTTTAATGTTATACCGAAAACAATTTAAAAAATTAAAACTGCCTATGAGAAAAGTAAAAATAAATGCAATCCAAATGGTACTTGGAATATTATAAACAAAATCACTAACCTTAAACAATATTCACCCTCTCCCTGTGAATTACTAAACTAATTCATTACCCATATAAATCTCTCAATATTGTTATCAATTACTTTGCAGAAATTGGCTCAAATTATGCAAACGCAATATTTAAAAACACACACACACACACACACACACACACACACACACACACACACACACACACACACACACACACACACACACACCGGTTTGTGGTAATGAGAAAAAAATCTCTTTATGTTCCATATTTATTTTAACATGTTTGTGTATTGTACAGCGAAATGAAATGCTTTTTTATTTATTTTGTACTACCTACTCAGGGTGGAAGACGCTGACGGCTGTAACACAGTTTATACTAGTATGGCCGTCAACGCTAACTTTATGTATGTATATGTATAAAATAGATTTAATACATAAGTGGAATTTGTCAAATTGTCTAATAAATTATTATTATTAATTTTGGGGTATTTATAAAGTATTTTCATCTGGTTGGGCTGAATAATTATATAAGAGGAAATGATAAATATACATAAATATATATTAAATATACTAACATAAATAAATAATACATAAATAGATAAAAGCCGAACCAAATGGAAGCCGTCGGCAGGGGAGACCAAACGGCCGAGGGTTAGGGGGAAAGAAAAAGAAACCGGCGGATGATGCGGGCGGTATCGATCAAATAAGATTTTTCTTTAATATCCAATAATTTTGGGAATGGCTTCTTTTGATGTCACACATTAGTTGTTCTCGAAGATTTTTCGTATACCTGATAAAGAAATAATTTGTTGAATAAAAAACAATTAACTAAATTTTAATATTTAAGGAAAGACCACTGTCTTACAGAATACCAGCGTAAAATAGCAGCTTAATGCTTCTGTGTTTCGTATATTATTTTTTATAGAATAAGGGTGACAAACGAGCACAAAGTCTACCTAATGGTAAATGAATGTTGTGTTCCATAGACATTTACATTAATAATCGCTTAAGAATCAAAATGCAGATACGTTGTAACCTCTGAGCTTTGACTTTTTCCAGTAAAAAGGATCTCTGATTAGCGGAACTCACCATAGGAAACACTATTATTCTGTGAGAGAATAGTCCTTTCCCGGTCCGGAAAGTTCAAAACAATCAGCAAAAGGTCTGGGTAGTTGGCTGCGTATCCATCTACATCGGGTAACCATGTCACTAGATTTACCAGCTGATAAAGATCTAACTACAGTGCAATTTTCAAAATATATGAAAATATATTTTTTATATGTTTTGAAAATTGCGTTGAATATAGAGCCACCTCTATTTTGAAGTCTGTCTAAACTCAATATCGCACAGGTTTAAAATGAAACTTTATAGAAGCAGCGCAAGCGATCGCTAAACAAAACTTTTCAGGTTTGAAGTAGACAGCTTTTGTATTAGGTCGAGTTAAAGTTTTTGACAAGTAATGTTAAACTCTCGAACTCTGTCACGCCTGCCATATTTGATAACGACTATTCTGTAGAGGCCGGATTATAATTTCAGTTTAGTTTTACGTTAACCAATAACCAAATAATTTCATAATAAATACTTCACCATATTATATACTGAAGATATACGCAATAGAATTGGAGTAACTGTCCAAGTGACCATATGGATCATTAAGCTGAAGTGTGTCTTGAGCTGGCCATATTATAGCTCAAAGAACCGAAAGCCGAAAAGAAAAGTTTCTCGAGTTAGGTACAAGTCTTGAAGACCTGGTTTTGTGGCAATTCTTGCAGAAGACCTTTGTTCAGCATAAGCTTTCCAACTTGTAATCCACATTAAATGTGATGATTAAGATGTAACATATAATATTGTTATGAGAAAGTAAAAATTACCGGAGGGTAGGTGGTATCTAGTAATTTTCTGTATGTGGTAAAACCACGCTGCAGCTATATTCTGGTGGTAGCACGAATGGGTCGGCTCGACCGAGGTAGGACCATGCTCTCACAGTATACCAGCGTAATATAACAGATAAATGCTGCTGTGTTTTGTATGGTGAGTGAAGACAGCCGGAGACCTTATTTAGTGGATACGAGGCATGCTATCACAGTCCTCAGGGGTGACAACGCATCTGCATTTTGAAAAGAGTTTTACGGATTGCTGCTCCAATATTATAAAGGTTAGAATTAAATTTTGATATGAAAGACATGTGAACTATGTATTACTGGAAAAAATGAAACAAGTGCTAAGATGGTGAAATATACTTAAATGTTTAATCTGTTTAGGCGCCTTGACTTGGAATATAATTTTCATAGACTGTCTGCTGGCTTAAGCTGTCGTTAAAATCGGCCAAGCGATCGTTACAAAATAAAATGATGTGTCTTACATAGTTTGAAGAGCACCTTCCGTCCTCTCTCTGACTGTACCCTTTGAAATCTTGAATGAATGAATGAATATACTTTATTGTATACCACAAACAAATATACAAATGACATAACAAAAGCAAATTATATGTACAATTTGGCGGCCTTATCGCTACATAGCGATCTCTTCCAGGTAACCAAAGGTGTAAAGGAATAAAAAAATGAATACTAGGTAGATGCTGCAATATAAATATACAAAATATAATATCAATACATGCGATATATAGACAATAAATGCAATAAAATAACATTTAAATAACTAATATATGAAATAATATAAATTACCAATACATAATACATATAAAGTATAACATATTATATATACCTATAAATACATATATATCCCAAAAATACATATATAAGTTACAAATTCCTCAAACAATAATATAAAGCTGATAAATACAATAAATACATACACATAATTTGTTCTAACGGTGTACGAACGATTGAGACATGTAATGCTCTTTAAGTAGGCGCTTAAAGATTACAAAAGTTTGTGCTTCACGTATATGCAAAGGTAAGGCATTCCAGAGCTTAATAGACTGGACAGTAAAGATTTATTAAAAAATGATGTATTGTGAGTTGGTACCCTTAAAATATGAAAATTTTCTTAAAAAGCGTAGAGGTTCCCCAGGAAGCCCTACAAAATTAAACTTCTCCTTTAGAGAGGGAGGAGTAGAAGGGTGAAATAATACACAGTAGGTACAGAATAGAAAGAATATGCGTGTTCCGGCGAAGTCGGATAGGTAACCACTTGAGACGTGAGCGAAATCTTATTTTTTAGTCTGAGGTATATTGACGCCTGGGATTCAAATACAATCAGAATTTAGCTTAGGTCAATAAATACCATGAACACTAAGTAAAATCAATGTCCAATGGAAGGAACTGTGTCGCCTTCTTGATGATGATAATGATAACTTTTTCGAGGAACTCGGTTCGAAAACAAAACATTCCATTACAAAAAGCGTAACCCAAAATGAAGTGTCAGAATCTTAATTCCCAAACGCAACAGTAGCTTTTTAATTACGAGAAGGACGGATTATCTGTGGCCCAACAGACCGTAATGGAGTTAAATAAAAACGAGCTAATTGGTGGTATGAGAGTGACGGCACAATGTCACAGGGGCATTAAATGTGAGACAATGAAAAATTTTACTCTGGATTAAAAATGTCATGTCGTTTGTATTGTTTTAGGAGAAACATAGACTATCTGTATTTTTGTATAGCCCTGTTAATTTTAGATGTTCTAAAATGTAAGTGACATATTGTTTTTTGCACACAGTCCACCTGATGGTAAGTGGATGCTGTGGCCCATGGACATTTTCATTTATCCTCGATTAAGAATCAAAATGCAGATGCGTTGTCACTCCTAAGGACTAAGATGGTATGCCTCGTTTTCCGTGAAAAGGGTCTTCTGTTCTCTAAACTTAACATACGAAACACATCGGCATTAAGCTGCTATTTTACGCTGGTATTCTGTGAGAGCGTGGTCCTATCCCGGTCGAGCTGACCTATTCGTGCTACAACAATAATATAGCTGCAGCATGGCTCTACCACGTATCAACTATATACTTTTTCGTTCTATACGTATATACTTCTTCTTAAGTCTGTAAAAGTCCAACTGTTATAGGTCTCTTTCAAACAATCAAAACGCTCAGATAACTTTCTGCTTTTTATCAAAAACTTTTTTGATAAAAAGCAGCATTATTTTTACAAAGCAATTTTTGAGAGTTAAATGCTACGTCATCACTTAACACGAAAAAGAAAAAAAATGAAAGGACTATATTTAAACTATATAATCTAGTTTTGAGATTCAAAACTATTTTTCATGATTCGCGCAAAGTCAATATGATTGATAGATTCGTCACAGTCCCACACAAAGTTTACAACAAAATGGCGCTCAAAGGTTCTTTTGAGGATTCTCTCCGTATAAATGAACAATCGAATCATAAAGTTATAACAATTAATAAGATTTGATATATATATATATATCAACTGTAATCGAGCTCATAGCCCGCCCAATTTCAAAAGTCAAACTCAATGACCAATTTCAAAAGTCAAACTCAAAGTCAAAATATTATTATTCAAAGTTGGCCTTTAGAAAAGAAAAGAAATTACAAAATAGCTACGCTGTCAGTTTGGCAAGTCTCTACTGCAATAAAAATTGTGAGAAGAAGCAGCAAGAAACTGAAATGGAAATCTCAAGTGGAAGATATTTGTACTAAACTAAACCAGTTCTCCATGCACTGTATAGACTTGAAACAATTGTGAATCAATCTGCCGTCATCACTGCGTACCACGGTTATGTAGAATCAGTGTTAAGGTGTGGTGTCATCTTTTGGGGTAACTCTGTATACAATGATATGATATTTAGAGCACAAAAGAGATGTGTAAGGGCCATTGTGAAGTTAAAACAGACGGATAGTTGTAAACCATTTTTTATTAGTCTGAAACTGTTAACACTTCCATGCCTTTATATATATGAGGTAGCCGTCTTTGTTATTACGCATATTTCTTTATTTCAGTGCCTACTCAGTAAACGTAATAATCACAAAATATGTTTTCCATCAAACAAAACAGTCCAATTTAACAACAGTATATTTTGTATGGCCCCTCGAATTTATAACCATTTACCATTACACATTTTGAGATGCTCCATTATAGATAAGTTTAAAATACTATTGAGGCAATTTCCTGTTAATAGGGCATACTACAGTGTGAAAGAATACTTCGAGTTATTCTTTCACACTGTAGTATGCCCTATTAACAGGTACAAATATGAAATCCAATAATTGACTGTTACATGACTCAGAATAATTATATTGACTTGACTAATATAATATTATCTTAATTGACTTATCGCTATTATTTTTGGTTATGTATCATGTGAACTGCAATTATAACTAGAGCATGTTTAAGTAATTTAATATAAAAGTAATGAAATGTGATGAATATTGTATGCCAAATGTCGGAATATATATAGTTGTACTAAATGTTTGTTCTATAAGTGATAAACTACATAAAAACCAACTGTATCAACCTATATTCGCAATAAACGATTTGAATTTGAAACTCAAAAGTCGATTATTTTAACCGACTTCAAAAAAATGATGAGGTTAATAATTCGACTGTATGTTATTTTCTATGTATGTATATGTATAATTATACACAAATTAGGAGAAAAAATAGGGTATTAAGGTTTTACTTACCCCCGGCTTTGGTTGTCTCACCAGAGAACTCGAATGTGGCAGTCCGTGGAAAATCACCCATAAAAAGACACTCAGGACAAGAATATTCATGTAAAAGAGAGGATCGTAATGAAGAATATTATATCAGAATCGCTCGATCACTAAGAAGCAGTTTGAAGGCCATAGCTGGTACAGCTATGGACTTCAAACTGCTTCTTAGTGAAATGAAGGCCATCCGTGCTCAGATGCACTTGTCCCATAATTCTATGGCAGATCTAATGACTGCCATTAATATGCAAAGGGGCCGCATTGACTCCATTGATACCAGGATATCAGCCTTAGAAGACAAATCAAAAGGCTTACAACGCTGTGAAGTTTCGACTTTGGAAGAGACGGTGTCACAGTTGAAGTCTCAAATATTGGAACGTGATCAAGACTTGCTCGCTAATGATATCCAGATAGCGGGATTTCCCGAAAAGAGTGATGAAATTACCGCACATATTATCTTGACTACTGCCAAGAAATTATGCGTGGACCTGGAAGAGCGCGATGTGGTGTCTTCAGAGCGTACAGGATTCATACGCAAAAATGGCAAGGGCTCTTCAGTTCCGCCGCCACGCCTTTTAGTTGTGCGATTGGCGCGTCGTGCTCAGCGTGATGCACTATTACAGGCGGCATGCGTACGGCGCAATATCAATACTGAAGGTTTGGGACTGACGGGAATAGCTCGCACCATTTATGTCAATGAGCGTCTTACTAAGCACAATAGTCGGTTATTTTATAAAGCCCGTGTGGCAGCCAAAAGCCTTGGTTGGAAGTTTGTATGGTCACGTGACGGAAAGATTTATGTAAGGAAGGAACATGGGAGTGAGCGAGATCGGCTTCGGTTGGAAGAAGATTTAACTAAGGTTTTTGGTGTTGAAGCTATTAGCTCTAAAACTATGTGACTCGGCGAATAATAGAAATATATTATTTATAATTATTTTAATACAAAATTCTCACATTAACATACAATTTTTTTATTTCCGAAATGTTATGATAACATACGTTTCATTGTTATATTCTGGCAGATTAGCGATATGTAAAGTTAAGATATATAAATGTATTATGATTATTATTTTACTTTTGCTTGCCTCAACATATCATGTATTTTATAATGACACAAACGTTATGTGTACATTGTATTGTTAGGAGGTTTCAATATTATTTTGCTTGCACCTTCTGATCCTAATTCTAAATAGCTCAATGATTTTCTTCTATAATGGGTCTAAGGCAGTACGTCACACAAGTGACTCATTTTACTGATCACTCGGAAACTTTACTTGATTTGATTTGCAGTAGCTGTGATGTATCTAATATACAGGTTGACTATATGCCAGATCTGAGTCATCACACTTTTTTATGTATTTGTTTGATATTCATGCCCCAATAAGAACGTCTTACATAAAAGGCCAAAGCTATCCGTGGATCGCACCAACGATTAAAGAAATGATGAAGCTAAGAGATAAAGCCCACGCAATATGTAAAGGCAATTATTACAAAGAAGACAAAAAATATTATAAGGATCTGAAGAGTACTGTTAATGCTGCTATACTAAGTTAAAACAAACAGCCTACTGTTGCTATTTTATTAATAACAATTCAAAAATCCTCAAGTACTTTGGAGAAATATAAAGATAAATGTGATAGACTCCACAAAAAAAAGATATTGCTTTGCCATCAAACTTTAATGATCCTGACATCATAAATCATCATTTTCTACACGTATCAAGAAGCAATAGTGTAAGTCCTTTAACATTATGCTATTTTGAATCTAACCGTTTCAATTCGTCGTTTTTTACTTTAAAATTAGTGGATGAAAATTCAGTATCAGAAATTTTGAAAAATATTTCCACTAATGCTATGGGTGTAGATGGTATTACTAAAGATATGGTTCGAATAACATTGCCACGGACATTGTGTGCAATAACCACCATAATTAGTACGTCTATACAGACAGAAGTTTTCCCAGACATCTGGAAGGAAGCTCTAATAAACCCAATAACAAAATATAATCATCCTGTAGAATTAAATCATCTTCGACCTATAAGTATACTGTCTTTTTTATCTAAAAACGCTGAAATGGTTGTTTATATGCAATTAATAGAATATCTAAACCAGAACAATATTTTACCTCTAGAACAATCGGGTTTTAGGGCTGGACTAAGCACGGTTACAGCGCTATTGAGTATTGTCGATGATATTCTAACAGCTCAGTATAAAGGAGTGCAACGCATTAAAGTGGTTTAAAAGTTATTTAAATGGTCGCACACAGCGAGTTAGGCTTCGAAATGTAACTGGTACCAACATTTTTTCTGCTGCATCTCCTGTTACTCGTGGCGTTCCACAAGGGTCAATTTTAGGTCCTTTACTGTTTATCTTCTACAGTGCAGATATTATAGGCTGTTTTAAATATTTCCAATATCATTTATATGACGACGACCTTCAAGTCTACATATCATTTAGGCCGGGTGTTACAAATGAGGCAGTTTACAAACTATATCGGGATTTAAACCTAATAGCCGAATGGGCGAATAATAATAAATTCATCTTAAATCCAATTAAAACCAAGTACATGATTTTGGGGTCAAAGAAGTTAATAGAACGATTGAATGCTCATAAGCCTAAAATTGTTGTTGGTGGCGACCATATTGAACGTGTATCTGAAGTTCGTAACTATGGTATAATTATGGACAGTAGACTAAGGTTTGAAAATCATGTAACGCATACAGTGAAAATTTGTTTTTACAGATTAAAATATTATTTAATATTCGGCAATACTTAAGTGAAGAAGAAGGGTTAAACTTTGTGAGACATTAATACTCTCGAAGCTAAATTATGTCGATATTGTCATGGGAGAGTGTTTGCTTGCGCGATCAAAATTTACGAGTACAAAATGCATGCACTAGATTCTGTTTTCGAATCCCTCGTAGAGGTCATTTGATACCGTTTTTAAATCAGGGCAAACTTATTAATATGAAATCTCTCGGTTCTCGATCGGTTAATTTTTTTTTTTTACTTATTATAAGCCATTGCTTGACCAAAATCCCACCTGGTGGTAAGTGGTGATGCAGCCTTAGATGATCTTCGAACGAATCGCACTGTCTTAGCATAGCAAAAGCCTATTCACTCTTGCCTTGTAGATGCCCAGAATGTATTTGGATGGAAAGATAGATGCCGGCAAATTATTCCACTCCTTTGCTTTACGCATTACAAAAGACGAAGCAAACCGTTTGGTTCTAATGCATGTAATATCGACAACAAAGGGGTGAAAACCCGCCGACCGCCTGGTGGTTCGATGGGGGAAAAGAGAGGGAGGAATTAAAGCGTGTTCCTGCTTTAATTCCTCCCTGGAAAGGAGATGGAGGAGTTAAAGCGTATTCCTGCTTTAATTCCTTCCTGCGTACACTCACAGAAATGCGTCCTATAGAATACTGAGAGGCTGGCTGCTCTGCGCCTGTGCTCGAGGCTGACAAGATTGGTATAAACCAAATCAAGGTCACCAATGAGCCTCTTAGCACGTCTCTCCACTGAGTCCAACTAAAAAAAAAAAATTTTGCAGCACCAGCCCATATGTGACAGCAGTACTCCATGCACGACCGGACTTGCGCTTAATATAAGGTAGGAAGCTGCCCCGGCATGAAGTACCGCCGCACCCTTACAAGGACACCAAGTTTCCTTGCGGCTGCTTTGGCTCTGGAATCAATGAACCGCCCATAGTTGAGGGTCGGGGAAAATTCAACCTCTAACAACTGAAGGCGATCAGTGTACTCCAAAGATACATTCCGGAAAGTAGGAGCCAGGGTGAGCGGGCTCTTTTTAGCGGTGAAAAGACACGCTTGTGTTTTGGAGGCCCCGTTCGCCCCATTCGGAGACTGCCTGTAGTGTGAGATTCACACGCTCAACCATAGCCTCTCTTTCTGACTGGATTTGATCCCGACTAGCCCGGGCACTTGGTTGGTATCTCTCCACAACTGTGATGTCGTCTGCATACCCATAGATACCGGAAATGAGCAGATCATGTATATGCAGCAGGAAGAGAGTTGCGGAGAGAACGGACCCCTGAGGAACTCCGGCGTTTGTCGCGATAGGACTGGGCGAGCAGCCATTGATGACGACTCGGAGAAATCGTTCATTCAAAAAGTCTTTCACCGAGTCAATCAGGCCAGGGGATGGGCAGTACGCTGTAAGCTTGCCTAATAGGCTAGCGTACCAAACTCTGTCAAAAGCCTTCGAAACATCAAGGGAAACAGCAAGTGCTTCACCATAGTTCTCGAAGGCTTCGCCCCATATGTGAGTGGCTACGTACGCTAGAAGGTCCAAAGTTGATTGATTTCGGCGAAACCCGTACTGGCGGTCACTTAGGAGATCATTCTGCTCTAAGTATGCCATGAGGTGGGCGTTCAATATACGATCCATAGTTTTGCAAGGAATGGAGGTAATTGAAAATGGCCAATAGTTGGCAGGGTCGGTACGGCTACCTATTTTTCATTACAGTTGTTTACTTTATAAAATATTACAAAACCAACAACCGAAATACTTATATGAGAGGCTCAGATTCTCGCAATGTTGCTCACAAGAAACTGTTCGTTTGTTGTACCCAAGACACAGAACGGCCGCGATTCGTAGTAGCTTTCGGTATGCTGCCACAAAGTGTTGGATAATATACCACCTCCGATCAAAAACAGCAAAACAGTTAGCACTTTGAAAATAGAACTAAAAGAATACCTTTTAAGTTTGCAAAGTTAGTAAAATTCGGTGTCAATGTATCACACCTTTCTTATGAAGTATACTGTGTCTGTATATTATAGTGGTAAAATTAAAAATTTTGTACAACCGATTTCAATATAAATTATTAAGGATAACTCAAATAATACTGTTCAAACCTTGATCAAATTTATATGGGACCACATGAAAAGCACCAGCTTTCTAACAAAAAAGAATCATCGAAATCGGTTCACCTTGAAAAAAGTTATGAGGTAAGACACATAAAAAATCATACAGTTGAATTGAGTACCTCCTCATTTTTGAAGTCGGTTGGTAACTAAGAAATACTTGCTTAATTCAACATATATTTTGCTTTTGTATCTTATCAAATACTTTAATTGTGTGGCTTGTGCCTTGCACATGCCTGTTGTTGCGCTTTTTGTTGCGTTGACTTTTTGTTGTGCTTTTCTTTCCTAAATGTTTACAGTTTTATTTTTATTTTAAATTTTTTATAAATGTGTTTTTATTTTATGCTGGAGCCTGTGATTAGTTAACTTTATTTTATTCCTCTTATGTCTCTGGCGTTTACTGAAAATCAGTGTTGAAGTAGAAACCAAATAGTGGTTATTTGGTTTCTAAAACATTAGTGTTGACTAGACGCCTTTTTAGTTGCATTCCATTTAATTATTTTGATATGTTAGTTTGTTTTCATGTGTGGAAGTAAATAAATTATATATTATATTATTGTGATTATTAAAATTACTTTTAATACAAAGTAGAATCCAACTTAAAAGAACTAAAAATAATAAAATAATTTCACATCCTGAAGGGGATTTAATTCTTCTATACAATAAGTCTTAGCACTGACTTCAGATTGTGAATTTTTTTTCTAAAATACGTAACTTCCATACAAGGATATTCTCCTGTATCGTGGGGGCAGTTTACAAACATAAATTGCACAAGGACAAACATCCAGACCAGGAAAAATTATTTGTAAGCCATAAAAGTTCTTGTTCAGTGCGGGATTCGAACCCGCGGCCCTTAGCGCTGCAGCTTAATTACTAAGCCACTGCGCCACGGAGCCGTTTGTATTATATATATATATAAATTATTTTATTCTTTTTAGTTCTTTGCAGTCGGATTTTACTTTTTTATTTTAAGTTTAATTTTTACTAGTATCTGGTATCAAGGCATTCGATCTTCGATTCGGTACTGGGTGACAGTACATTCTGGATTATCCGACGATGTATGAAAGGAGCTATGATACACAGTATCTTACCATCAATCTAGATTTTTGACAAAAAAATAGGCTAAAAATAATGTAACAAACTGATGCCTAAACTAGGCGACGAGCCTATATTTCATGTCATCAGGTTTCCCAAATATGTAAGCTTGGAATACTAATTTTAATAGTATGATACATGTTATAATCTATTTAATTGTGGTAAGTATTATTATAAGTACTCGTAGGTATTTAATACATTTATCTTGATGGAACGTGTGTGTGCGTGTGCTTGTGCGCGTGTGTGTGTAAAGTACAGAATGCTTATGGATTGTTATGCAATTATTTGACGAGTATATTGGAGAGTCGTGCACAAGAGAACATTGCCCTCAGGGCGGTCGTTCCGTCCAAATCGAGTGAAATAACCATACATCAAACAACCCCGCTGACCGAAATGTTGCCGAAATAAATAGTGGTTCTGGAGCTAGAATTGTGTGAACAAGAAAGTTCAGAGTGATTGCTCTCTGTAAGGCTTTATGAATCATGATAGTTATGAAACTAAACTTTTATGACAATTTTTCTCTTTTACGAAATTGATTGTGTTGTTCTATATTTGTTGTGAAAAAAAATATTTTTACCGCCAAACATCAGTGCTTGTGTCTATATAATGTTGTAGGGAATGAGGGTAAAAAAATAAAAAGAAATACGAACAAATGAAGTTAGAATGGTAATCTCCCACTTATTTTAGCAGTATAAAGTATCGCGCAACTGACTAAGAGGCATCAGTCTTCAGTCAGTCAGTCAGTTGCGTGATGAAGTGACCTGTAAAAGTGGCAACGGCGCGGCCGCGCTGCGGCGTTCAGTGCTCACGCGACAGCGACAATACCTACACTTGCCCATACATAGGTAATTAGGCACGCGTAGGGCGATGCTAATCCGATGTTATCAACAAATCACAAATTTCATGGTATTGTTTTTATCCAAATAATCACTTTAATCTTGAAATCTCTCAAGTTTAATACAAATCAAATTTTTAAATTTTCAAAATATCCGCCGTGTACCCGAATGCATAATTGACATCGTCGTATGATATTATTTCGGACTTTTCGAAGTAGGTCACCATTAGCTGCAAATTTTTTTATTTTGTCGAAAGCCCGAATTATTCTTATTTTTATGTCGTCGACAGTCGTTACTTCAGTAGAGTACACATCATTTTTTAAGTAACCCCATAAAAAGAAATCTAACGGTGTTAGATCCGGTGACCGTGCTGGCCACCGAGAAGGTCCGTATCGGCCAATCCATTGCTGAATGAGCAGGTGCTCCATCAAGCTGATACCATATCCAGCTATTGGCCCAAAGCTGTTCCAAAAATTTAGGCCCATTAAGGTTGCCTTCGATAAACACTGGAAGAATTATTTGATCTCCGTGTATTCCAGCCCAAACATTAACGGCAAATCTGTATTGGTGCACAGACTCTCGACACAGTTGCGAATTTTCTTGACTCCAGTATCGTAAGTTCTGCCGATTTCATACTCCGTTGCGCGTGAATGTGCTCTCGTCAGTCCATATTATGTTTGCTAAAAAGTTAGAGTCATTAGCTACTTTTCTCAGGAGCCATTCGCAGTAGACTTCCCTGACTGGCTTATCTATATCCAATAAAGCCTGTACCTTTACGTATTTGAACGGCCGTTCGGAACGGACTTGTGGTGTACACGGAATTGGCGAGCTTCTCTACGGAGACTTGACGTTGGATTACGGGCGAAATAATTGTTCTTCCTGAGCCACGGCGACTCGCGGAGGAATTTCAACCTGACGCGGGATAAAATGTTGGCCGTCGCGTAATCTTTGGACTGCCGGTATAAAAATCTGTGAGTCTGTAGGACATACATACGTGTGCTATTATACCTCTCTCGGTATGTTCGTAATGCCAGGGCCACGTTTTGGTGGCATTCTCCGTAAACCAAAATCATGTCGGTGTATTCCGACGACGTGAAATTGATACGAGGCATCTTAAAACTTAAAAAAAGTTATACGTTAAAAAAATAAAAGCGTCCAATTGCGCACGGGCTGTCACACCACTAAGTTATTAAATATGATTACCTACCTGAGTAAGGTATAACTCCACATATTTCAGAAATGGTTGCGGACATCTATCAAGTCAGAAATAATATGATATCGTTTCAAAATATAGGTATCGACATCTAGTTACTTTTATATACATACGTTTAAATTGAAATTGGAATTACATTGAACCATTACAAATTTGATATAAACTTAAACAAAATTGTCTAAATTTTTTCATTTTGTTTTATTTGTTAAAAATAGCTTGGTTTTATTTTCTATTATGTCTGAATCATAATTTGTTGTCAATCTAAAATAAATATTGTCGGCCATCGGAAATAGTAATAAAATATTTTACTTTTTAAAGGACTAAGTCTTGTCGATAACACTATAATAGTGCACTATCCTCGTATGCATCGCAAATGTCAGGCAGAGCGCCGAGCGACATGACCTCTCTCTGGAAACCCTAGCGGTTGTCTAACTTGAATTAATCCAAACGCGGAGTTTTATTGTGGTTTTAACTTTTAAAATATTTATAGAAAATATTTTAAAAGCGTTAAAAAATATGTTCTTCTAACATAATAAGCTATTATTTTATTAAATGAAGTAACATAAATAGGTGAAAATAATCGTTTTATCCAGAACATTTTCATAAAAATTTCACTTGGTTTGAATTTTTAATTTCTTATGTACACAACCTTAATCAAAATATCTCTTTTAGTAACTATTTCCCTTGCAATTTTTCAAATTCATCATCATCATCATCATTACAACCCTTCACAAGTACACTGCTGAATATAGGCCTCGCCAAAGGAATGCGACAAGGCACGATCTTGAGCCACCTGCAGCCATCGTCTTCCTGCATGTCTCACCAGGTCGTCACTCCATCTAGTGGGGAGTCGCCCTACACTTCGCCTACCGGTACGAGGCTGCCACTCGAGAACATTTTTTTCCACATCGCCAGGCCGGCCCATTGTATTCTCAGCTTACTAATCCGTTGGGCTATGTCGGTCACTGTGGTTCTACTGCGGATATCCTCATTTCTAAGTTAATCACGCAGAGGAACCCCGAGCATAGCCCTCTCCAAAGCTCGCTGAGTGACCTTGAGCTTCCTCATACGGACAGCAGTGAAGTACCACGTCTCAGTTCCATAGGTCGTCACTGGAAACACGCACTCATTGTACAGTCTCGTTTTCAATTTTTTCGAATTGATTGTATTTACATTATATATATTTATGTATTACTTTTGTAAAATTGTCAGCCATTTCAGATATTTTAAACTTTGAAATTAACGCTTAAAGGGAAATTAGGAAAACTCTCTTTCGTTTTCTTGATAGCATCCACAAACGCTCTATTAATATTTAAAAAAAATCCCTTATAACTGTTTAGACCATAAAATTTCCTAAAGTTATCAGTAAATAACCTTTGTGTAAGATAAGCGGTTGATGGATATTAACAGGTTTGAAAAGTACTGTTTTGGGCTAATCAGCGCTTGTAACGTGAATACGTCCTTAAAGCTGAATCACATTTGACGTAAAATAGGATCTGAAAAGTTTACCAAGCATATCACTCTAAAATCACTTCTGAACCTGAGTTAGCGCCCTTTTGAATGTTACGACAAACTTCACGAGATTTGTGAATAGTATCAACTTGAAAGATCGCAGATCACTGCGTTTAAATATAGTTGAAATCGAAGCCAAGGTTTCTACAAACTATGATTATCTGCTTTACTTTAAGCCACTTTATATAACCAAATAAACGTAAGCGTTTCTTGTGTTGTAGGCTAATATAACTCGAAGTGCTGAGAGCAATTCATTTGTAGTAAATGCCTTCGTATTGTTTAGTCAACAAGGGTAATATACGAGATAATTACATAGATTTAATGATTTTTTATATTTACGCGAACACTAG
>JAGSMP010002644.1:0-21192 GCA_029286625.1 Parnassius orleans | reverse complement strand
TATCAGTAAATAACCTTTGTAAGATAAGCGGTTGATGGATATAAACAGGTTTGAAAAGTACTGTTTTGGGCTAATCAGCGCTTGTAACGTGAATACGTCCTTAAAGCTGAATCACATTTGACGTAAAATAGGATCTGAAAAGTTTACCAAGCATATCACTCTAAAATCACTTCTGAACCTGAGTTAGCGCCCTTTTGAATGTTACGACAAACTTCACGAGATTTGTGAATAGTATCAACTTGAAAGATCGCAGATCACTGCGTTTAAATATAGTTGAAATCGAAGCCAAGGTTTCTACAAACTATGATTATCTGCTTTACTTTAAGCCACTTTATATAACCAAATAAACGTAAGCGTTTCTTGTGTTGTAGGCTAATATAACTCGAAGTGCTGAGAGCAATTCATTTGTAGTAAATGCCTTCGTATTGTTTAGTCAACAAGGGTAATATACGAGATAATTACATAGATTTAATGATTTTTTATATTTACGCGAACACTAGCTACTCATTGAAATAATCCTCAACTCATAGTCCAATGGGTCAGTTATTTGACACGATCGGAGAGAGATCAAGCGCAGAACATGGATATAGATTAGCGTTAGTAACCACAAAGCGGCAAAAACGAGTAAATGCGCGATACTCAAAATGTTTTTAACAGTGAAACATCTTGTTTCTTTTAAGATTCTACCTTTTTCCTTGTTTCTACAAGCGTAATTAAAGCTCTCTATTACATCAATTAAAGTAAGAGTCTTATTGCATCAGGCTCTGTAATTTTCACCAATTTTTAAATAGTCTATTGTACGTGGTAGAGACACGAAGCAGCTATATTATGTTTATAGCACTAAATGGGTCGGCGCGACCGGGGAAGGAACAGACTCTCACAGAATACCAGAGTAAATTGGCAGCTTAATGTTGCTGTGTTTCGTGTGGTGAGTAAGAACCGGAGAGATCATTTTTACTGGAAACAATCTTAGTCATCAGGAGTGAAAACGCATCTGCATTTTGATTTTTAATTGACAAAAATGTAGGTGTCTATGGTCAACAGCATCCACTTACCATCAGATGGACTGTGCTCTCGTTTGTAAACTTTATTCTATAAAAAACGTCGTTAAGTGCCTCTACTCTTCGACATTACACTACAATTAAATGAAACTAATTTTTACGGATTATATCGCGTTTAATTTTACTTTTTAATTCCCGACGTTTCGGGTGCTTTACAGCACCCATGGTCACGGGGAGGACTGAGGTGTTTGACGTCCCGATGTCATAGTTAGCCCGGCTACCTTCAGTTTTTTAATATTAATTTTTGGTTCGATCTACGCAGGAATTAAAAAGTAAAATTAAACGCGATATAATACGTAAAAATTAGTTTCATTTAATGTGTAGTCTTCGCGTAAATATAAGAAAACATTATTACACTACAATATTATAAAGAGAACAGTGCAAGCACTCCTGTTTAGTAGCAGAAATATCCTAGAGTGATAATGAACCACTATAATTTTTATATAATTTTTTTTAAACCTAATAGTGCCATAAATATACTTTTAATCTATCGTTTTAAATTTTCGCGTGAAAACGATAGCCGCCATGCTATTCAACTCGTGACGTCACTGTCCTAGAATTTTGCCTATTTTGCAAAGGAATAAGATACTTTTGGATGTTTAATAACGAGTTATCATCTATATTATTGTTGTGTTGTGCCTGAATGCAAAAATACGAGCATATGAACGCCGGGGAAGTTATGGATTCAAGTGCCAACTGATTTAAATATGGGAAATACTTGATTAAAACTGGCAAGAAGAGACCCGAAGGCATTGTCTAAAAATCTAATATATTATACTTGTGTGGAGATCACTTCGATGCAAGTATGACTTATATTTAACTATGGTTTATACAAAACAAAACATCATGACATGATAGGTGCATGACCTATTGCAAGTCAAATTTTGTAATAGATCAGGTTAATCGCTCGTATATCCCACCCTTTGTAGGCCATTTTGACAGCCATTGCAAGTGCAGTGCAGTGTTTTACTTAATTCGTGCTTTCTTCTATTATATGGGAATAATGACATGGTTTGTACAAAAAAATATAACAAAAAGTTTTTCTCATCTAAGCTTATATTATAATATCTATAACATTAGTGCTAAAGGCGAAGTAATAAACTTGCTTTGGTTTCAAATCTCATAAAGATTATTGCATGTTTTAGCTGGAAAATTACACACAATATAAGATTATGGGTTCTGTTAAACGAATTCAAATTAATAGAATAAAGATTAGTACTTTCTGCTTTTACGAATCCGTCTTCCATGATGCCTTTTCAATAAAATTCGGAATAAAACTCAACGATCGTAATGATAACTTGAAAAATTTCGAAATAACACAGGACATTAGCTAGTTCTCTTCACCAGTGACGTCACGACGGTATCTAATATGGCGGACAGCGTTTTGCAGATTTGAGGCACACACACACACACACATTTAAAATTGAAATATAAAATTTATTATGCATTTTCATAAATAGAAATCAATATTTCTCGTTTACTTTTTACAAAATCTATCATAAATTTATATTTTTTGATTTTTTTTAAATGTTGTAAAATACCCTATTGGTATTAAAACTCCAACAGGTCATATAATGAAAACTAGTATAACCAAAGTATGCGTTCTACCTATTAATGATTAGAAATATTATGAATTAGTTTTTTGTACCTTCTTAAGGACATGGTTTGGCTTAGTGCAATATATTGTTTTATGTGTTCCTGTGTGATGAATTGTTTGCATAACATATAAATATATTGTAATCATCCTCTTTGTAAAAAAGAAAAGGAAAACATGTTTATATTTCAAAATGTTTTTAGTAAACACTAAAATTAACACTAATATATTTGTCGATGATTAGTTTATATAGTCGTGTTAAATTTAGTACAAGTTGTTGTTATTTACTTAATATTATGTACATAATAGTTAGTGTACATAATATGTTTAAATTTATACTTCTGTAACTTAATACAAATATAAATATTTAATAACTTTGAACTGAATACGGTCAAGAAGGGTTTTGTGTATCATTTGCTTTGTAACAAACTTGTAATTAAATTTGCCTCTGGCCCCAGTTATGTACAATTCTCGTACATAAAACGGAACGGTGTTTTTGTTATGCAGCAAAATTCGTATTTCTGTAACCTAAGTCTTACTTTGTCTCACCTTACTTTTTTTGTATCTTCCTTTTGGGATGGAGGTACGAGTTGAGTGTGCTAACTTATAACCGCAGCTATTGTGCGGCATTAATAATTGTACAGTGTGCAACAAGTGTAAAATTATTAAATACAGTCCATTAAATTTACTTGTTCGTGTATCATTTAAACTAGGCACCTAACACGGCTCCACTGCGTGCTGACAGGCATTTCCCTTTAACGTCAAGCACGTAGTAAATCAGCACTGAAAATTGTAATTAACAATTTCTTCGGGACCAATAATTTTGGCGGTGACTGAACCGGGAACCCTGATGAGCAGAGTATGGGATAGCCCTAACACCATCCTGATAATTCTTGTTAAAGCTAATATTCTCCTATCTAGAAAAGTTTTTGGTGTAGAGTGATCCGCTACTTAGCTGGGTAGTCTGACAATTTTTATATATTACCTATTATTATTATTATAATGTATGTCTATTATTTTCTCACCTCTTTGGGATACTTAAATACTTATAAATATATATAAACATATATTGGTAACGTAAATAAAATAGAATGAATTATATACCTAATATTTTTTGAGTGTGTTTCTTTACTCGACTACATGTCGGTTTCAAGTGAATATCCCGTCTCAAGACCTTAAGATAAAGGAAATCAACTGCCCCGTAATTGTGTATTGTCTTTGTGTAATTTAATTTTATTAAGTGTAACGTTTATGTTTTTAAAACGTTATATAGGTGATTGTGTTCATTAATATCATACTTTCTTATAAATATGTTTTCCCCAAGAACCTTTCTTATAGAGGAGTGAATGTCCGCTTGCTTTTGAAGTATATTTACATTTATATTTGCGTCTAGCAAAGCGTAGAGCTTATTTATACTCCTTGCCACTATCCCTGTTGATGCAACAATACATTCTTATTATTTATGAAATCATAAACATAAATAACATAACATAAACACTCACGCCTGTCACCCAGAGGGTAGGCAGAGACTACGGACTTCCACTTGGTACGATCCTGGCACACCTCTCTCGCCTCCTTTACATCCATATATCTATGCATACACGCTCGTCGGTTAAGGGTACTCCTAATCTGGCCCATTTTCAATATATCGCCAATTTGGTCGACAAACCTTCGTCTAGGGTGTCCCTTTCCGACTCTGCCGTTCACTTCTGCAGCATAAATTTGCTTTGTCACTCTTCTTCGTTCATTCTTTCTACATGACCAAACCACCGAAGCATTACTTTCTTAATCCTGGTCACAACGTCATCTTGCAAACCACACTTCTCTTATCACACTATTTCTCACCCTGTCATTCAGATTCAGCCCTAGCATACTCCTTAATGACCGCATTTCTACAGCATTTATTCTACTCTCATGCTTCTTCTGCCAGACCCAACTTTCACTACCATACATTAAAGTAGGACTAACACAGCATTGTGAATTGCCAAACGTGCCTTTTGACACATTCTGACTCTTCACAATAGCGTGTAGAGCCCCATTCACTCTATTTCCTGCGTTCACTCGTCGTTCTATATCCTTATCATATCTACCATCCCTACTAAATAAACATCCCAAATATACAAACTCATCCACTTGCTCAATCAACTCCCTTCTATTCTTATTTCACATAACGTTTTACTTTCTTCTTTCAAAACCATCACTTTCGTCTTACTTGCGTTCACTTTCATACCTCTTTCTTTTAATGATCGGTTCATTAAAGTAACCATCATTTGCAACTCGGCCGCCGACGATGCAAATATGACTTGATCATCGGCGTACAAAAGGCATTTGACGGTTAACTCACCCATTCTCAACCCACATTCTTCAACTTTCAAAGTTTGCAAACAACTGTCCATAAATAGGTTAAACAGCCAGGGGGAAGCTACACAGCCCTGTCTGACACCTTTTTGGATGCCAAACCAGTCCGAGTAGACCCCGTTGATCCTGACACAAGCACTAGAGTCCCTATAAAGAGACTTCAATGCCTGTATCAAGCCAGCGCTCAAACCAAATGAGTTAAGTGTTTGCCATAACACATTCCTGTCCACTCTGTCATAAGCCTTTCCAAGTCCATGAAAGCACAAAAACTTTCTGGTTTTGGCCAAAAACTTCTCCGCAATCATGCGCATGGAAAATACTTGATCCGTACACCCCATTCCCTTTCGAAATCCAGCTTGTACATCCCAAATTTTTCCATCAGTTTCTTCCATAACTCTTTCAATTAACACCTTAGCATACAGTTTACCCACAATGCTAAGCAAGCTGATCTGCAGTAGTTTTTACAGTCCTGCTGTGACCCTTTTCCTTTATATATTGGGACTATAACGGCTTTGCACCAGTCTTCCGGTACCTGCTTCAGTTCCCAACATAAATTTAACAAGGTGTACAGCAGGCCTGCCACTCCCTCTCCAGCCCTTAGCATTTCGAGTACTCTATCATATCCGGCTGCCTTACCTGCTTTCATGCCTTTCATTGCTTTTATTATTTCATCTACACTTATCTCCCTACCTCTCTCCACTTCTTTTCGGAATTTCTTTTCACTTAATTCAGACGACCCTTCACTCATAAACACGCTTTCAAAGTATTCCTTCCATCTCTTTAAATTCGAAACTTCATCATTCAGCATACAGCCATTCTCGTCTCGTATAGCATTCATTCTAGGCTGTTTTGAATTTCCCTAGCAGTTCTTACGAGTTTCAGAACATTTTAATATTTGCCTGGAGTTATCAGATATCCTTCTATCATTCTTATCCATTCTTTCTTGCTTTTCCTTTCAACAACTTCTTTTACTCTCTTATTTTTAAGTCTAAACTTTGCCTTTTTCTTTCAATCTCATCATTCATACCGCCAGAATTACCAGCTTTGGTTGCCAGTAAATCTAGCCATGCTCTCTTCTGCTTCAACTTCCATCCGAATCTCATCATCCCACCACCACGTATTATTTTTCCTTTCATTCGTTCTCTTACTTACACCACATACTTCGGTGGCTGCATCCACTAAAACTTTCTTAACATTATTCCATACAGTCTTCAGGTCTAAATCATTCATACATATTTCATTCAAACCATTTATATTCTCCTCAGTCTACATTTATACTTCTCTTTCACACCTTCATCTTGTAACCTCTCTGTTCTTATACGCTGTAACGCAGTGGTAGACACAGATGTCCGATGCCGCCAACGCCTGAATAGACCATTAATTCGGCATAAGACCAAGTAATGATCCGTCCCTACGTTGGATCATCATGAAATCATTTAGTTTAAAATTAAAATTTCTATATACTATTATCTGAAATAAACAAATTTAACGTAATTTTATATCATTTAATGAAGAAAAGAAGTCTTGCTACCTAGCACCTGAAATAAATTAAAATTCTTCTACGGAAGAAACACAAATTATTTTGAAAATATAATCAAAACAAAAGAATTTAAAAGAGACAGTTTCTTTTTGTATGGAGAATCGGCCCACCACGAATTTTAGAGAAACTCAATGAAATTTATGTAGACTTATTCCTTATAATCTATAGATTATAAAATTAATATTAGTTTTATCGCATCTAACGGGAATTCTGAGAAATTAAAAATTAAAATATGAATATCACGATAACCTTAAAACAAACTAAAAGCGATTTTCTAGTAGTTTTCACCGATATTAAGAGTTAGAATAGTGTGTATAGAATAGAATAGCTTAATAATTAATAGTATTAAACAAAGTTGTAGGTACATTCAGCAATTATAGCTACTTTAAGATTGATGGAAAATCCTTTTAGCAGTTCCGGCAAAACAATGCACAGACAAACAAACGTGGTGTGGAGACTATTTTTTATAGCTATTAATTGATTAGTGAACAGACATACACCATTGCAGTAATTAAATAAATATGATTAAATCCAAGATGAATAAGGGATAATATGTCTATTTATAATATTACCTTTAACCTCGTGGCGCCCAAAGTACATTAAAAATGACAAAACAATATGCTATACAAAAGCCGAGACAAATAAAGTATTTCGTTCCATAAACGCCTACTGTCCTTTGTAAATGACAATAAGTTTAAACCATTCCAAATTTAAAATTTCCCGCGTATCTTGCGGTTTGTTTGAATTGATGTATTCTTTTAACGTTGACATTTGACAGGAGTCAAGAAAATCAAGTGTCACAGTTGATACATAATCAAAATATTGAAAAAATGTCGATGGCACCGAAACGAGGTAAGTTGATCTGTAAAAAATTAATGAATCATGATAGTTTCTTGCTGTTTCTTTTATGGAACTATATTAATTGATGTTTAATTTAAGTGACAATAATAACATTTTTACTAATTCAATATTCAAATAAAAAATAATGATATTTGTACAGTAAAAAGGACGTTGGGTTGTATTTCTATCATTAGCTCTTTTTTATTTGTGATTTTAAAATGACTTTGGATTTTAATTTAAGTGTAATTCATATTGATTGTTACATATAGATAGATTAACATGAACATTAATTGTTGCAGTATTGCAAGGTGAAGAGATCGAAGAGTTTTGAAATAAGTCAGATATAGAAGATTTTTTACCCAGCGACGAAAATTTAGGCGATTCAGAATTCGTTTTCAACCAAGACGATGGGGAATCATCTTCTTCATCAGAATCGGATAAAGAAAACGTTAAAACAAATCAACGAGGACGAACTTGAGGACGAACTCGAGGTGCAAGGACTCGTGGATGTATTTTTCGCAGTCGAGGAATTGCCCGTCGAATAGAAACTTCTGTTAATACTCCAAACAGCAATTTTCCTTCAATATCTGGATCTACTGCTGAAGAAAACTGGTCTGTAAAGTCATTTTTACCAAAGACGTTTCATCTCACAGAATTTCATTTTCCCTCATTTTTGCCTATTAACTGTGAAGAATTTATTAATATAGATTATTTCAAGCAATACATAGATGATGAGTTAGTAAACATAATCGTAGAAAAAACAAAACAGACTTCTATTTTCAAGATAGGCAAAAGTTTAGAGTTAACATGCAGAGAATGCTATGTTTACATTGGAATCTGTTTGGCGCTGGCCAGTATTAATTATCCGACTTTGAGATGTACTGGTAATCCAAATTTCGTATACGTTTGATTGCTTATGCAATGGTTCGGAACAGATTTTTGCTTCTTCGCAATTCCATAAAAATAGTATTTGACGAAGATATTACAGCAGATTTGAGAGTTAAGGATAAGTTGTGGAAGGTACGTCCACTAATCAATGAAGTCAAATCAGCATGTCGTGCACAAGTAAAGGAACAATGTTTGAGTATTGATGAAATGGTAATTCCATTTAGTGGTAATTGTGGTATCCGGATTTCACGGGAAAGCCAAATCCAGTAGGAATAAAGACATTTGTACTCGCAAATTCAAACGGTATGATTTGTGATTTTGATATTTATGAGGGTTCAACTACATATCCTGAATTTGAAAATAAAGATTTTGATCTTGGAGAGAAAGCTATTCTATCATTGACTGACACACTTACTCCCGGTCATATATTGTATTGTGACAGATATTTCACCAGTGAAAAATTATTGGATGAACTACTCAAAGGAGGTATTGGATGTACAGGTACTCTGATGAAGAACCGTATCCCTAAAGATTTACGTGGGCTGCTAATGAGTGATAAAGATTTGAAAAAATGAGAACGGGGCACTTCACAGGTAGTAGTAAGAAAAGATGACACTATCTCTATAACTAAATGGTTCGATAACAAGCCTGTTGTACTGATGTCTTCCGTTGAAGTCAAAGAAGAAGAGGATTTATGTCAGCGTTGGTGTAAGAAGCAAAAAAAAAACGTAACCGTAAAGAGACCAAGATGTGTAAGGCAATATAATTTTAATATGGGTGGGGTGGATTTGGCAGACCGTTTATTAGCAGTGTGTTCTAACAGATACCGTCTGAGAAAATGGACTGAGAGGTTCATCTCACATATGATTGATTTGTCAACGTCAAATGCGTGGCTTTTATTCAAAAATTACACAACATAGAAGGCTATGTTGTTTAGGGACACTATTTGAGTTACTTAATTAATTTTCTATTGTTAACCTTTAATTATTTGCTTTTTATTTTACTGAATTGTAATAATTTATGATTAAAAGTAAGCCTTTATGAGACTGTTTGCAATTGTGATTTCATAAAATTTGATCTCAATTATTTCTAATAAAGTAATTTACAATTACTTTTGTTTCATTTCATCAAAACTCAATGTACATCATAAAGTACAATTTATTTTCACCAACTTATATAATATCTGCCCAATGTCCTTCAAAAAGGTCTATTTCTGTTTGGTTCCGTGTGTTTGTAAATCTCTTCTCTTAATTATATACTTACCTAAAAAAATAATGGAATATGCCCTTTACTACTTTAACCCTAAAAAATACTTACAATCCATTGTGGGCGTTTGTTATAAGGTCCTTTCTAAAGGACAGTGGGCGTTTTTAAAGAACTTCATTTTAAATAGTTGGGCGCCACGAGGTTAAATGCTATATAGTAAGAAAGCTGTTTTGAACTGGTTGTATAAGGATAAAACACAAAGTAAAATGCCACTGCATATATGTATTGTTGTAATTATTTCCAAAGCAGTCTATTAATAGTGGAACAGACAGACAGACAGGTGCGGTGTCAAGACTTTGATTTAATATGTTTTGGTTGATTAGTAAAGGTGCAGTATGTAAATTTTGTTTTAAAATATATTAACTGATTAGTTATCATACCCCAAACACCGTTAAAGTCACAATGACTAGGTAATATTATGTTTATTTATGTTATTATATACTGATAAATATGAATAAAGATGTTTTAAACTGGTTGTGTAAGGATAACAAAAACACATATATAATTTATTTGTGTTTATTATTGTCAGTCATTATCATTTCAAAAGATATTTTCAAAATAACTTGACAATAACATGAATCAAAAGGATATTTTCAATGTTATGAGATATGATATAAGACTGTTGTATTCAATATCCATATACTTTTTTGTCTCTGCCTACGAGCAGCTCTGCAAGATTTCAGCCTACAAGACATACACATTTATTCTAAGCGATCCACCTGAAAAAAGTTAATGAATATTGTAAAGACTACATATATACTATAATTCAATGTCAATAAACTACATTTCCATGTTTCTGTCAAAATTTTGTTGCCTCTGCCTGTATGTTAAATAAATAAGAAATTATTATAAAATATACACCATTAATCAGCTCAATATGATCAAATACACAAATAGTAGTTATGAATTAACATCAACAATATTTGACTATGTAAAAGTTGTCTGATTTCTTATTTTCACTAGTTTCATGCAGGGGAAAAGGATATTATTTTTATATTCATTATCAGATAGTAGATGAGATAATAATATTCCTTTCTACAGAGTTAACAACACATCAGTATAAGGATAATAGAAGCATCTGATCAACAAGGATATAACCATTACACAAGTAAAAATGGCTCAACTAAGTTACAATACTTATGAAAACTGTATACTCGTATTTGCATCTAGTACAAGTAACAAGTACTTATTTACACATAAATATATGTACTATCTATACTGTCTATCTATGCCATTTGGTATTGCCAAGTTTATGGAGCAACTTGCTGAATACATAAGGTATTTATACCTAAATGCAGTTAAATGAATCGCTCTTTAAAGCCGATGAAGCTACATCAAATAGAGAAATCTTTAAATCCCTCGACCCATAGATTCTAATTTTCTTATAACATGCAGGAAAACTTCATTTATGTATTTATTCTATTTATTATTAAATTTAGATTTTACTAATAACATAAAACTTTGATACTTTGTCACTTTTAACATACTAATAAGGTTCTAAGACCTGTGTTTGTCATTTTTTTTAGGTAATTCATCATAAATTATAGATCTTATTTAGATTTTCCAAAATTCTAGGTGTAAAAGTAAACTCTTGTATTACATACATACCTTAGAGAGTAATTGTGTTCTGTGATACATACTCTTATATTAATTAATTAAACTCATTAGTTTTCATTTTCCAATTTCGAATGTCATTGGCAATTTTACCATGGGACCACAAAAAAGTAGAAAGGAAAAATAGATATTATCCATATTATGTTAAACACTTGTGAATCGATGAGACGATATATATGACGGCACCAGCACCATTGCACGTGCGGCGGCGTCGGTGTAGCTAGACAGAATTCTTGTAAACAACACGTGCACCGCACACCTGCGCCAATGCACCTGCGGTGGCGCCCCTTCCGGTTGTATAAAACGGACGGAGCGGCCGCCGTTAGGGCAGTCTTGGCTCTGGTGTGGAACGGTGCGCTTGTCGTATCCCGTTACTAGCTTATCCTTGACTCATTTGATAATTAATTCGTGCAAACGAATTAATTATTATTCTCAACTACAAAATTAGTCTCGGTACAATTTATAGTTAGTATTAAGTAATCTATTGTAAATTAACCTTATTTAAAAGATAAGTCCCGCTGGGTTTCTTGCTGGTTCTTCCCAGGACAGAGGTTTTATCCGAACCGGTGGTAGTAGTACTATATTGAAATAAAAGAGATTCTATTCTATTCTAAAAGCCTTTTCATGTGACTCTATACATCATAATAACATCCTTCATAAGAAGTGGGAATAAAGCTTTCCATTTAAGTTCTCTATATTCTTAACATCCTTTCTACATCAGAAGTGGGATAAAGTCCCCATTATTGCCCACATATAATCTTCGAATAGTATGAGGATTATTACATTTGTGAAAGACTATAATGCTTTTCGCATTGATAACTCTGTTTTTATGTTAAATCCCGTAATGATATTTGCTGTCTTACTTACGGTATTGACGTATCATCAAAGTGTAGAGAAAAGTTTAAAGTGAAATGATTTAAGCCCAAAGATAAATCCTTTTGTTCGATTTATATTAAAAGTACCCGTGAGTACTTTCATTATTTCTTAACTTACCGAAATATGTTAATAAATGTCGAAAGAAATGTTGGAGGCTTTCTAAATGAGTTATAGTTTGCATTCAGTGAAAACTTAACTTGTTCAAGTTTTATTATAATTTGATAGTTCACGCGAGACATGATTAACATTTGCTACATTTTGAAGTTCGAAATGTTTAAGCGATGTACCAAAATAATTCAATAACTTTAACGTTCTATGAATTGAAAATAATAAGTGGCGTTTTGGTGTTCTAATGTGTTGATAAGTGTTGCAGCTTACTCCGAATATTGTGTGGTCGACAAGATTGGGGTTTGATGTCGAGTAATTCGTAGAAGTCTCTACAACAATGATCAATGAGGAAGATGTTGTGACGGCCAAATCGGACATGGTCAGGTACGGCCGAGCGCTGGTAAGATTGAGCCTACACCGCTACAGTCGGTAACTTATCGGCAGATCTTAAGGCAAGGCAATTCGAGCGGCCGCCGAACACATGGTGCTTTGGCGCTGTTAATGGACGTCTGTGGCTTGGTCAGCTTTCGTAGATTTTGCGCAGTTGCCTCCTTCCCTTTGAAATATGTAGTGGTATCGGTCTCTCGACATAGTTGCCGTTTTTGCAATGTGTGCAATGGTTTCCATGAGTGCCATGTCATACAGTTGCCGTTTCTTAAGAGAATGTGTGGTGAACTTTGGAAGCTCAGAATTCTATGGTTCGCAATAAATTTATCTCAATTTCTTTTAATTTTTATATTTGCAAAGCAGGACAACGATTCGCTAGCGGCCAGTACGGCGCGACGGCTCGCTGGCGCGAGGGTGGCGCGAACGCCCGCTGGTGCGCGTTTGTGTGCGAGTTGGCCGTATAGGCGCGTCCATGAGCTAAATGAAGTCTAGGATGGTCGAGCATTGTAATATTTAACAAGTGTTAATATCTGTTAGCAGGTGGTGATAACTGATAGACCGTATGCTGATTACTGTCAACAGAACGAAGACTTGCGACAGTTGGAGGTGGCCGTGTCTGCGCGTCTTGAAAATATAGAGGTTGCATCATTCTAGCGGAGTAATTCTTCTAGTGCAGGAAAGGAAGATGGTGTTGCTGGGAGGCTGGTCTGTGTTACACTAGGATGTGTCGTGTTGCTGTTGGTTTGCATACTTTGGTTTTATCATGTCACTACGTTCCTCACGTTACACTACTGTGTGATTGTAATAGGGACATGTTTGCGGTATGGTCGAACTGTAATTGCTCTATACCGAATTGAAAAAAAAAGTTCTTACTATCATTGCAGGGCTTTGTGCCGGTCCAATGATATGGCTATAGGGAATAGTGATTCCCGACTAGCATAAACAGTAGTTGAAAAAAAGAGAAAATAGAAATAAGAATGATTCTATTGAAGAAAAGTTTTGAAGGGCATTTTGCCGGACCAAAACTGATTAGTGTTGCAGGGTTCAAAGGGACCGGTCCAATACTAATTGCCTGAAGGGTCGATATAGACCGGACCAGAGCTGATTGTTAATATCTGCAGGGTCATTGTAGACCGGACCAGAATATGTTGCTGAATGTGTAAACATTTATGGTTTTTGTCAGGATAATCGAACGATGTTCTTCTGTCTACAGATAACTAAGATTGTCATGGAGCGCGTGCGAGGACGCACGCATGTCAGCATGGCCGTGACGGCACCAGCACCATTGCACGTGCGGCGGCGTCGGTGTAGCTAGACAGAATTCTTGTAAACAACACGTGCACCGCACACCTGCGCCAATGCACCTGCGGTGGCGCCCGTTCCGGTTGTATAAAACGGACGGAGCGGCCGCCGTTAGGGCAGTCTTGGCTCTGGTGTGGAACGGTGCGCTTGTCGTATCCCGTTACTAGCTTATCCTTGACTCATTTGATAATTAATTCGTGCAAACGAATTAATTATTATTCTCAACTACAAAATTAGTCTCGGTACAATTTATAGTTAGTATTAAGTAATCTATTGTAAATTAACCTTATTTAAAAGATAAGTCCCGCTGGGTTTCTTGCTGGTTCTTCCCAGGACAGAGGTTTCATCCGAACCGGTGGTAGTAGTACTATATTGAAATAAAAGAGATTCTATTCTATTCTAAAAGCCTTTTCATGTGACTCTATACATCATAATAACATCCTTCATAAGAAGTGGGAATAAAGCTTTCCATTTAAGTTCTCTATATTCTTAATATCCTTTCTACATATATTTTATTGTATTTGCTATTAACTAACTTTGCTAGTTTGCTACCAAAAATTATTTTAAAGTATATAACCATTAACCACAGAATTTGTTCTCACAGTAGTGATGCAACTCGAACTCTGTTTTTACACGATTCAATCGAGTGAATCTGTGTAACTCGGTACTCGGTTGAAAATAAATTTTACTCGAGTCCGCTTCCACTCGAGTTACCGAGTCAACTCGACGCACCGTGTGGATTCGGAGAGCGCTAGATAGATGTCAGTTCACTGTCATTAATTCTATCATCTAATCAACTAATTCACATAGTATGAGGCGCCGCGGGCGTGAAACTTGCATCTGGCATGTTGTAGTCAAATATGAACTTAGTTTGATTTATAATATCGTGATTGTGCTATCATTGTTATTTTTTGTTACTTCGTATAAGTAGTGCATAACATAAAAGGTGATTTAAATATACTTGTTTGTTTAAAGTATGAATGATAACAATGAAACAACAAAACAAAAATCGTCAGTGTGGCATTAGTTTGAAAAATGGAAGCAATTTGTAAGATATGCGAAAAGCAGTTTCTAGATTTTGAAATACTACACATGTCTGTAGTAAATAAAAAACATGGAAATACTAAAAAGAAATAAATAATAAATATTTGTATTTTATTTCATATTGCCACATATTACTTATTTAATAAAGGTACCTATTTAAAAATGCTTTAACTAAGGTAATCACTATTCTCAACTCGAGTGATAAACTTCAATCGATGCAGGGACTGTAAATAGTTAATTCGCATAACTCAAAACTCGAGTACAACTACAGTGACATGATAAAACCCGAGTGACTCGAGTCACAAAATTCTACTTGAGTCGCATCTTTATCTTACGTTCAATGCAGTGTCTGTCTACAATTTAGTGATGAACCCGACTTACTAATTCGAACAATTTATTGATATAATATATAATATATAGTGATAGTAATAACATTAACTATACGCTACGTCATAAAGTTAGAGTGATATTATTTTATGAAAATTGTCTATGCGCAAACCAATAAAATATAACTATCTTTTAAATTAAGTAATAATAATTATCTTGGATGGAGGAACAATTACAAAATAATTTGTAACAAACTGACACAGCTTCGTTCCGCCAATTCGAGTTGCGTAACTCGAGAACTATTCGAGTTACGTGAATTTCAACTCAAGTTAACTCGAGTCGAGTTTATTCCGAGTTGGCACATCTCCACTACAATTTTTTTTTATATTAAATTATCTGAACCAATGACATGAACACAAATATCAAAACAACTTTTTTTTTCAGATTTCTTGATTCCGTTTAGATTTTCATAAATTTTTTATGCTATTTACAATATTAAATTGGTATCTTTTTCTTGTATATAATACCATTGAGGGTTGCGAAAATTTCTAGTGGGCCCAAAAACGATTGACTCCTTTTTATCAAAAGAAATTTTCAGAAATAAGAAGGTTACTCATAAGCTCTCATTTAATATTTAGTTAAATGACTTGCTAATGGATCCTTATCTAGCTAAAACATCTTTCTAAAGGAGAATCTCCTTTAAAAAGTAATTAGTTAATGGGTTCGTTTCGTACTGTCCGCTTGCTCATCTTGATAAAGGTCGAAAAATAATTTTACTGTTATACAAATGAGGAGAGTTCAAAGCAATCGTGTACACAGAAATACTAAATAGCTCGCGGCCTGAAAAGCCATAGGCTGTAACGGTAACATACATATTATACTCTCACACCTGAAACTAGACGGGTAGGTGATGAGTACGGACTTCCATTTATCACGATCCTGACACACCTCTCTCGCTTCATTCAAATCCATATATCTACGCATAAATTCTCGTCTTTAATAGGTACGTATTCTTAATTTGGTCTATCTTCAGTATGTATCACCAATTTGGTCAATAAAATTCCTTCTTCGTGGGGCAGTAGCATATCATTGAGTCGCAGCGCTAAGGGCAGCTGGTTTGTGCTGTTTAATGTTTTAAATAGAAAAAGAAAAACGTCTAGGATGTGTTAACCATTCTGGATGTTTTAACCATTCCAACCCAGTTATTGACTATTATCCTACCTGATGGTAAGTAGAGATGCAGCCAGCAATAAATGTGCTTTGTCATTCTATCTTCATTCATTCTTTCTACGTGTCCAAAAATGACAAATTATAAAAATAATAATAAAATTTATTTCGAAACGCACTTTGACATGAACACTGGTTACGGGCTTTAGTCATAATTTTATCAAATTATGACAAAAGTCGGTAACTTGTATCTGCCAAGCGAATTATAGTTGTTACCTGTGTATAGATAATTGGATGCGCGTTTTAGTTCCAGTGAAAGAAGCGATTCTAGTAAACAAACAAATAGGAGGATTACAATGCCCTACTACAGCATAAGCAGGATAAACTTATTGCGTTATTTCAGCATATAGTCTTTTATTTAAGTTTGCTACGAAAATGTTTTGTTGTTTATGGTATAATTTAAACGGCTTACGAGGTATTTTGGTTGTCTTTTTTAGTGAAATAAAATAATTTATATTCAATATTATAAATTAATAACTAGCGATCGGCCCCGGTTTCGCACGGGTGATTACCGAAGCTCGATAACAGCGCCACCTACCTGGTCTAATTGTGACTCTAAACCATCCAGAGACGCACTCAAACACACACAAAAAAATTCATTAAAATCGGTCCAACCGTTTTAGAGTTTCAGCGAGACTAACGGACAGCAATTGATTTTTATATGTAGAGATTATTATAATATATTAATACGTGAACTACGAGAATTGTCGTACGTTTTTAATAGGTATTTATTATAAAAGAAGGGATTGAAACTTACACTATTCGAAAGGTACAGAAAATAAGTGTGCAGAAAATAATCATGTGTGTACGTTGCCTTTAAGACACACATAATTTTTCCATAAAACCCTCGAACTAATTAAATGGTCTGATTTCGGCCAGCCGTGATACTAGTATTTACTAAAAGTTATTTTTAATTGTAAAAAAATATCTGTCTTAGTAGAAATCTCTGTTTTAGTGTGGACAAGCAAGGAACCCAGAGGGACTTTTTCAATTTTCAAAAGTAATAGTTTTCAAAAACAGTTTCAATTTTCAAAAGGAATAGTTTATTCAATTCAGATTACAAGAATACTCATTGAAAGTCATAGTTTATGTTTTTACCACTGGTTCGGAAAAAACCTCTGACCTGGAAAGAACTAGTAAGAAATTTAGCGGGACTTAATGATAACCCAACCTCGGCGCCAGCTAGCGGCTATTTTGTGAATTTAAACACAATCGGTCAAGCCGTTCAGACGTTACACGATCACTAACAGACACTGAAGATTATACTACATAATATATACAATCATTAATCGCGTAAATGTATTTATCAGCAAACAACTTTAAAACTACTTTATGGATTTTAAAGTGTTTTCACGATTATTTAAAGTTTCGTAAGAATTTCTTGAAGAAAACTATCGTATACAGTATTTAACAAACAACCCGGTTGTTTTTTTGTTAGGAACTTTTAAATACATATATTATATTTAAATATATATATATATATATATATATATATTGGCATTTATGGAATTTATGACAATTATATTTTAAAATGTTATTAGAGGGAATTAAGTGTTCACAATAGGTAACTAATTAAATTCTATCTTGTGAAAAAATGATATTCACATCTGAACTACCTGACACGCGCATCGGTAAGAGATACCGGAGATAGGAGTATTGTCTTCGACAATACTCCTATCTCCGGTCAATGCAGAGTTAATAAACCCACATAGAATTTGTAAATAAATATGTATTTCAATTTTATTAATTGAATTCAATTTTTTTATTGTTGACTTTTCTGAAGTTAAGGTATTTCTATACGTCTGAATACTGATTCTGAAATCACAATTAGCGGGAACCACAGGGTTTTTGTTACAAGTTGTACAAGATTATTGTGTGCAAAATTAGTACAAATGTTAGCATTTTGTGAATAAGTCGTAAAAAGATATCACGAGGACTATCGGGATTTCACACTTATTTTGGCAACGAAATTATCTGTGTTTTTCTCGACTCGAACTTATCCACACTCCTATCGCTGAGACAAGTTAGAAAGTTTTAACCTTTATGGTTACTAGTTGTTATCATAATGAGCCTGTAAATAGTCCAATGCTGAGCACGGGATATTCTATTAACAAGAGATTTTGAGGTTTTGCAAATGTGTTACAACTATGATTAATTAGGTCCCGACGAAAATCAGTGCTGTGAAACCACACAGATTATCACCAGAGCTGGAGTCCCAGTACCTGCACTGCTGTGTGTATAGAGAGCCAGTATAATTACAGGCTGTGAGGTATTCCACTTTAGCCCTCAGAGGTCACAACGCATGTGTTTGAAGTTGGCTTCAGGTGACCATGAATGGCATTAGCCACTCACCATATGGTAAACTGTAAGTTCGTTTCTAATTTCAGTTTTATAAGAAATGTCGTTTTACAAAACCCACCCGCTGAAATGAAAGATTACGAATTTTTATGATGTGTATGAAAGGTTTTTAGGTAAGACATAAATTCTATGCCTAAACGTAACAGTGTAGATGCGTAGGCAAACTTGTATCCAAAATTTAGGGTCCTCTATTTCGGATATTATATTCCAGCTTGACATTGGTATTATTGACAAATCTTTAAAGGACAAAATTAATAAAGTCTTATAGTAAAATAATTGTGGATACAACTGCTCTTTCTTTCAACAAAAACAAAAAGTGCACTATGCACTCTCTTAATGGCCCGAGAATTGTATTCCACTTCGTAATTTTAGAGGAGGTTTAAACCACAAGAATATAAAACCGAGTAGATTGAAAGCTTCCTAAGAGAGTTCAAAATTCTTACCTACATTCATAGGGCTGTCATTCGGTTATTGAAAACAAAAAACCGGGAAGTGCGAGTCGGGATTCAGCAATGAGCACGGACGGATGGACAGATGGACGGACATAGCAAAACTATAAGGTTTCCTTCCTTGTTTTACTATTTAACGAACGTAAGTTAAGTATCTATTAGAAAAGTAAACGGAATCTTGCTAAGACGGCCTACAAACACACTTTGGTACCTATTAAAACAAAAATAAGTACGGAACAAATAGAAGATGAACAATAATACCTACGCCAATATAGGCGGTAATTTGGTAAATAATATATATAATATATTAAGAATATCAAATAATAATTATGGGAAAACCCCCGTCATCGTCATCTAATTTTTTTTATAGGAGAAGGGGCAAACGAGCATGCGACTCACCTGATGTTAAGTGACTACCGCCGCCCATGAACAACTGCAACACCAGGGGAACCAGAGGAATTGCAGATGCGTTGCCGGCCTTTTAAAAAGGAGTAGGCTCTTTTCTTGAAGGTCCCTAAGTCGTATCGGTCCGGAAAAATCGCTGGTGTTAAACTATTCCACAAGGAAGTTGTGCGAGGAAGAAAACATCTTCTAAATCGCACAGTGGTGGACCGCCAATCATCCAGATGGTGTGGATGGTATCGGGAGTTCTGTCGCGATGTGCGTTCGTGAAATTTGGCGGCTGGGATTAATCCGAACAATTCCTCAGAGCACTCCCCGTGGTAAATGCGAAAGAAAATGCAAAGAGATGCAACATCTGTTCGCAGCGCCAATGAATCGAGCCGATCGGAAAGGACTCGGTCGTCGACGATTCGAGCCGCTCTGCGCTGGATGCGGTCAAGTGGAAGGAGCTGGCACTGGGGAGCCCCAGCCCAGAGATGGGAATAGTATTCCATGTGAGGCCGAACCTGTGCCTTGTAAAGTTGCAGGCGTTGTGCCGGCATGAAATACTGTCCCGCTCTGCTGAGCACGCTAAGCTTTTAGAGGCCAATTTGGCCTTCTTCCAAGTGACCGCGAAACTGTACGTCACTCGATATGTCGACGCCGAGGATTCCGATACTGGCTAAAGCAACAAGGGGAGTGCCTTGAAACTGAGGAGATACGAGAAAGGGGTTCTTTTTAGCGGTAAACGCGCAAACTTGTGTCTTCTGAGGATTAAACTGGACTAGATTTAATCGCCCCAATCCGAGACTTTGTTCAGCAAAGACTCGACTTCAGACACAAGTTTGTTCCGGTACTCGGCGACGTTTTCCCGAGAAATATTCGCACGGCCGACGTATAGAGCATCACCAGTGCTATCATCCGCATAGCAATGAATGCTACCGGTTTGCAACATATCATTGATATGCAGAAGAAACAGCGATGGTGATAGCACGCAGCCTTGTGGAACACCAGCGTTAATAGGCTTGTAGTCGGAGCATGCACCGTCTACAACGACCTTGATGCTCCGATCTGCAAGAAAGCTGGTGATCCAATTGCACAATTGCTCGGGAAGCCCATAGGAAGGGAGCTTCGAAAGAAGCGCTTTGTGCCAAACCCGATCGAAAGCCTTCGCAATGTCCAAACTAACGGCCAATGCCTCCCCCTCGGACTCTACTGCCTCCACCCATCTATGAGTCAGGTAGACCAGAAGATCACCAGCGGATCGACCCCGACGAAAACCGTATTGGCGGTCACTAATCAGCTGGTGATCCTCAAGGTACCGCATGAGCTGGCAGTTTCAGTTCAACAAGGTGGTGATGGCGATAGGCCTGTAGTTGGACGGGTCTGAACGGTCGCCTTTTTTAGGGATCGGTTGGACAAAAGCTGTCTTCCTTGATTTCGGGACTACGCCTAGGGAGTAGGAGTACCGGAAAAGACGCGTTAGAACCGGTGCCAACTCCGGAGCACACGTCCTTAGCACAATTGGGTGGATTCCGTCAGGCCCACTCGACTTGTGGATGTCCAGGAGAG
>JAGSMP010002643.1:0-20120 GCA_029286625.1 Parnassius orleans | reverse complement strand
GTGGTGATGGCGATAGGCCTGTAGTTGGACGGGTCTGAACGGTCGCCTTTTAGGATCGGTTGGACAAAAGCTGTCTCCTTGATTTCGGGACTACGCCTAGGGAGTAGGAGTACCGGAAAAGACGCATTAGAACCGGTGCCAACTCCGAGCACACGTCCTTAGCACAATTGGGTGGATTCCGTCAGGCCCACTCGACTTGTGGATGTCCAGGAGAGGAGTGCTTTGCGAAGATTCGGTGTTCTTAGCGAGTATTTGTGGTCTATCAAATCTAATGTAGTGACGGGGCCGATCCTGTACGTGTTCACAGACTGCAGACTTCCCGGAGCGTCGATTCTTCACATCAGCTATGTGTTCTTTAACACGGGTTTTTATGGATCTTTTAGTTTGTCCTATGTAAGAGAGACCACATTCACAATCAAGCTTGTACACTCCTGCATCTTGCAGAGGGACATTACACTTGACTGATGGTAAAAACTGACTAATCTTCTTCGGCAGCTTGAAGTATGTTTTAATGGAAGCACGCTTCAAGATGTAGCCAATCTTGTCAGTGACACTTCTGATATATGGCAGTACAGCAGGCACTCGCTCGACTGTGGCCGGCTTCACTCGTTCACTGTGACGTAGGCGCGGGACCCGAAGCTTATTGTCGTGCAAAACTTGCTTGACGTGTTGGAGCTCGGCGGCCAGGTGTTTACTGTCACAGATCCCTCGTGCTCTCTGAAACAAAGATTTACCCACGGTAGCTAACTGTGAAGGATGGTGATGAGAGTCACCGTTTAAATATCTATCTGTATGGGTCTTTTTTCTATACACAGTGTGGCTCAAGGTGTTATCAGAATTTCGAATTACTAACACATCTAGAAAAGCTAAAGAGTTGTTTGCCTCTAACTCCATTGTGAATTGAATTTTAGAATTTATGGAGTTAAGATGGTCTAAAAATGCAGTTACTTTATCTAAAGGTAGAATTGTGAAAGTGTCGTCTACGTACCGCTTGTAGAAAACCCCCGTGACCATGGGTGCTGTAAAGTACTCGAAACGTCGGGAATATAAAATATGTTAATATACGCGATAAAATCCGTAAAACTAGTTTTATTTAAATGAATAGTAATAATTTTTATTCACTCCTTATGGCAATTTTGTTGATATCCAGAAATCACTCGTGCGAGGTCAAGGCGGATCGCTAGTCTTTGATAAAAATGGAGAACTTCATAGAGAATAATTTCTGATATTTCAATTATGATATTAAAAAAACATTAAATTATTCTACTCATTTTTCTCTGCCCCATATACGTGGGTCTCGTAAGAGTTGACAGTGGGAAATAAAGCAGGAAATTGGTAGCAGCATCTTCCTGAGAACAACTTTTATACGTGGTAGAGCCATGCTGCAGCTATATTAGTAGTATAGTTGTAGCACGAATGGGTCGGCTCGACCGGGGAAGGGCCACGCTCTCACAGAATACCAACGTAAAATAGCAGCTTAACGCTGCTGTGTTTCGTATGGTGAGTGTAGAGAACCGGAGACCCTTTTTACTGGAAATGAGGCATTCCATCTTAGTCCTCACGGGTGACAACACATCTGCATTTTGATTTGTAATAGAGCCTCTTTATTTTCCCAATTTTAAAGTAAATAAATCGATATCTTTTTGTCACGTCGTGTTTTTATTTTACAGTCAACATATTGGACAAACAAAAAAACCCATCGTGCTTTCATTTACGAGTAACAGTATTGGTCTACCTAGTCTAGCCTGTTAATGGAATACTAGTCGTTAATATTCGTGTAGTTTGTCGATTTTGCACAATGAAAAACGAAAAGGCGGAAAAACAAATGCTTTGTTTAGTTTTTTTTTTTTTTAATATGGTATTGATTTAAATTCGGAATTCCAATTTAAATACAAAATATGGAACTACAAACCAGCCAGTATTAGAAAACGGCAATTTCACGGCATAAAACCTTATCATCAGTGTTGGTACCGTAAATTACGTGACTGGTTTTTTCAAGATTTATTTCTAACAAATTGGGTAGCGTCGATGCGGAAACGCTTTACGAATTTCTTTTTGGCTATAATTAATAACTACTTACGTTATTTTAGAGTAGAATCGTAGGAAAACGGGCCTACATGAATTGCGAAACTGTCACATATAAAGTTATTTTCCTCTCTATTCGAATTGAATTCTTCTCGGCTTTTATTACCTCGGCATAGGAAATTAACTCTGAAAAGCCATAAGAAACAGACATTTCTGTCGAACTTTTGTTCGAAGAATTCCCAGGAGATGTCAAATATCCATCAAACATAAAACTTTCATCTCAATGTAATGTGCGCTAGATAAGTGGATATTTTGATCAACGAAATACAATATTTGGTCTTTCAAAATTTTCAGTACTCAGTTACAAAGTATAAAGATTAATTTCACTTTTGATATGTAGTATGAGGCTGAAAAGTTCATAATTAAAAAAAAGTAAAGTTACAGCCTATATACGTCCCACTGCTGGTCACAGGCCTCCTCTCATTTCTGAGAGGGTTTTAGGGCAAGGAAATGTCCGCCACGCTGCCCCAATGCGTTGGAGGAACTTCATGTCTTCGTAATATTTTTTTATTTCAGACATGCAGGTTTCCTCACGATGTTTTCCTTCACCGCCGAGCACGTGGTAAATCAGCACTTAAAATTGCAATTAACAATTTCATTGGTGCCGGCGGGGATCGAACCTGGGTTGCTCATACTGTGAAACTTCCAGCGAGCGCTAACCATCTGAGCTACCACGGCTCTCGAAAAGTTCGTAGTGATCTTTATTCACCATATAATGACGACTGGAGATTTCACCTAATATTCTCATGTAGGTGTCGTATGAGGCATCTTCCTGATAACAATTCAAAAAATAAAAAAAATGTGGATTTCACGCGCATGTGGCAACTATGAATCTAGTGCTGCGATCGCCAATCCGCCTGCCAAGTGTGGCCACTGGAGCAAATAGGAGAGAGAAACAGGAGAGACCTACGTCCAGTAGTGGACTTTTACAAGCTGTTGATGATGATATAGGTGATTATCATTAATTGGATTTAATAGACTTGTGGCCGTGGAAAGGAAAAGGGAGATCTCCCACCGGCCAACGCTCCGAGTGGTAGTTCGGAGATAATCTATAAAGAACTATTTTATATAGAATTCCGAAGTAAAAGCAGTGTATATATATTATACTGCTTTTACTTCGGAACTTTAATAGCGTGATTTAGGTTTCAATGTGTTTTGCTTGTGGCGCGAACACAGCGCCGCCACATCACCCCCCTTCTCAGACCAGACGTCGATAGTGCAGTCCGATTGCCGGTGCATCCTTAATGCCGGTGGGGAATGCATGCTGTGTGCGTAAGGGCAAGTGACGCCGGTGCGAACGATATGCCGGTGTGTAATGCATGCCATACTACACATTTGCAAGTGATGCCGGTGAGAACGATGAGCCGGAGCAAGTGCCAGAAGTCGCCTTATAAATCTACGTCGAGATAAAGACAAGTAATCTGCGAGAGTGCCGTGAAGCAGAGGCGAGCAGTAAGGCTCTTACTCTTTGCTCTACAGTGTTCGGCACAGCCGTGAGTAGTAGCTTGAAGAAATAAGAAGCATTATTCCAGTGCTGCGATGAATATTGTAAAGCAATGGCTTGCAGGATGTGAAGACTGCAGACAATATCTGCTCGGGAGCGAATGGTAGGGGATAGGACTCTTGAGGATAATGACGAACGCTTGAAGTTGTAGTTTTCCGAAGGTTGTTAGTCGCGTGTTCAGACTACGTTGGTTGGACACCACTGTGGCCGTGGAAGGAAAGGTTAGATCTCCGCCGTACAAGGTATTTTACCTGGGAGCGGCAAACGCTCCGTGTATTATTTCGAGCTATTCTATATACAATTATTGGAATTATGTTATATAGACCTGAAGTAAAAGCAGTATATATATATATATATATATATATATATATATATATATATATATATATATATGCTGCTTTTACTTCGGAACTTTGATAGCGTGATTTAGGTTTCGAAATGTTTTGCTTGTGGCGCGACGACAGACTAGTAGACATGTATGAATATAACCTTGCACTAGAAACCTTTTTATAGTTATTCTGTTAAAGTTACAAAAAAAAACAATTACGTTTAAATTTAATGACCGGTAAGTCATAAAAATATCGTTTTAAAATTATTGCTTTCCTAGGAAAATAATAAAACAACTCTATTCGATCATTACCGTCTACTCATTTCTTAATCTATTTTAACGATTCTACATCAATTACTCAGTCACGTAAAATACATATTCAGATTGTATCTCGATAAAAAATCGATTAAAGCCCCACTCTACATTGGATACGCTGACTCAATTCTTTTATTCGCGCTTTACCCCTAGTTTAAAACGTGTTTTAAGAGATTCGTGTAGGACGGATTTATTACCTGTCGATAGGAACACGATTAATGTAAAATGAGGGTACAGAGTTGCTCATGTACACTTTAGATAATATCTAATATTTTTACTTTAAAAAATGGAAAACATCAAGGAATATTTCCACAAATGAAAACGGTTTTATATATTTATAAAAGTGCTGTAATTTTAAAATAATTTGGTTAGTCTGAAAATAGTAATTTCGTCCTCCGCACAAGTATAGTTATCAAAGCGATTCCCAAACATTCTCATTATAATCCTCAGATAGTTAGTTTTTAAATGGGTGATAAGCATGCACACAGTCCATTTTTATAGAATAGGAAGACAAACACACACAGCCCACCTAATGGTAAGGGTGCTGAAAATGGAAAGTTTATGCTGTGGTTCCATAGGTGTCTGCATACTTATTTTGATGGCCTGGTTTGGCTCATGAGGTCCAGGGTTCGAATACCGGGTTATAGGGTTATCCAGCTATCGGGCTTTTCTGTCAATTCTCAGTAGCACCCCGCAGTCAGGAAGTTGGCGATCTTTCACCACCGCACCTCGGAAAGCACGTAAAGCCAGTCCTGCACCTGGTCTATCTTCGGTCGTGTCGGATTGCCGTCCCATCGGATAATGAGAGTGAGGGAATAGAGAGTTCACCTGTGTTTGCGCGTACACTCGGGTACTATACTCCTGTCCTGCGCAGATAGATAGTCCCCGTTGGGACAGGCCGCCGTGAGAGAAATACGGTCTCGAGTACATTACACCTATCCCTGGTTTTTGTTCTCCTTCATCAGCCCGTAAAATTCCATTGCTGGACATGGGTTTCTCCCGTTTCCAGGGAGAACTCGCCGTTATCGTCACGTTTGACAGGTGGGTTGACGACCGCATTACCAGACCTCTCGCATTCTTGACGTCGCCGCCCGTTGCCAGTCTGGGTTATGACATCTGGTGTAAATGAGTAATTCCTCTATTTATCGGAAGTATTTCCATTATCACGGGATGGTATTGGATTGTGGATTCTGTTATACTGCCATTAATCGCCGATCTTCGATTAAGAATAAAAGTAAAGATGCATTGTCACATATTAGGGGTCCAATGAAAGTAAAGATGCATTGTCACATATTAAGGGTCCCCTCTTACTCTAAACCTTATACGTTATAGAGCCATGCCGAAGCTACGTTATGGTTACACGAAAGAGTCGGCTCGACCGGGGACCACGCTCTCACTGAACGCCAGCGTTAAATAGCAACTCAATGTTGCTGTTATTCGTATGGTGAATATAGAGAATCGGAGACCTTTTTACTGGAAACGAGGCATTCCATCTTAGTCCAAAGGGGTGACGACGCATCCGCATTTTGACTATAAATCTGTATATATGGAGGATAGATATAGGTGTCAATGTGCTACAGCATCTATTTACCATCACACTTATACTATAAAAAACTGTTTGCAACTAAAACATATAAAAAGTAGAAACATAGCTGGGTGTACAATAGTGCTACTAGTGTTGTGGCTAACCGTAGCAGTATAATTTATATACTACTTGTTGTTGTTTTTTTAATAACAATATTAACAATATTTTAGTGAAATAAATTCCTTGACGCAAATTAATCACAAAAATAAAAAAATTGCAATCTTCTACACCGCAGGACTAAATCATCTACTTAAGCTATCTTAAATCAGCCTTAATTACCATGCACTGGGCAGAATGCGCCGAGCCACCTTAACGTTCACCACAGACTTGATATTTTTTCGATATCCTGATTTGTCACCGCTGGTTAGCTCCGCGGGTCACGGAGAGCGTCGCGAGTGTCAGCTATTCGCGGGAGAGTATGAAAATAAACAAGAAATAATAAAACATTTAAGAAACAAATTCCTGAATTGTGACAATTTATATTAACAATTAAAATATAAAAAAGAGCAGTATTAATTCTTTTTTTTTATTACTAGAATACTTACTTTTTATAACTTTAAGGTAAAAATCAATAATGACATATAGATACTAAAAGCAGTTTATAAAGTGTTATGTTATAATTTCACAGAGTTTACATTTAAGGAGAAATAGAATGATAAATAATTCATTATTTTAATTTAAAAAAAATTTTCTCTGTTCCCAAACCCTTTTTGAACTGACAAAAACCCACAAAGAAGCTCTAAGTAAGAATTAAAGGATACCTTTTGCTGTACGAGCAACGGAAAGGTTATGCCGGACTTCTACAGGCTAAAACATCCAGGTCACCTTCAGCGTAGTTGACATTTCTCGGGTTCTTCGTTCGAAACGCAACCCGCGGGCCCTTACGCTAAGCTAGAAGCACGTCTCGGGGTCGGGGTTCTTGAATGTTTATCCTAAGAGAATATTTAACTATTTACATTGAGCTTATATGTTGCCAAATGCAAAGCATACACAAGCGAACAATGAAAACGCGCCGCTCACAAATATCTATCTGAAAATACGAGTATGAACGCCAGTTTAATGAAATAGCGGTTTAGTAGCCTTTTTTAAATAAAATTCTTTTCAATTATAACGTTTTGTAATATTTATATTTTTAAAATATTTATATTATTCTTAAAATACAACAAAAGCTAAAATTTTCGTTGCTCACAAGTTTATTCTCCTGAGAAAAGTCTTGGACATGCTTATGCTGTTTGTTCGAAAGTATCTTCATGCTACATTTTATTTCATTCCATAGAGACAAATTAGCTTATAATGGTAAGATGTAAACATAAGAGTTAAAAAAAAAAAGAAAATTTTGTAATATGTCTTTTAAAATTATGTTTACAAATATTAATGCAAGATAACTATTTAACACATATTAAAAATTAAAAATGTTCTAGTAGCATTTTTTAGTTAGGCACCCAAATCGAAAATTCATCACTCCATAAACCCCTTACAAGTGAGAGAAGACCTGTGCCCATAGTGACTCTTTCTCTCTCTCGACCTTTTTGATATAATATTAGAGTGACAAATGAACTAACAGTAACAGTTGCCTCCCCGGAAGGAATGTGAAACAAAGGAATAGGTGAGCTGGCAGAAAATTGATAAAAAAGACTCCTAGTTAGAAGCAGCCCTATTTCATAAATAAAGAAGGCATTTAAAATAAATTAGTTTTTTTATTTTTCTTCTAATCGCTTTCGCTATATGCGAACACTACGTACGTATACGCCAGCACCTGGTGCTAATGGTAAAGAATTTAGCACTGTCAGTTAGGCAAATTGGTTGCAATTTTCCTGTCAAGTACCGAAAAGAATTCTCCCATGCATTTTGAAATATTTTCACAGCTCACTACTATTTTGCAACTATCAGTGAGTACTGTCGAATGCAAGTCACATTTATGAAATCACATTATTTTTAGTTTGATATAAAACATTTTAAATATACTAAATAGAATTGCAGTTAAATCACTTTCATTCTTAAGGTTTTGGTGAGTTGGTCAAAAAATGTGCTATCTTTTTTTTTCTAAATTAACGATTGACCTTATTATGAACAGGGACAGTAACCGTATACGTAAAATAGTTATAATTTAATCCTTTGAAAATGATTAAATGGAGGCTTTGATAGATATCATTGGACACATACAGAACATAGACATAAGTAGGTTAAATAATAAATCCGTTGCCATACTCCAGTGTAAATTGGAAGCCATAATCGTCAATACGTCACACTTGTAATCCCCGATGGGGTAAGTGGGGTCTAAAGAGCAGCGAGCCACTCGGACCACGTTTAGCCAAAATATGGGTATAGATAGAAATTTGTGAAATAAGTGTTGGCTAGCCCAACGCCTTAACAATAACAATCCAATAATTAGTCGCCTTTTACGATATGCTAGTCTTGTAAATGTAACACAAATCAATCATTATTTATGCTACAAGTCCTACAAGACCTATAAGTATCAATCAGACCATCATGAGACATGTTATCGTTATGGCCTATCAAAAGTCAACTGCTGAACATAGGCCTTCCCATAGATTGCCTCATAGAGGAAATATTTTCCATAGTTGCCAGGCTTGACAGGCGGGATGGTAACCGCAGTTTTTTATTTTTTATTTTTTATTAGGAAGACGCTGCTGCCTATCACCATTGTTTCCCTCTGTCGCCTTTTACGACACCCACGGGAAGATATAGGGTAGTGAATATTCGTACATCGCCACTAACTTGAGCTACCATGGTATCGGTTTGTCTATGACCATTTTTTTTAAATGCTTGCAAAAACTTTAGGTAAAATGAAGTCATTTTAAATTTTATTTTATTTCGCGCAGATAAGCGAAAGAAAGAATCCTTGAATAATTTTAAACAAATGTTTTGAGGAAACATTTACTCCTACTAGATGTTCTCACTCACACATTGGTCACAAGTGGTATTATGTGTATTTATAGTTTATACTATTAGTATATTTTAAAATATTTGTTGCTCGTTTATATGATTTTCTGAAAAAAATTGATATTGTGTTTTAACCTTAGACTCGAGGTTGTATCTGAATACCGATATGTCGCAGGTTTTTGATCAAAAACCTAGACTGATTAAATTTTATGATAAAATCAACCTAGCCTAACCTTTTTTTATTTCCGCCTCGAGGGAGCAAGGACGGGTTATGTCGGACTACCACCGACTAAAACCCCATGGTGTTCAACCTTCGCCGCATATTGGCAGGGCCACGGGAATGCTTTCGCACACATCCACGACCCTACCGGTGCTGGCCACCCCATGGCAGCGCCTCCTTGGGAGAGGACAACTACCCCTTCTCCTTCTCAGGTAAGGCGCGGGACGTGAGGCGCGCCTTCCTGCGCGGCCTCTATATCCACCGGCGCAGCGGATCCCCCGAGCCCGATGTGCAGAGGTCATTGGGCCAGGAAAGTCTAATACTTAAAACCTACCCGACCCCAGCGGCAGATCTGGTCTACGCGGGTGACCAAACTACGGCTACTTAGCCCCCCCCCCCCCACCCCCGCCTCATCAAGGTGAGAACCCGTTCGGCTGTGTCACGGTGGAACATTTTTTTTCATGGGGAAATGCCTACGCATACCTGTATCGGCGGAAAAGACGACGGTTTATGTCGAACTGCACCGACTAAACCCCAATGGTGTTACTCTTCACCGCATATTGGGAGAGCCACGGGAACTCTTTCTCATACCAGTGCCAGCCGCCCATGGCAGTCCCTCCTCGGACAGGACTCTCCTCCGCCCCTTCCTTCTTAGGTAAGCCGCACCAGGAACACAAGGCACGCCTACTCCACGGCCTATTACTGTAATTCGAAAGGACTCCTCAAGTCCGATACGCGGAGGCTATGGGGCCAGAAAACGAGCACTTGGAATCACTAGCTTCCGACCCCAGAGGCGGATCTGGTCTATGACTCCAATGCCAACCAAGATTGGACTGCAGAGGGTAGGAGAGCGGCGCCTCAGCAATACGATACTCCTCTTCCCCTGCAGCCCCACCAGCACCGCATCAACGGTGGCCCCGTCAGAGTCGCGGAGGATAGGCGGGTGGCGCATCGCCATACTAATACCTTTTTCTCCTCGACTCCCCTCGGCTGCAGCAGAGGGAGACGACACCCTTTCACCACAGCCCACCAAAACACATCCGAAGTGGCTCGCAATCTTATACGAACTGCACGTTTGTCACTCTTACCACCCTTGCTTATGTATAAATAAAAAAATTAATACAATTAGGGACGTAATGATTGCTTATGCTTTACATGCACGGATGTCATAACTTAAAATTAACGAATTATTTAAAATTCCTGTTTCGGTCTTTGCAGCACCTAGAGAAGAAACAGATATTTGACATCTCCTCTTACTTATTTCAGCCGTCGCAGCAGTTGCTGCAGTGCTGTGTCTTTCTGAAGGTATTGGGGTAGCAATAGAGTGAGGGATGCGTCATGACTTGTATTATAGTGGCTCTCTATACTCTTTATCTTGATCCTCGAAAGTGACAACGCTTCTGCAGCCTAATTCGTGTAGTTAGTTGCAGGTGGTTATAGGCTGTAAAGCCACTGCCATCAAGTAGACTGTGAGTTCGTTTAACACCTCAATTTTATTATTTTTACTGGAATACCTGACTGAACTAAATGGTTTTGTCATCATCATCATGCAACCTATCACCATCCACTGCTGACCATAGACCTCCTTTGAGGAGTACATTAAATCACGGTACTCAGCTACGGGTTTAGGTTTTTATAAAACATATCAAAAGTTACACACATATCAAAAATAAGAAAAACTGTTATTTATTTAACCTTTCCATATAATATTAATTAATTAATTTCTTTATCTAAGTAACTTTTCGCTTTGCGTCTGATTCATTAGTTCCAGTTAAAGTGATTCTTTTGCTACAACTTTTCATAATCATAAAACCTTCTTTGAACAGTTCACTTGCAGATCTTATTATATCCCTCCATGAGCACAAGAATGAAACATCTAATTATTTTAAAATTACATTCATTTAACATTAAACTTTTCTAACTTAGATTTAAGAATGTTCGTTCATTCATTTAATTTAGCATATATATATATATAATCGAATTATCGAATTACAATAGAAAGTAATCACACATTTGTGTGAAACATGTATAAACAAAATGTGTAATTAGTTAAGTTTCGGGAACGGTGAACTTTTCAAACCCAACAAATATGTCTCGATCACATTTATTATCTATTTCATTACAATAATGAATTAAAACTAATTCAGTACAATACTGATTTTAACTGGGTTTATTATTACTATGATAGCTATTATTGAATACATATGCAAATGCAACGGCTTGTATAGGGTGGTCAGAACAAAATTGTTTACTGAAAGTATGATACCTTGGTTTGACCAGCAACAATAATTATATTATGGAGTAAGCTTCTTCTGTAACGTTATACTTCATAACATGTTTCGAGAAATCTAATATCAAAAGCTTAGTCGGTCGCTGATCAACATGTTGTTATTAAAATTAAGGCTACTTGTAAATATCATGTTTACGAGTAATCCGATTTCAAAAGCTTAGTCGAGACAATTTGGGATCAATAGGATGTTATGAGATTACGACTTAACTTATAAACAGCTATATTTGTCATCATTAAGAAGTAAGTTTTTTTAAACAAGTAAGGATAAAAGCAGGCAAAGATCCATCTGATGATATGTGGATGCCAAGGGACACCTTAATCTATTCTCGTTATATATTGCCATTTACATGTTACATATTGACCAAAATTACTTAAAATATTAACATAAAACATAAACATACATAAACACTCACGCCTGTCACCCAGAGGGGTAGGCAGAGACTACGGACTTCCACTTGGCACGATCCTGGCACACCTCTCTCGCCTCCTTTACATCCATATATCTACGCATACACGCTCGTCGGTTAAGGGTACCCTAATCTGCCCATTTCAATATATCGCCAATTTGGTCGATAAACCTCGTCTAGGGCGTCCCTTTCCGACTCTGCCGTTCACTTCTGCAGCATAAATTTGCTTTGTCACTCTTTCTTCGTTCATCCTTTCTACATGACCAAACCACTGAAGCATTCCTTTCTTAATCCTGGTCACAACGTCATCTTGCAAAACCACTTTTCTCTTATCACACTATTTCTCACCCTGTCATTCAGATTCATCCCTAGCATACTCCTAATGACCGCATTTCTACAGCATTTATTCTACTCTCATGCTTCTTCTGCCAGACCCAACTTTACTACCATACATTAAAGTAGGGACTAACACAGCATTGTGAATTGCCAAACGTGCCTTTTTGACACATTCTGACTCTTCACAATAGCGTGTAGAGCCCCATTCACTTATTTCTGCGTTCACTCGTCGTTCTATATCCTTATCATATCTACCATCCCTACTAAATAAACATCCCAAATATACAAACTCATCCACTTGCTCAATCAACTCCCTTCTATTCTTATTTCACATAACGTTTTACTTTCTTCCTTTCAAAAACCATCACTTTCGTCTTACTTGCGTTCACTTTCATACCTCTTTCTTTAATGATCGGTTCATTAAAGTAACCATCAATTGCAACTCGGCTGCCGACGATGCAAATATGACTTGATCATCGGCGTACAAAAGGCATTTGACGGTTAACTCACCCATTCTCAACCCATATTCTTCAACTTTCAAAGTTTGCAAACAACTGTCCATAAATAGGTTAAACAGCCAGGGGAAGCTACACAGCCCTGTCTGACACCTTTTGGATGCCAAACCAGTCCGAGTAGACCTGTTGATCCTGACACAAGCACTAGAGTCCCTATAAAGAGACTTCAATGCCTGTATCAAACCAGCGCTCAAACCAAATGAGTTAAGTGTTTGCCATAACACATTCCTGTCCACTCTGTCATAAGCTTTTCCAAGCCCATGAGCAAAAACTTTCTGGTTTTGGCCAAAACTTCTCCGCAATCATGCGCATGGAAAATACTTGATCCGTACACCCCATTCTCTTTCTAAATCCAGCTTGCACATCCCAAATTTTTCCATCAGTTTCTTCCATAACTCTTTCAATTAACACCTTAGCATACAGTTTACCCACAATGCTAAGTTGATACCACGGTAGTTTTTACAGTCCTGCTGTGACTTTTTTCCTTATATATTGGGACTATAACGGCTTTGCACCAGTCTTCCGGTACCCGCTTCAGTTCCAACATAAATTAAACAAGGTGTACAGCAGGTCTGCCACCACCTCTCCTCCAGCCCTTAGCATTTCGAGTGATACTTATCATATCCGGCTGCCTTACCTGCTTTCATGCTTTTCATTGCTTTCATTATTTCATCTACACTTATCTCCCTACCTCTCCACTTCTTTCGAAATTTCTTTTCACTTAATTCAGACGACCCTTCACTCATAAACACGCTTTCAAAGTATTCTTCCATCTCTTTAAATTCGAAACTTCATCATTCAGCATACAGCCATTCTCGTCTCGTATAGCATTCATTCTAGGCTGTTTTGAATTTCCTAGCAGTTCTTATGAGTTTCAGAACATTTTAATATTTGCTCTAGTTATCAGATATCCTTCTATCATTCTTATCCGTTTTCTTGCTTTTTCCTTTCAACAACTTCTTTACTCTTATTTATAAGTCTAAATGCCTTTTTCTTTCAATCTCATCATTCATACCGCCAGAATTACCAGCTTTGTTGCCAGTAAATCTAGCCATGCTCTTCTTTGCTTCAACTTCCATCCGAATCTCATCATCCCACCACAACGTATTATTTTTCCTTTCATTCGTTCCCTTTACTTACATTACTACTGGTGGCTGCATCCACCAAAACTTTCTTAACATTATTCCATACAGTCTTCAGGTCTAAATCATTCATACATATTTCATTCAAACCATTTATATTCTCCCTCAGTCTACATTTATACTTCTTTCACACCTTCATCTTGTAACCTCTCTGTTCTTATACGTTGTAACGCAGTGGTAGACACAGATGTCCGATGCCAACGCCTGAATAGACCATTAATTCGGCATAAGACCAGTAATGATCCGTCCCTACGTTGGATCCCCGGTAAACTCTTGTATCTACCACTGTCCCCGCATTCTTTCATCCACAATTATGAAATCTATCATGCTCTATCATTACCTCTTTTCCCATGTATACATGTGAATCCTCTTATGGCGAAAAGAAAGTATTCGTCACAAAAGATTCTTTTCTCATACGGCGAGGAGGTCTTCACCATTCTCATTTACACTTTCGTCGCCAAACATTCCTAATATCCTTTCATAACCAGACCTCTTCACCCCAACCCTTCCATTAAAATCTCCTAACATAATGATATTTTCATTTCCTTACATTTCATCAACACACATCCCTTACCATGTCCCAAAAACTGCTCTGGATATAAGTGGGCTTAGACATCTGGGCGTACACCCTAGCACAAACAACTTCTTTAAGCCCACTTTCATTCGTATCCACAGCAGCCTTGGCTTACATTCATACTCTCTTCACACATTGACCATTCTTTCTGAAAGGATGACATCACCCCTCAGGATGCCCGCTCGGTCTCGTCTACACCAGACCAGTAAGCGGTATACATGCCATGCAGTGGCATCCTCTCTTGCTCGTCTCATTTACACAACACATCTATTCCTCTATCATTCATCATTTCGCATATTTCATCCATCTTATCATTCATTGCTCCATACATTCAGCGTAGCCAGACGGGCCTCAACCACTTTTTCGTTCCTCCGGAGACAGAACGTGACGGGTGGCGAACTCGTCGCCGGTTTTACTCCGGAGATTCTTCGCACCCCTGCCCCATTAAAGGGGCGCCGGGAACTCATTCATTCAACGTGTTGGCTCATGGTGCGGTCTAAGGTAGATTTACGCCGCACCATACGGCGAGAGGAGCCGAGCTCATCCTTTCGGCTTTGTCGCTCGTTTAGCACCACCTGGGGACACGTAGGTGGCCTAGGGTTAGGTGGTCGAAGCCTACGGACGTGAGCGACTATTAACGTAGTAATATAATGAAACTTGTGCATAAATTATTTTAAGGTTCCATGCGACAAAAGGAAAACGCCTCCTTCATTTAAAGAGGGTTTTAGGGCAGGAAGAATCTGTCGCGCTGTTTTGTTGGTTGAATGGTTTAACATCTCTTAAATTTAGGTTTTTCTTAATCAGACGATAAATCTAGACTCGAAGTTAAAAGCACTTTGTCAAATTTTTGCATGCAAAATTTTACAGGGAGGGTTATATTCGATTGGTAGAAAAATGTAGTACGGTTTTTATTTTTATTGTTTTTATTACATAATCACGAACTAGTTACACGTTAAATTTAGTATATTTCAAACTTATTTATTATTATCTGAAATATCTGACTTAAGATTTTATGAGCGCAAAGAAATCGCAACTTAAGTGTTTATTACTGCCCATACAACTACGTAGCTTATTAATGTTTAAGAATATAAAATAAACTATCAATAATATTTAATAATTATAATAATGCTTATTAGTTGCTTTAATAATAAACTAAAAGCTACTTTCTTCAGAATTTGATATATCTGAATCAACATCAGTTGTGTCTGCAGCAGTTACTAAATTTGCAAAAATTATGGAAACATTCCGGTATTAAAGGTAAAAGTGATATTATGTCACGTTTTTTCCAATGCTTATTGGTACTGGCGGTGCATCTGCATCAAATTACGTAGGTCACTCAGTAAGTTTTGAGATATACAAAAGTATTCTAGGTACTATTAATATTTATTTTACATCTTTTCAAAATTTTCTCCATCATGCTCTATACAAAGTTCCATTCGCCAAAACCAACTCTGAAAACACTTTTGCCAGTCTTGATCTGACAGGTCGGAAATCACTTCTTCGTAGGCAGCCACGGCTTCTTCGGCGCTTGAAAAACTTGCCTTTATTTTTCTTTGACTTGGGAACAAAAAGAAATCACAAGGAGCTAAGTCAGGGCTGTAGGGTGGGTGACTTAAGAGTTTCAACACCAGATTCCTCAATAAATGCTTTTGTTCTAAGGGAGGTATGTGAAGAGGCGTTATCGCGACGCAGCATGATTCCTGAAGCCCGGTCTTCGGTCTTTCTTCGGTTCTTGGTCTTCTCCGCACAGCTTGAAAAGTTTTGGTAATACAACTGTAGTATACCATTCAGAGTTGACTGACCTACAATTTGTCTCATTGTCTGGAGTTACATGTATATCCACTGATGCATTAGAACAGCAATTTCCATTTCTTTATGTTGTGTAATTGCTAGGACTGCCTGGAGAGTAGTTAGGATCTGCCACAGAATCGTCACTAGAAAAGTCACTTACTGTTTTAAAGTAGTTTGTTTTGGGTTCCAGATGTACTTGGTTGTGGATTACTGAATGGGTCTTCGTCACCTGTAAAAACAAATAACAATAAAAACTGATAGATTGAATTGTGATGTTTTTAAATATAAAAAACAAAACTTTCTAAAGAGGTGTGGTTATCTCAACTAAAACTATTAAACAGTTTTGCATATTTACCCATTGTAATAAAATGATAAACTAACGTTTACATCAAAATCCTTACCTGACACAAATTATTGATAAGAGCAGGAAAAGAAGTCCACAACATACCTGTATTCTCATTCATTGCTGCACTGTCATTATTTATACGAGATTCACCAATTTTCTGGCCCTTCAATCCATTGCGATACAGTTAACTTAACGTACACCACCACCGTCACACAGAAACAAACAACAACTAATGAAGAAATGTGTATTTTTTGACTTTACTAATACCACTTTATCAGACACTTAAAAAGAGGGTAGGTACTTGAAAATATTATAAAGAACAAAACGGACCATATTGTAAAACCACTTAAGTCAAGTCACGCAGTATAAAAATCTAAGTCAATTTAAGTAATTTTGTCGCCGCTCGATGTGTTGATAAAACATATTATATGGTACAGTCGGCTGTTGTGTCTAAATTGTCGGAGACTTACGTGCTTCTTCCAGTCGACGGATGATACAAAACACGATTGCTGTGACTTTTAGAATTTAGCGCAAAAATTGACTTAAGTACTTCACGCCGTGTCTAGAAATGTTCGCCAACACTAGAACGGTCTAACGATCTAAGATAAAATTGTTTTCACTTTATTAAAATTTCCGTAACGATTGTTCTAAACTTAGATATGGCAGAAGTTAACAAGCTTTTACAAGAATATTATTTTGAAGTTCATCTGCCTTTATCAGCTTTTCACATACTTGCAAGTCATTTAAATTAATTTTTTATGTAGCTGTTCAGAACGTGCTGTGGCATTCCTTGGGGCAGCCTATGTGCAGCAGTGGATTTGTCAAGGCTGTGTAATGATGACGTCAGATACCCGATGCCGCATCTACATACCCATATCATACTATGGGTGTCGTAAGAGCGGATACACAAAAACTAAAACAGTGGGCAGCAGCATCTACCTGATAATAGGTCAAAATAATATTGCCGTTGTCAGCTCATTGAAGCCGGAAGCAAATAATAATGTCCTCTTTGTCTAACTTTTGGTAGGCAGTAATGAGTAAATGAATGCAGTTTTGACGACTGCATATTATATGTGTTGATGCGAAGATACTCTGGTTTGGAGATAACCATAATTCATTTATGGGGCAATGTATACGCATTTTCAACAAAACCTAGATCATGTTCAAAGTTTGTCAATAAACAAGTTTAGAAGTTTTATTAAAGAAAAACTGTACAAAAGGGTTATTATAATATCAAGGAATACATTGAAAAAATAACCCCTGCGAATAAGGTGATCGCCACCATGCTGGTTCTATGAAAATGCATTTAAAAATTGTATAAACAAAATTATTGTTAAGGAAATATGTTTAAAAAGTCCCGCTGGGTTTCTTCTGTTGGTTCTTCCCAGGACAGAGGTATTTTCTAAACCAGTGGTAATAAAAATGACTTTCAATAATATTATGTAATAATCAATATTGAATAAAAATCACTCTATTCTATTATATTCTATTCTAAATCTGGACCGTCGTTAACAATTTTGTATCGTTCTGTATTTTTGTATTATTCATCATCCATATAAATATTCATTGCCAGATATGGGCCTTCTTTATAGGAGAATTTACGTAATCATCTCGCTTGGCAGATGCATTGGCGACCGCAGTACCGGATGCCTTTGACAAATCTCCTGTCCCAAGTCTGGGTACTTTACGTTTGGCGTTAACAATTAGGTCATGGCATTTTCCTTAGTCGCTTCTTTCAGGATAAAATGTTGTGATAGATTCTATAACGTCCTCTACACAACAACAACACGGTTTACTCACAAATTTTATGTGGTAGACCCACGCTGCAGCTATATTGTGGTTGCAGCACGAATGGGTCGGCTCAATCAGGGACCACGCCTCACAGAATACCAGAAGGTAAACAGCTTAATGCTGCTGTGTTTCATGTGGCAACCGGAGACTCTTTTTACTGGAAACGAGGTATTCTATCTCAGTTCTCAGGGGTTAATTGAGGATAAATGTAGATGTCAATGAACCGCAGCATTCACTTACCATCAGGCGGACTATAGGCTCATTGTCACCCTTATTCTATAAAAAAAATACCCCATTAACTTTCGTCCGTGGAAATATCGAGGCACTTTCTCCTTCTTGACTTACTAAATCTGACGTAGAAACTTTGCCGACGAGTCGTTAACAAAATCAAATGGCTTATGTGTTTTTGACCTTGTTTGCTTTCTACGTCATCTACAAATTACTGTTTATTACTCAAAACATATTAAATTAATATTTGTTATTTGTTTCAGGTAAGTTCAACTGCAATGTCTTTTAATCGAAGCCGCCTTTAATATACTCAAAGTAAGATCAAATTAATTAATATTATTAGATTAATTGTCTTTATTATCAGGAGAGAATATTATTGAAGATTGTTTAAATAATAAAAATATATTGAATTTGTTAAAATAAATTACATTTAATTTACGTTGAAACAAATCGGAGTTTTTATTCCGTCAGCTTTATCGTAATTTATATTAACGAACAACCCAGTTCAGAGCACAGATTAACAAACCATTTGATCAAAACCTTAATAAAATATGTAATATATACTGGATGTTACAAAACTACCAAAGCTGAGAGGAGGTTAATGGGGCCTTATAACGAGCCCATTCACAATATTTAAGAACCGTTAACATACCCCAAAAATAAAAGAAATATTATTATTTTCACTGATGCAAACCCTATTTCAGTAAAATTAAAGAGTAACTACGCAGAATGTACCCACATTCTACCTAATGCGCGGAACGACAAAATTTTTGTCGTCACGAAGAATTCGCCAACTGCAACATGGTTTATACCGAATCTTGTTCCGGCTCGCCTCGTACTTGTGGTCGGCTCTTCTTCAAAATGCTCTAACACTAATTCAGCCTGCCTGGCGTCGAATGTGCTTGGACGTTCACTCTCAGACCGATGAAAAGAGCCGGTGGAATGTAGTCGTCTTGACATGTTCAGAAAACAAGGAAGGCAGCCGTCGCTGTTCAGTGGGGGTCTGCTGACAGTTTATGAGCACAATTTAAATTGCTATCTTCATGGCTCACGCATAACATCATATCGTAATATTCCGAGTTAGAAAGCATCGTTATTTTGCAAAAAAATGTTGGAAAAAAAGCTCGAAACAGTTGTAGGATATCGATTGGAAGATTTGAAATTGACGACATTTTTTTTTTCCAACTTGACATTTTTTGAAGACAGTACTTGAGTATAATGACATCATTGTATTGAGGTAGTAAACATTTATGAATGAAAAATAAAAACTATTAAAGTAGACAATTAGGTAAAATAGGTACGTAGGCCTTTTGTTAAATAATCTGGTTCCCTGACATGACTAGGGTTGACAAAATTTTGGCTTTGATAATTAATTATATTTACGGGGTATTTTGTAACACGTTGTATTTTACAGATAATAATTGATTTTGAATGATATGTCTGAATTGCTGAAATGACCACAGATTTGTAATTATCGAATAACGTGTACGAAAAACCTGGAGGAACCAATTATTTGTTTTATTCATTACGATTTTTTTTTAATAGAATAAGGGTGATAAACGAGCACACAGTCCACCAGATGGTAAGTGGTTGCTGTGGCCCATATACATCATATCTATCTTCGTTTGCGAATTAAAATGCAGATGCGTTGTCGCCGTGGAGACTAAGATAGAATGTTTCTTTTCCAGTAAAAGGATCTCCTGGTTCTCTACACCTCACCATAGCCGAAACACAGCAGCATTAGCTGCTATTTTACGCC
>JAGSMP010002642.1:0-21145 GCA_029286625.1 Parnassius orleans | reverse complement strand
TGTTGGAAAAAAGCTCGAAACAGTTGTAGGACATCGATTGGAAGATTTGAAATTGACGACATATTTTTTTCCAACTTGACATTTTTGAAGACAGTACTTGAGTATAATGACATCATTGTATTGAGGTAGTAAACATTTATGAATGAAAAATAAAAACTATTAAAGTAGACAATTAGGTAAAATAGGTACGTAGGCCTTTTGTTAAATAATCTGGTTCCCTGACATGACTAGGGTTGACAAAATTTTGGCTTTGATAATTAATTATATTTACGGGGTATTTTGTAACACGTTGTATTTTACAGATAATAATTGATTTTGAATGATATGTCTGAATTGCTGAAATGACCACAGATTTGTAATTATCGAATAACGTGTACGAAAAACCTGGAGGAACCAATTATTTGTTTTATTCATTACGATTTTTTTTTAATAGAATAAGGGTGATAAACGAGCACACAGTCCACCAGATGGTAAGTGGTTGCTGTGGCCCATATACATCATATCTATCTTCGTTTGCGAATTAAAATGCAGATGCGTTGTCGCCGTGGAGACTAAGATAGAATGTTTCTTTTCCAGTAAAAGGATCTCCTGGTTCTCTACACCTCACCATAGCCGAAACACAGCAGCATTAGCTGCTATTTTACGCCAGTATTCTGTGAGACAATGAAATCAAATGCCTTGATAAGTCAATAAAGAGGACAGTAGGTAGATAATTTTATTTAGGCTGGTCAATATTTTAGTTATTAGGTTAAATATTGCTAAAGTCGTTGATTTTTTTCTCTGGAAGCCAAATTGTTCCTTTCTTATAACATTATATTCAGAGCAAAAACTCATAAGCCTTTTTATGCACTTTTCAAATAACTTTGATAAATTGGTATTAATGTTACAGGGCGATAGTTAGCTGGATGTTTTATCCCCTTTTTGTACAGTGGTTTGACTAAAGATAGCTTTAACTTATCTGGAAATACACAGAAAAGAACAAGTTTATGAGATGTGTAAGGATATCGACTAATTCGGTGACGCACGTTTTAATTATTGGTGTATATACTGTCATATCCTTCCGCGTTAGTGTTTTTAGACTCATAATTTTCTTTTCTTCTTCCACCGTCAATGGTTGTAAGTACATTGAGTTAATTGTTGTCCCTTACGCTTAAATTTTGGAGTGTTAATTAAAACAGTGGCAGTTGTGTTAATAAAGTAATCGTTAAAGGCAATCTATATCGGCAGGATTTGTTACTGTTTCATTTTTAAATTAATTCAGTAATGTCGTCATCTATTTTTATTTGTTATTTCATTTTCTATTACTGACCTTGTTGCTTTACATTTGTTTTACTTTGATTTATAAATTTCCAAAACCATTCAAATTGCAATTAAAATTTGATTAGTGTCGCTGTGGATTGCATTTGGGTTGTATTTAGTACGTAATACCACATGAGTAAAGAAATCGCACCAAACAGAGGCAAAGCTTCATACAACTATAATAGTTACACTACTACAAGCTAGACGCGCGTGTGTGCGTGAGGACTGGCAGGTCGTCACGTACAGCGAAAACTGCTTTCAACCGGCTCGGCCAGTGCTCAAACTCAGGTTGTGTAAAAATAATAAGTGTCATATTTTATTATTTAAAAATATTTCATATCAAATGAAATATAAAAGTGTAAATATGGTTTACGTAGATTTAAATCTTATCGAGGTTGCCGCAAGAGACACCGCTGATTTTGTAAATAAAATTAATAATTTGTTTGATTTCTTAAACTCAAGTACTTCGATCTCCTTATAAATATAAAAGAGCTTTTAGATGCGATAGTTATCAAATTAAGTTTTGAAGAAATGCTAACATTTTCAGGAACTTAAAATCAATTAAAAGTGGTAGGCATAAAGAGGTTACAAATAGCATGAATTTCATTCGGATTTCAAGTATCTATAAAATCTTTTATAAAACATAATGTTTTGAATGATTTAAGTTACAACAACAGTAAATTTTTGTGTTTCAATTGATAAAAAGGAAAAACAAAACACCTCTACGTAAACAATTTATAACGGTCAAGATTTAAAATAAGATCTACCTTCTGAAATATTTAGCTTTTTATATACAGGGTTACAAGAAAAATCGTGCTAGATCCGTTAAGGGCGTGGAGTACCCATCATTTCTGACTTATTTCACTATGAAAACCTACCTAAACTTAACCCTTTTCGAGATATTCGACTTTTAATTTTTTATTGAAAAGTGCCGATTTTAGGCTACTACATTTATTTTTGTTTATTTTGTATCTTATTATTATTATTATTGCATTTTACATATGTAATAAGATGCTTTAGGACGTCAATCATTAAAATAGTGCATAAGTTAATTGAGACCGTAGTAGACAAGTAGTAAAGAAATAAAAAAAAATATTAGAAACTTTATTTTCTCTAAGGACATCTAAAAATAATATTATAGCAATTGTTCGGCAGATGTTTTTAAATATCTACGTTTCATCAGCTATCTAACGAGTATAACAATCTAGGGTTTGTATTACATTTCGTGGAAAAAAGTAGTTGGGACGCTCCAGGTTAACAGTTCTAACGGTCCCGCGCCTATTGTCCTTCAAGTTAAGACGCACCAAGCGAGGCGAGACAAATGACGATTTATGTAGGTGCGAATGAAAGAAAAAATGTAGAGACCGGTTAGGGCTGGGAATACAACAGGGGTTGTTTGGTTGTCAGTCTGCTTTTGTGCTTCGTACATAGTAGATGCGATATCGTTTTGCTCTTTTTCTCGACTTGGCTGTGATTCTGGACTATTTCTTCTGATTTGTGACTACTTTGCTTGTAACCCGACTCTGATTTGTACCTGTGATACGGAAGTGTTGAAGATGACGTCCTACACACCTGAGGAATATGCTGATATGCTTATTTGTTACGGATACTGCGATTGTGTGTCTGCGCAAGCTCGCAACGAATACATAACTCGCTACTACTATTTGACAGAGTTTATCGAAGACTTCGAGAAACTGGCTCTGTTTGAGACAAAATACAGACATGGAAGACCACGAATTGACGACGAAGAACAGGACAATGAGATAGTGCGCTTTCGAGCGGATCCGACTACTTCCACTAATATTGTTGCCCGTGATCTGGGACTTTCGCAATGGAGTGTGGTTTACAGTGCATACTGCTGGCTATACCCGTACCATTACACGCCGGTACACGTTATTGAAGAAGGAGACGCGAGATTGGTTTGCAGATTTATGCTAAATGCTGACGTAGAAGACCCAGATTTTCTAAGAAATATCTTGTGGACGGATGAGTCCAAATTTGATAAAGATGGCATAACTAACTATCACAACGCCCATTACTGGGCCCCAAAAGAACTAAGGAATCCCAATAAGAAAAGAGTGAAGGGGTCCCAACGAAGATTCAGCGTGAATGTGTTATCTCCAATCATTTGATTGGACCTTACTTTCTCCCGGATAATCTAAATGGGGAAAGCTACGAAAATTTCCTGAGAGCAGACTTGAGTGATTTGCTGGATGATTTGCCACTCAACCTGATCAGGACATGTGGTTCCAACGATGGCTGCCCTGCCCATTTCAGGAGAAGTGTCAGGGACTGGCTGGACACAAATTATCCAAACAAATAGGATAGGACGAGGTGGGCCGTTGCCATGGCCAGCAAGAAGTCCGGACCTAACCCCATGAATTTTCATGTGTGGGGTGCATGAAAAGTCTTGTGTACAGCGAGCCGAATCCAGTTTCGTCTGTGGAAGACTTAAGAGAAAGGATTGTGGATGCAGCAAATAAAATGAGGACCAGGTTGACCACTGGAGTAGTGAAGACTGGTCTCCGTGAGAAGGATGCGACAATGTATCAGAAATAGAGGGCCATGTTGAACATGAACTGTAGAATAAGAAAAGTTGTGTGAAAACCTTTAATAAATGACATTTCATGCTTAACTATTGTTTTATTTTACTTTTTGGGCTAAGTATAAATTTTCTTTCCACTGTCGCCTATGAAACTAATGTTTTTCAATGCATTTGAGTTATGTATTCGTTGCGAGCTTGCGCAGACACAATCGCAGTATCCGTAACAAATAAGCATATCAGCATATTCCTCAGGTGTGTAGGACGTCATCTTCAACACTTCCGTATCACAGGTACAAATCAGAGTCCGTTAACAAGCGTTAACAAGCACAGCCTAAAATCGGCAATTTTCAATAAAAAATTAAAAGTCGAATATCTCGAAAAGGGTTAAGTTTAGGGTAGGGTGTTTCATAGTGAAATAAGTCAGAAATGATGGGTACTCCACCCCCAACGGATCTAGCACGATTTTTCTTGTAACCTTCTATAGTTTATTGCATGTATGTATATTGATAAATAAAATATTATTTCTAAATGTTATATCTATATGATTGTATAAAAAAATTAAGAAGACGCTATAATATTTTTACAAAAATTTTTGAAAACGAGGTAAAAACGCGCGTCTAAACTGTTTATGGTTGAACTTTAAGCAAATTTTGCGAGTGAAAAGTAGAATATTATAATTACATGCATAATTTCGGTTCATTTTAAGAATAGCATGTTATATAGATTATGAGAACATAAAATAAAATAAAAACTTAATTTTTTCATTCAACAAACCAAATTTATTGGCAGTAAATACATTTTTCATGGTCCCTTAGAAACAAAGAGCTATACAAAACTAAATAAACATCTCAATTTCATTGTTATTGTTTCTATTCATCTACAATTTTATCTGCTTTCAAGAACTGTAACTCAAACTTCAAACAAACAAACAAAGGTGACAAAACAAAAGGTTGACTCAAGTGCTGGGCGCATTGATTATTTCAAGTGGCCCCGGTACAAAGGGCCATTTTTTTAGGGAGCGCGGTAAGAGAAAGGTTAATGAAGAATTAAAATCAGAAGAAATAAAATTAATTTATATTTACGAGACGTCTCAATCAAGATTGTCTCGAAAATTTCTTTAGAAAAGTTAGACAGGTGGGTAACGGTCAGGAACCAACATGTCGTCTAGTTAGTATTGCCTTCAATAAGATATTTATAACCAATAGAATAGAATAGAATAATTTTATATTCAATATAGATCACATGTGTAATTCTTATTGAAAGTCATTTTTACTTTACCACTGGTTCAAAAACCCTTTGTCCTGGGGTCCTGTCCATACACAATAAAACCAGCGAGACTATTTTTAAAAAGTAAATTTTACATTAATAATAATAATAATAATGTTTATTTCAGATATACATATCCATACACATTTGTTAGTATTTAATATAAACGAAGTTAGTAAAAAATATAATAATAATATTGTTAACTTTGCAAGACAAAATTAACAATATAACCTTTATAATCGACATAGCAATATCAATTACGTATAATATAAAAAAAATACAAAACACAATAGCCGAAAAGATTAGTAAATATATTGAACTAAGCGAAGAAATTAAAAGAATATGGAAATTAAATAAAGTTTTCATCGTTCCAACTGTACTTTCAGCTACAGGATTAATACCAAAATATTAGCATCACTGTCTTAAGCTATTAGATTTACCTCAAATTTATATATTAAAATGAAAAACAGCTATTTCAAATACATGTCGCTTAGTGAGAATTTTTATAAATACCAGAAAATGCTCTGGATAATACATAAAACCAGCAAATGATGACTACTTGGCTTAAAGCCCGTATCATCATAATGCCCTACATGGAGAAAAAAAGAAAAGAAAAATAATAAAATAAGGATAAATAAATTATATCAGTAGGACGAGAGCAATCAGTTGAGAAACTTGAATATTACCGACATGCATTAGGAGCCAATGCCTCTAAATGGGACATTCAAGCTTATCTTGAAATATCCTCAAGACACCATTTGAGCTCTTCCGTAGTCTGCATAACATTGACGCAGTTCGCTTCCTTATGATGCTATAAAATCATCAACACCTGCTTCAGCAAACATGCTTGAAGCACTACAGTATCTAGGAAGGCCCATTAGCATCCTGAAGGCATTATTATATTGAATTCGAAGCGCATTGTAGGTCCTCTGCGTATAGTCACACCAGGCTGCAGGTGTAAAATGTTTGACAATATGCCTTGAAGAGGTAATTTTGTCATCATTTGTACACTAAAACCTGCGGTCAAGCATATTGCATCGGACCGCCAATGCGTCGCTCTCTCTCTATATCATTGTTGTCTGTCAGATATTCGTTAACAATGTGTCCCAAATATTTAAACTGACAAACTTTTCTTAATGGCACACCAAGCTTTTGGCGGCACAATCAAGGGCTTCTTACTATTAACACGAAACACCACTAACTCACTTTTCTTGGTGTTATAGAGAGTCCATGTTCAACAGCGTATGTTTCACACACAGTTAACAGTCTACACAACGCACTCACCGATGGACTCAGCAACACCATGTCATCGGCATAACTTATATTATTGATTATATGACCATCAACCGAACATCCTACCCTTGTTTCACTGAGTGCACCAATGAGCCCGTTTACATAGAGACTGAATATCACAGGCGAGACAACCCCTGGCTCACCCCGCATTCCAACACATATTCCTGCATTGTGAAGGTGCTCGACACTGAGGCCATCGTGCCCTGGTGATTTTCCTCTGGTCATCTTCTTCAGAACCAACCTAAGATCCTTAGCTGCATACGGACAGGCTCACCAGTCACAACCATCCCACCATCGTCCGCCCTTACTGCTCTCGCAATATAGATTTGGAAGCGACTACCTCATTCCTAGGGTTAGTATCAACCATGTATTCGCGGTACGTGGTAGAGCCATGCTGCAACTATATTATGGTTGTAGCGCGAATTGGTCGGCTCGACCGGGGTAGGACCACGCCTCAGAATACCAGCGTAAAATAGCAGCTTAATGCTGCTTTGTTTCGTATGGTGAGTGTAGAACGGAGACCCTTTTAATTGGAAACGAGGCATTCCATCTTAGTCCTCACGGGTGACAACGCATCTGCATTTTGATTCTTAATTGAGGATAAATGTAGATGTCTATGGCTAAAGTACCCACTTACCATCAGGTGGACTGCTCGTTTGTAACCCTATACTATAAAAATAATAATTTATATTATAGTTACCCTATTTATACAGTTTCTAACAAAACATTTAAACTTGGTAATAGAGAGAGCCTGTACACTTTCCGGGAACTTGTTTTAATAGCGTATACATTGCCCCAAGAATGAATTACTGACTATGTGGAGTCGAGAAACTGGTATCACTAGCTTGTGTTTGTTCCTAATGTTTACAGAGTGTATTTCACTTTTACTAAAACTACCTTTGTTTTTGTGAACATACATCAAATTTTCGCAAATATACTGAGAGGCCAAAGTTAACATATTTATTTCTTTAAATTTATCTCTAAGAGACTCTCTCAGTTTTAGGTTGTAAATAGCTCTAATGGCCCTCTTTTGTAAAACAAAATAGATTCTAAATCAGCCGCATTTCCCCATAGTAAGATCCCATAAGACAATATGCTATGGAAATAACTGAAATAAACTAATCTGTCTCGACACTAGTGAGACCTCTAATATTTTTACAGCATAGGCTGCAGAACTTAGTCTGCTTGCTAGTTTGGATACATGGAATATATATATATACCCACTGAAGCATTGTGTCGAGAGTGATGCCAAAAAACAGTAGATTCTACAGGGCTCAGTTCATCCCCATTTCAAAACACATTGGTATTCAGATTTTTAACATTCGATGTTCTAAATTTAATACATTTAGTTTTATTTCCGTTTAAATGTAGATTATTAACGTTAAATCAATGCACTAATTTTGATATAGCATTATTATCATCAGCAAATAATACTATATCATGAATATCCTCACACGAAAGTAAGTCATTAATATACACTAGAAATAGGAATGGGCCGAGAATCGAGCCCTGAGGACACTCATTAGTACAGGTGACCCGGAAGAACTTTTAATATTGATAATAACTTTCTACATTTTTTACTTAAATATGAAATATTATATAAGTTTAAGCGCTGTATTCTTGACACCATAGTACTGTAGCTTCCTGATTAATGTATCATGGGGAAAACAGTCGAAGGCCTTGGAAAGGTCAAATATAATATCTTAGGGAAACCTCAAAATACTTATTGTGAATACGATTTCGATATGTTACTTATGAAACCAGACGATTGTCGTATTTTAATTCACCATTACCGCAACTTGACAATGTTACTGCCCCTGTGTTGCAGTAGGAACAAATGATTATCTATTTGATTTACCAGAAAAAATGGTTTAGTCTATGTGTCGGGATACTTGTATAGAAAATGTTGTCTCGAACACCACAAATGAGAAAATAAAATTGTACGTTAATATATCTGAACAACCTATAAATATGGGAAAAGATTCTTTTAATAGGATTTTAAAAGGATATTAATAAAGATAGTGTTCAATCGGGTTTTCTATTAATACTTCCTGACAATTTTATCACGTTTGTTGAATTGCTTGCGCAAATATTTGTCGAATATTTTGACGTCGAAAGAAAATTGTAAATATTGGTGGTGAAATATTAAAACGTGCAAGATTTTATATTTGTTATGAAATGCGAGTGCTTTCAATAGATTATTTAAAAAGCTTTACATTAAATTTAGAATTAATCATTTAATTAAAAGCCACAACTTATTATTGAAGAACAATAATTATAAAATTAAAACATTTAGAATACGTAGTTTATAAAAAATATTATATCTTAAGTATCTATTAAAATGCTGATAAACGTTTTGTTTATTTAGTTTTATCCTCCTGTGCCAACCCTACCAAAATAGGTAAAATTTTGACAGCTCCTTGGAAGCTTTGCCTCTGTACATTTTTCTTACTTAGTTTCTTATGAATTCTATGAAATTTAAGTTTGGATCGGTTCGATTACCGGCGTTGACAAGTGACTTTCAAAATACTATCAGTGCAGTTTCAGTCATAGTTGAAATAAAAATAAACCTGTGTTTACGTAAAATTTGGTTTCTTTGCTATTTATAGTACCTACATTATTTTTAAGGTGCTATTCATTTGCATATGTGAGCTATAAAACGGGTCTGTCACAAAATCTTAATATGAATAGTAATATGAAAGCTATCTTAATAAGTCATAATCTGTTTTATAATTTTTTTATAGGATAGGGTGACAAATGAGCACACAGTCCACCTGATGGTAAGTGGTTGCTGTGACCCATAGACCCATCTATCCTCAATAAAGAATCAAAATGCAGATACGTTGTCACCCGTGAGGACTAAGATGGAATGCTTCTTTCCAGTAAATAGGGTCTTCGGTTCTCTACAGTTACCAAACGAAACACAGCAGCATTAAGCTGCTATTTTACGCTGGTATTCTGCGAGAGCGTGGTCCTTCCAGTTGAGCCGACCCATTCGTGCTACAACTATACTACTAATATAGCTGCAGCATGGCTCTACCACGTATAAAATTAAAAGTTGCACCTTAAATACTTCCCAAGACTGTGTACAGAGTTTTTGTAAATACCCATAGTGTTTTGTGGGCACGAAAGAGTCCGCCGCAATACTCTAATCGGTTGTCCGCGATTTCATTTAACAACTCAGGTATCTAGGTTTTCCCGCGATATTATTTTTCAACACTTTACCATTGAACACGTGGTAAATCAGCACATAAAATTTCCTATAAAAGTTTCATTGGTCCTCGCGGAATCGTAAACGTTTTGGTCCTGTGTCATGAAATCTTACGGCGCGCTACACGGCTCGCGTATTTGTTCAAATGAAATTCATCAAAACTGAAAAGAAACTTTTGCACAATGGTGGACCACATTATACCTACTAATATGTCATCCAACGATGCCACGAATTATTCCAACAAATAGAGATAATAATCCCACAGTGCAATTAATTTTCAATTAACTGTAAAACAAGCAAAGCCATATCATTTAATTTTTATGGAAATATTAAGGTCATATCATTTAATTTATTTGTTGATAAAAAATCTGTCTTTACCATAATCCAAGTCATCATCATAATCCCATAATATAAATAAAGACTCTAATAATTTATATCCATGAATCACATTTTGCCCAAATATATGGTAAAATAATTATGGAGACCGGGGATGGTTGACCAAATTTCAGTGACGACGCTAGTATTTTCATTGTTTCGATGTATCATCATTACAGCCCTTCACAAGTCCACTGCTGAACATAGGCCTCCCCCAAGGAATGCCACAAAGCACGGTCCTGAGCCACCTGCATCCATCGACTTCCTGCATGTCTTCACTACCAGGTCGTCACTCTATCTAGTGGGGGATGCCCTACACTTCGCCTACCGGTACGAGGCTGCCACTCGAGGACCTTTTTTCCCCAACGGTTAACGGTTCTTCGAGCTATATGGTCGGCTCATTGCCGCTTCAGCTTACCAATCCGTTGAGCTGTGTCGGTCACTCTAGTTCTACTGCGGATATCCTCATTTCTAAGTTTATCACGCAGAGAAACCTCGAGCATAGCCCTCTCCATAGCTCGCTGAGCAACCTTGAGCGTCCTCATACGGCCAGCAGTGAAGGACCACGTCTCAGATCCATAAGTCATCACTGGCAACACGCTCTTACATTTGTCCCTGATAAACAAAACCCTACTGTACAAACACTTCAGCACTTCGATATACCGACAGTCAACTTGGCACCGCTGAAGGGACTGTTGCACCGCCCAAATTTCGACAGAATAAAAGGCTTTCTATAGTTCACATTCGCAAGGCAAAGTGGTAATGGTACTCTTCGGTCTTTTGTACAATTTGCCGATGGGTATGTATGTGGTCTTTGGTACTAAAGCCATTTCGGAAACCGGTTTGTTCGGGAGGCTGGAAATCGTCAAGTCTGCATGCGAGACGATTCGTAATGACTCTCGAAAACAGCACGTAGACGTTTTCATGTATATTATTGTAACAATCAATACATCTGATAGGTAAACTATTAATCTTCTGAAAAAAATAACAAAAAACTCGCAATTAATTATGATATATTGCACAAGCTTAATTTTGTAGAACGCGAAATATGAGTGAACCTACCCCATGCCCGGGGTTGGTTTACTTGTCACTATGGGTAAGTTGAAATAATTAGTACACATTATAGGAATAAATATTATAAAAAATATAAGAAGTATTTGTAATTTAATTGCAATAAAATTTTTAATCCTGACAATTTAAATATAAATCAAAAATTATTATAAATTAGAATAAACAATCATACATACATACATTTAAACATTTGTCAACTAAACACTGAAAACATAATACTTTTAGTATCTGAAACTATAAAACTTTTTATTACCTTAATAATATACAAGAGTAAAAAACAGTCTTGACTAATTTAACTAATATAATTATATATTTTTAACGAAATAGATCACATTTTTGGAATTATCAAATCAGTCTTCTAAATCAGAGGTGCAGTTTTTGCATTAATGGAACAAAATATTACCAGTTGCACAGTGTTGTGCATGGGCCCATAACTTGCACATAGTGCAATGAATCCATGTTTCTCCAGGAATACTCAAAATATAAGATTCAGTGCACTCTAACCAAAATGTATCATCCTCATCACTTTTTTCTTCTTCGTCATTATTCCTCTTATTTGTCCCATGAAAATCTTTTTCCTCTTCCTTTTCTCTTACTCTTGTTAGTCTGTCTGTATAAATAGTGCAAACTTTCGAGTTTCATAAGGAGTAAATCCGTAATAAATATCAGCTGCCTTCTTGAGGTAATTTTCTAATGCGAGTTCTTCCTCATCACTAAATATTTGTCTATTTTTAGTGTAGCCAGCGCTCTCCAAAGTCAATTTACATCTCGTCAATGCCGGTTTACTTTCTAACATTTTCTTCATTTTTACCACGTGGCGTTGGGTGTTTTAAACAGTATAGCAAATTCTTTTGCTGTAGAATTAATACTTATTTTTATCAAAAATAACTTGTTGACATGCTCTATCAAAGACATCTTTGGATTTACTTCCTCATTTACTTTATTTCATGTAAAATATACCCAGACTGATATGGGATAGGTTGAACAGGTGGTCAACCAGCCCCAAAATAAGTTGGTCTACCAGCCCCGGATCGCTTTTTAATTTTTAACCACACGATATAGCCTCAAAACTGCGGCGAAATAAAAATAATGATACGTAATAAAAAGATTAACAATCAAACTTTTACTTTAAATTACTTGAAAGTAAATAACAACGAGTATATAGGCGTTACTATAAAATATATTAGGAGGAAAACAATTACTTACATGGTTTGTTTTTGGATATTAAGCTCCTTCTCCCAAACGACGTGCGTAGACGATGCCGCTCTTCCGGTATCTGAGCGGGGGTAGAAAACGGTTTCTCGCGCCTAGTTGGATGAGGCAACACTTTTGAGTAGGTCGAGTTTTTGACAGTAAGTCAACCTGCTCCTATAGTCAACCATCCCCGGTCTCCCTACTTTTAATAAATATTACATGGAATCTATATTGCATAAAAAATATTAACTCTTTTCTGTTCTATTTTATTTTAAAAGTTTCAGAGAAATGTAAATATAGTATATAAAATAAAGTTATAGCTGAATGCGTCCCATTACTAGGCACAGGTTTCCTCTCATTTCTGAGCGGGTAATGGGAAAATTAGTCCGCCGAGGTCCCTATTGTATATTAGCGGACTTGTATATTTCCCCACGATGTCTTCTTCGCCGGCGAACACGTGGTAAATCAGCACTAATTTATTTATTTAAACTTTGTATGCACACAAACGCGAACAAAAAGTTGGACTTAATACCATAGGGCATTTTCTGCCAGTCTACCGGCTGCCTACTAGTAAGATGCAAATACTGCAATTAGCAATTTCATCTCGCATACTATGATATATAATGTATGTGTATATGATATGTAATTTACGAAGTCAGTATAATATAAAAAGTATTATAAATATTCAGAACTATTTTAAAGGGTAATATTATTTAGAACCTATCTACAAACTACTCGAAAGTACTTTTAACACTTGCGTCCATTGCTCAAACTCTTTAATTTATTTTACATAATCATTTTAAGCAAAATGATAAAAGTTACTAAATAAAAGTATAAGCAAATAACGGCTAAGATATTATGATATATGGCTGTATGGCGTTGATATGAGCGCTTTCACAACAGGAATGATATAATTCTACAATGTCTGATTCAATTAAGCGTTTAAGCGGCGGTAGATACGCCAAAACTATGGTAAGTGGCGGATGACCAGAGAGAGCTACTTTACATACAGAGACTTCTATGTTTGTTAACGGGGAGCGTCTATCGGTACACAGTGCAAGAACTTTTGTAGTAGATCAAGGTGCCGCCTCTACGGCTGGTCAACCTATCATTTCTAATAAAGGTGTAGTTTGCAATCTTGGGATCGTGATGGCTAGGCTTCAAAAGGTCTCTTGCACTAGCATGATGTGTACGTCGTGGTTACGCAGGAAGAGCCCGATCTCGCCTTTTGATCTCTGACGCCGTCCGCGTTAAAGAACGCGATAGTCAGAGAGCGTAGTTTAGTTCTGCCCAAAATTTGTACTGACATTTTGATTTTAATTGAGGTATTTAGGCGCACTGGAAAGACCAGATTGCGTCAATTAGCCCTGTGCTTAATCGTGGCATTGAGTTTATCCTGTGGGGTAGTGGCTCACGGAGTTTGCGGGCCAACGAGGATATTCAGCAACGTTAATGTTGTTGATGAAGCCGCAGACTAGAGAGAAGTCAGCGGTGAAAGAAGACGAATTGGGACGGGCTTCGGTTTTGGGGCCTGGGGAGATGGCACTGGCTGTGGGGCAACAAGTGCATTGGGTTGGCATCTTGCGCGGACACCCCGTCGATTGAGGCGGGCTTGGTGGCGTTTTGAGACGAGGGTGGGCATCGAAGACGGTGCGGGTTTGGGTGCAGGCAGCCGAGCAAGAGACACTGACTTGACCCGCGCATATGGGACGGATCACCTCCGCGCTGCTTTTTTGGCGCTTTCGGAACACCCGCGATAATTCGCTGGGTGTCCTCTTCGCGGCAATTGACGCAGCTCGGGGGTTCAAGCATTTCGGCGTGGGGCAGTCAGTGCTGTGGTCACTAGGCACTTGACGCACCTAGGCCTGGCGTAAGAATTTCTGGCCGATTGGCCGTACAATTGGCATCGGTGGCACTGGCCAAGGATGCCCCTATTTCGAGGGCTCCACTGCAATCCCTGTTAGGTTGCAGATGCGCCTAACGTCAAAATCTCCTTGCATTCCGGAGACAGGTCCAGAATGACAAGGCACTGATCTAAGAAACGCTTTTATCTGTCTGGTGGTGTATCCTGCACCTCTCGGACCGGGAGATTTTGAGCTTTGAGGTTTTTTAATATGTGCTCAGTCTGGAGCTCTTACGACTACGAAGGTTACACTCCTCTGGGAGGGCGTATGTGGAAGGCTGGTATATGTTGCTGGGCCGCAGGTGATTTATAACGCTGCGGAATTCCTCAGTCGAGTTCACGAACATTCTGATGCCCTGACCGGCGTTTTGCACCTTAGGGCAATAGATTTTTTGAGTCCAACCAATATGATAGGTTGCTGTCTGATACCATTTTGTTTTCCAGAGGAGAGGAGAGGAGCCGCGGGTAGACATTGCGGAAGGCGCGGGGGACGCGGCGTCATAAATTGTTTCTATGCACACAGGGGTTGTAGGTCCGGTGCTCGGCGACAAGGGGTCGTCAATCCGCACGATCGGACGGTCGATAGAGGGCCAGATACGTTGGGTAGAGGGGCCGGCTTGAAGCGCGGACTCGAGCGCGGGCTCGGGCGCGGGACGGGCATTGCGATGTGCACAACACAGCACAAATGTCGGGGCAGGCTCGACTAAAAAAGTCGGCGAGTTCGTCGATCGTTATCGACGCCATCTTGTTGTTCAACTAAACAGCACAGGTGTGTACCAATCTCCCCCACCTTTCTGCGGGAGGTGTTGCCTATGATACACCCACACACCCAGCGTTGGTACGTTAGGGTGGTACCTAGCTGTTGCATAATGCAACAAGCAATACAAAATTAAAACTATACGCCTCTGAGGCGGTGGTGTGTTTCACTCTACTTACGGTTACCGATACCAGTACCAGGAAGCCAGGAACGAGAGTTACGCACAAACACTTTGCACCCAACAAGCGTTCACTACATTTCACTGTGAGACTGCTGTCGTCCGGGACAGCGTCCTTCGCACACCACAATAAAAGCACCAAGGCAGTGACCAAACACAAAGCACCAAACAATGCAATGTATTCCGGTAAGTAGTAAAACGTGGTTAAAATAAATTGTGCGCAGGGGCAATGACAGTGGAGTGACGGGAGTGAACTCAACCGACACGTCCGGAGTCTACAAGGCCCAAGCGCGGAATTACTGAAAGCTGTCACTATCTGTTCCGACACAGAATACATAATAGTACTAGGTAGTTTCTGTAATAAAATTTAGAAAAGTCAGTGTAAATGAAATGAATATGTTTGGAGTGACATAGAAAAAAAACTTTACTTATTGAAATCCTCTGAGTGCTAAGCGTGGAGGTCGCGTAAGAAAATCCAGCACATTTAGTCCAGTGAATGTTGTAAGAGGTTACCATAAGAAGCCCCAGGAGGATCTCACAGCTTCCGATAAAAGTTGGTTGCAGGTATAAATGGGCTGGTAGCCACTTACCATTAGAAGTCACTTCAATTTAATAAAAAAAACCCATTTCAGCCTATAAGGGATCTCCTTCTGGATATGGGCCTCTCGTATCCTTATTATTTTGAAAAAAGCCGGCCAAGTGCAAGTCGGACTCGCGCATGAAGTGTCCCGTACCATCGTAGAATACGTTTCTAGTAGGGGAGCTCCCTTTAATTTTTAATTTATTTTTATTTTTATTATTTGCTGTTATAGCGGCAACAGAAATAAACATTCTGTGAAAATTTCAACTGTCTACCTATTACGGATCATGAAATACAGCCTGCAGAAAGACAGACGGACGAACGAATGGACGAACGGACGGACGGACGGATGGACGAACGGACGGACGGATGGATGGACGGACGGACAGCGGGGGCTTAGTAACAGGGTCCCGTTCGTTACCCTTTGGGTACGGAACCCTAAACATGAGTAAGTGTTTAAATCGCTATGAATAATATTCAGCGCATTTTACTCGATACTTGCGGCGGCGCCCACGAGATGAGATGGGGTAATGTATCCGCCTACCATTATTTAAAATAATGTATTATAACCTTCAAAAAGTGTTATGTGAAGGCCAATTGCGAATAAAATTATTTTGACTTTGACTTTACATTCGTTAAATCTTATAGCTTACATAACAATACTGAATTATGAACTTTTTCATCGTATTTAATTGTACAAAGTAAATATTTTAAATTTATATTTTAATAAAAGTCTCACTGGAATTTTGCTGGCAATACCCAGGACAGACTTTCTACCCAAACCAGTGGTAAAAGCATAAAATCATCAGTCAATCAGCGAATATGCGAACGAATACGTTCCGATATTATTTTTTACTTATTATAAGCCAGTGCTCGACCACAATCCCACCTGGTGGTAAGTGGTGATGTAGCCTTAGATGGTAAATTGCAATATCTTAGCGTTACGAATGCCTATTCACTCTTGCCTTGAAGACGCGCATATTGTATTCGGACGGAAAGATAGACGCCGGCAAATTATTCCACTCCTTTGCTGTATGCATTACGGAAAGACGAAACAAATATATATATATATTACTTAAGTATATACCGGGTGTTTGTGAAACGCTCCCGAAAACGAATACAGACGATAGTACTAAGGATAACTTTGATGATGGGTCACAAAGAAATTCGATCCCGAAGAAAAAAAAAATCATATTTTCACAACGTTTTATTAACTTTATTCACGCTCCATCATGTTAGTAGAGCTAAATGAAATGATAATTTAATTTAAAAAATCATGAAAATACTTAAACATAAAACCAGCAGTGAAACTTTAAAATAAATCAGTTGACAATAGGGTCAATATTCTCGGGGACGCCGAACTCTTATCTAGCTCGGTGCGAAACAATGCCTACTCACTCTACCCTTCCCTAATTTAATTTAAATTAAATTTAATTGAAGCTTACAATTGTTTTTATGGGATAAGGGTGACACAGTCTACCTGATGGTAAGTGGTTGCTGTGGCCCATAGACATCTACACCTATCCTCGTTTGCAATCAAAATGCAGATGCGTTGTTAGCTGTGAGGACTAAGATGGAATGCCTCTTTTCCAGTAAAAAGGGTCTCCGGTTCTTTGCACTTACCATACGAAACACAGCAGCATTAAGCTGCTATTTTACGCTGGTATTCTGTGAGAACGTGCTCGTGGTCACTGTGTTTCAACCATAATCAAGGCGCAACATGGCTCCACCACTTTAAAACACTGCGCTTTTGTCGTAGTTGGGTTTTATAGCTATTAACTTTTTATAAACTCGGCTAGGTTGTGGAACTCACTACAGCCTAATATAAGAAATTCCGAAACATTATTGGTATTTAAAAACGTTTTAGAGATAATTTCTTTGCATCCTGTTAATTAATATGTATTATTTTATTATATTATTATTAGTTTATAAATACTATATGTAGTTATTGTATGTATTATTTTTATATATAGTATTATTTAATATAATTTACGTAATATTTTGTATTTTATTTATAGTAGTGGTAGTGGTAATGTATGCACTAAGTTTGCCTTTTTAATATCCTTTAAAAAAATAAAGTCCGAAATATCTGTTTTGCAAAGCATGCGTTCAGACATTATAAGCCGGTGTCGCAAATGCATAGAGGTACAAGGCGGACATATTGAACAACATCTTCGTGTTCGTCAAGTTGACATAGTGATGAATTCGTGTTTGTGTATAATTAACACAATCGGTCGAAATAATAAAAGTTAATCGACCACTAAAGTGATAACAGCTGAGTGATGTGCCGAGGTCACGACCTTAGTGCAGTTAGTGTAGGTATAAAGCGCGCGCGCGCCCCCCGTTTTTGATGTACGCCGCCGCCGGCCGCCTCTGCTTGCTGTTTCCCTTTAGTTGCTTGATAATTCCAGGCAGAGATAATCAATCCACATAAAATTTACAATTATTATTTAATAAAAATTTAATTTGATTATTCTTATGTCGAGTTTTCTCAAGTAAAGTTATTTCTATACGTTTGAATACTGATTCTGATAACGCACTTAACGAGCATCACAGGCTTTTTGTTACATATTGTATAGATTTATACTAGCAGAACATTTGAACTAATATATTCAACTAGTGGAAACTAGCCTTTAATAAAAATAATTTGTTTTTTATTCATAATTATTTCTTATATTTTCGCGAAATGTGTAGTACATTGAATAAAAAAAACTATTTATACGGCTTTTATCGCGTTTAATTTTATTTATTATTCAACAACAAATTAAAGGTAACAAAAAAATATGGTCCTGGTATTGCTCTATATATTCTGTTTGTAAAGTTTCATCACAATGGTACATTCATTTCGAAGAATTAGTCCGGAGAGACAGACAGACAAAAAGTTTGAAAATGTTTGTTTTTATTTCTTATTAGCATGAAAATAATTCCCTAAGTTCAGAATCCAGTTATTTCAATATTACAGACAAACATTTCAACTTTATTTATTTTTATAGTTAAATCATAATAAAATAAAATAATGTGGCTACAGTAGCTAATAAAAATCAGTTCGTTTATCTATTGTAAAGCTTTAAATGCAAAATTAATTCTACGTTTGTAAGTTCTTCATAACAATTCTTTAACACATAAAGTATAAAGATGCATGCCAAAAATGCACAGATTGAACTGTGAAATGTTTGTGGGAAACTTTTGGGTTAGTCACGTTTCACTGCTCGTAGGTAGGAATTTAGGAAATCCTTTTAACCATTGCAAACTATCCGTCAACGTGCTCAAGGACTTCACAACGATGACTTTCCTTTTGATTTGAAAGTAGGAATATTCGAACTACTTATCTACTTATATGGAAAATGATATAAATAACACCGAGTCATACATACATATATTAATAATAATATAATAATTATGTAGACAAACGTACGAACAAAACACACATACAGACATGCTCAGTAGTAAAATCAGAATATAACAGGGTTATTTTTCAAAGAGTAGCTAAATTTTAAACTTAAGTTCAATTATATAAAAAATGATATACCATTATTGCAGTTTTTGAAAATACGGGTAAATAAGGCTTCTACTTTTATTTTAGATTATCCGAAATTGAATGTGATTTATGGGCAACAACGTTTTGCCAACTGATCGACTCTTAAGAATATGTGCGTGCGCACTAAAATCAGTTAAAATAATGCATTACCACGCATTTTGAATTTAAAAGATAAAAAGGATAGAATGTTTGAGATTTTTGTTAATAAATTTTTCTTCACTATATTCCTATATTACTTATTCTGAACCTTCTCTGCAAATTTGGCCGGTTATTGAATAATAACCCTGTATGGTTCTCTATACATGGATCTCATGTATGGAGGACATAGACATGAATGTCTTTTGTAGTATATGAGTTAAAATTATACGCATGTACTTAACGGAAGCGTTATTAGGTCATGACGCAAATGAATTACGTGATTAAATTTAAGCAATTTAACTTACCTATTACCTTAATATTTTAATATTATTGTAATTGACTTTTATTTTTGACATTCAATAAATGGACCTGAACGAGTAAAGTCTCTTTCCATCGTTACACCAACGACCCTAATATTGCTTGGCGACCCTGCCAGTGCTGCCTGTCGGCAGCGCTGAGCATAGATCTGGTATATTGCGAGTATCACAAAAATTCAAGGCGCAATTAAAAACTAATTTCCTTCGCGTGATGAGCACCAATTAAAAAAGAAACAACAAATCAAGCAGCAAGTCAGAAAAAAAAATTAAGAAAGAAGAATGGAAAATCCAAATCAATAAATAAAATCATTCACAATTTACAAGAAAAAGTTGTCTACAACTACTAGTAACACCAGACCAAAGAGCATTATAGTGGAAGAATACATGAGAAGATTTCGTGAGAACTTTTCTACCTTTTTTCTTCATATAAAAACCACAATAGTAAATAGGTAGTCATGGGATACTCATTCCAATTTACCTGTCCGGTAGTTGTGGTATAGTATACGAGTACGCGACCCCGGTTTCCCTAGATATTACTGTCCTATCCCTTGCTCTCCTGAGCGGTAATATCCTACATTCCCTATTTCCCACTCTATCTTACCAATCTTCCTTGTCACACCACCTATCCTTCCTTTCCCTTATTCCTACCCTCCGCCAATCCAACGTCTACTGCACGGATGGATGCATGGCATGAAAAGCCTATTCGTTAGCGTGCCACACTTCCCTGGGACTTGACACCAGAATTAGCCAGCCTTACCCTGGCATGGGCCTGCTGGGGGACAAACCTTTACCTCGCTATTCGTGGAACGCAATGGATAATCATAAAAATAATTTAATTAACCAAAATGGCGGCGCTGTGGTTCGCCACCCATCACGTCTCTTGTTTCTCGCGAAGGAAAAGTCACGGAGGCCGTCACTATGTTGAATTTAAGAGGAGGAATGGATGGTAAGATAGATGAAGTATGCTCAGATGATGGATGAACGATGCATAGATATTCTGTGTGAACGAAACCAAGAGGAAAGAATGTGACACCACGGTTCAAGGCCCCACACGGCATACTGGTCGGGAGTCCCCCAAACCAGCCGAGGATGTCAGAGTTGGTGTGATTCTTTCATCTCCAATAGTGAATGTGTGATGGAGCAGGAATGTAAGCCCAAGACTCTCTGGATTAGATTAAAGTCGGACTCACTGCTTGTTTATCCTTGGGGTCTATGCACTGACGGATCTGCGCGGAGGTGGGCCATTAAATGCTCAACAAGAGAGAGAGGAATTTTGGGATAGCATGAGAGGTCTTGAATAAATGCGAAGAAAATGAACGGATCGTGATAGGGGACTTTAATGGTGGGTTAAAGTAAAGCGTGATGGGTATGAAGGAGTTCTGAGTACGTTTGGGACGAGAGAGGAATGACAATGGGATAAGCCTGCTTTGTATGCTTTGAATGGAATACGTGGCCAACACAATGTTTGACCACAAAAAGA
>JAGSMP010002641.1:0-22507 GCA_029286625.1 Parnassius orleans | reverse complement strand
GCCGTCACTATGTTGAATTTAAGAGGAGGAATGGATGGTAAGATAGATGAAGTATGCTCAGATGATGGATGAACGATGCATAGATATTCTGTGTGAACGAAACCAAGAGGAAAGAATGTGACACCACGGTTCAAGGCCCCACACGGCATACTGGTCGGGAGTCCCCCAAACCAGCCGAGGATGTCAGAGTTGGTGTGATTCTTTCATCTCCAATAGTGAATGTGTGATGGAGCAGGAATGTAAGCCCAAGACTCTCTGGATTAGATTAAAGTCGGACTCACTGCTTGTTTATCCTTGGGGTCTATGCACTGACGGATCTGCGCGGAGGTGGGCCATTAAATGCTCAACAAGAGAGAGAGGAATTTTGGGATAGCATGAGAGGTCTTGAATAAATGCGAAGAAAATGAACGGATCGTGATAGGGGACTTTAATGGTGGGTTAAAGTAAAGCGTGATGGGTATGAAGGAGTTCTGAGTACGTTTGGGACGAGAGAGGAATGACAATGGGATAAGCCTGCTTTGTATGCTTTGAATGGAATACGTGGCCAACACAATGTTTGACCACAAAAAGATCCATTTGTATAAGAGTATAATAAATTTTTAAATTATAATATACAATATTTATTACAATGACAATAAATAACTGACTGATATTATACGTAGTATAGTTAGAGCCACGCTGCAGCTATATTATCACATGAGTAAAGAAACCGTGCAGAGGCAAAGCTTCTAAGGAGCTGTCAAAATTGTTACCTATTTTGATAGGGTTGTCACAATAGGTGAAGACAAATTAAACAAAATAATATCTATCATATTATTGCATTGTCACTGAAATTACAGTATACGAAATTTTAACTGAATCAGACATCGGGAAGTGGTTCAAATCTTACTTGCAATATGTGAACTTAACCCACATATCTACTACATACCAAAGGTTACCAACCCACCCACATACCTACAAATGTTTAGTTATGTGGTTTATTAAAAGCTTGTAATAACAATAAAAGGTAAAACACACGTGTATTACCCTCTTTTATTAAAATAGGATCATAAAATAAAATAAAGGTACTTACTTGAAAAAGTAATAATCAAATATTTACTTGCCTACTACTCCTTGGGATATTTAAAGTATGATATATTTTTTTCTAGTATTATTCATACACACAATACAATAAACAACCATTATTAATAATACCACTTTTTACATTAAAATATTCAAGCTTGCAACTAACAAAACAAACAACGTGCGTCGCACAGACCCTGAGATTGTTGTCCACAGGCTGTGCCAGCGAACCAGTTTTTTTCAGTCTCGCCGCGTACGCGACAAGCGGCCAGTGGTCACGCACACATGCCCCACGTGCTTGTAGTTGAGTAACCGATTCGCGCAGTTGAATGAAGCTTTGCCTCTGTACGGTTTCTTTACTCTTGTGATATTATTGTGATAGCACAACTGGTTCTGCTCGACTAGGGAAAAACCACGCTCTCACAGAATACCACTCATTTGTGCTACAACCATAATATAGCTGCAGCGTGGCTCTACCACGTAAAGATGGTGGATCGCTTGCCACCCTTATTCGATAAATAAAAAAAACTACAAACAAAAATCATAATACAGTTCTACTCCCCGCGGTACAACGAGTTTCAGCGAGAAAACGTAGCCAGCGTTCTTGGCTATGGATTTACTAAGTCCTCGGACGTTGCAGCCGTTGATACAGTCCCCTCGGATCGATATTCTCTATACTTACTGTTGAACTTTATGTAAAATTTTTATGAATATTTGATTATTTTATTTATCATTAGTATAAAACAAAGTCGCTTCCCGCCGTCTATACGCTTAGATCTATTATATTATTTCCATCACTAGACAGAATAATTTCAGAGAAATGTTTATATGTATAATACATGCATATTGTATATTATATAAATTTTCTGTCCGTGTGTATGTGATTGAACTTCTCCTAAACGGCTGGACCGATTTTGATGAAATTTTGTGTGTGTGATTAAGTTCATTGGAGAATAGTTTAGATTCACAATTAGACCTAGTAGGTGGCGTTGTTGAGACCCAGAAATCAACCGCGCAAAGCCGGGGCGGCTCGCTAGTTTTAAAATAAAATAGCAACAAGATTTAATACTTTTTACTTCAAGTAAGTTTATTAAAATTGTGTGAAGAGATATTGTTGCTTATATGTAAGTTTGTTTGTAGGAGGTAATCTCTGGAACCGATTCAAAAAATTATTTTACTAACAGAAAGCTACACTGCTCACATAGGCTATGTTTTATTGTAATCAAAAGTAGTTTCCAGTACCAAATCAGTACATTTATGAAAATTAAATGGGCGAAAAATGAGCCGATTGGCTGTTTTATAGGCGTACGCTGTCTTAACGGTTTGCAATAAATAAACAATGAAATGCGAAGTAGCTTTAGTTTTAAAAAGTACATACAAAATAAATAGTTGTGTACTATATAATTGTAGAATATGTATATTTTTGCCAATTTTTAATGTTCTTAATGTATAAAAAATAATTAAATATCTCCCTTTTTAACCGAATTTCACGCGAATAAAGCCGTACGAGTCAACAAATATACTTACATACTTAGTCTCAGGCCTTCTGTCATTTTTGAGAGGATTTCATTTCATTTCAATATTTTTGTGAATCAGCATTTAAAATACAATGAACAATTTAATTGCCGCGGGCACGGATCTCACTCGTATTGGTGGTGTATTATGAAATTTTAAGACAAAATTTATCCCCTGATCTAAGATATCTTTGTAGTACATTCAGTGATAATTATAATATAACTCAATCGTCATCAACCGTCGACAATCGTGGACGTGTAGTGGCGGCATTAGAAAATCCACTACCACATATCATCGTGATGATGTTGTTGTAGTAATAAATAAGGCGAAAGAGTGAAATGAAAGAGGTGATTGGCAGCAGCATATTCCTAAATACAACTCAAAATAATAAAAGCTGTGGTTGTAAATCCAAGCCAAATGCCAAACGCGTCAACTATTGCAAATATTACCCTTATGACAATCTATGGGGAGCCCTATGTTCAGTTCTGGACTTTTGATATGAATGAATTCATCTGTCCATACTTTTAATCCGAATTGAATTAAATATGAATGAATTAATGAATGAAATATACTTTATTGTACACTAGAAATACATATGAGAGAGAAAAAAAACATAACTTATTTAAAGGTAAAATTGGCGGCCTTATCGCTTAGAAGCGATCTCTACCAGGCAACCATTGCAGAGGATAAAGTGACCGGTGAGAAAGGATAAGGGTGTACGTAGGTTGTTGGAAAATACACACGACATACATATAATTATATAATCGATAAATACATACATACGATAATAAAAAAATACATTTTAAATACAAAAATACAGACATACATATACGAGAGCAGAAAGGATTAAACAAATGAAGTCAAAGCCTTAACGTAAGGAAAAATGAGTAGGTAGTAATTTTTTAGAGGCATGACTATTTAAGGAGGAAAGAAGTGCGCTTTGACAAGTTTTTTAACCTTTTCAATAGACTGCGCACTTCTAATGTGCAGCTGAAGGGAGTTCCAGAGTCTAACAGCTTCAATAAAAAAGGATTTAGAATAGAAAGAAGTGTTATGAGATGGAATTTTTAGGTTTTTATCAGAGCGAAGAGAGCGACAGTGAGTATCACCAAGAAACTCAAACCGCTCTCTAAGGTAAGTAGAGGAAGTGGGATTGAATAGAATACAGTATAAAAGCGAAAGAATGTGAGTATTCCTGCGAAGGCGGATCGGAAGCCACTTGAGTTTTTCGCGATATTCGGAGACATGGTCATATTTTCGAAGTCCAAATATGAACCGTATGCAAAGGTTCTGAATGCGCTCAAGTTTATTAAGCAACTCCTCATTTAAATTGAGATAACACGTGTCAGCATAATCGAGAATCGGTAAAAGAAGTGATTGTGCAAGCGCAATTTTGGTAGGTATGGGTAGGAAATTGCTTAATCTACGAAGAGATCCGGCCGACGCAAACACTCTCCTACTCACCTCGCTTACCTGCGGAGCCCATGATAAAAGTTTGTCAAAAGTAACATCTAGATTTTTAACGGTGTCACTATATGGCACAGGTGTCCCATCAAAAACAATACCAGGTAGGGAAGAAAAATCTATAAAGGTAACCAATTTTTGACTGCCTATAATTATTGCTTTTGTTTTTGATGGATTTACTTTAAGACCGTATGACTTACTCCAATCCACAATTAGGTCAAGATCTTTGTTTAATAAGCCTATATTATTGGGTAAATCCATCAATTTGGCATGCACATATACTTGGAGATCAACTGCATATAGGTGGTAGCGAGAAGATAATTGGAGCGTGATCGAACTTATGAAGATTGAAAAGAGGAGAGGAGACAATATGCCACCTTGCGGTACACCGGCATTAATCGTACACCACTTTGAGAACGATTCGTCTACACGTGTTCGTTGCCGGCGACCAAACAAGTAACTATGAAACCAGTCAATCACTTCAGAAGATATGTTAAGAGAAGCTAAGATAGCTAACAGTAGATCGAAATCCACATTGTTAAATGCATTGCTTAAGTCAAGTAAGGTCAACACTGTTACGTGCTGTTCATCCATATTAAGACGAATATCCTCTGTAATCTTGACTAACGCAGTAGTCGTACTATGACCAGCACGGAAACCGGATTGGAAAGAATTGAAAAGACTCCACCTAGATAGGTAGAAGCTCAATTGTCGATGAACTATACGCTCAAAAACTTTGAAAGGAATGGAATTATGGATATGGGGCGGTAGTCAGAGAAACTGGAGGGATTTGCTTTTTTGGGTATAGGAGTAATCTGGGCTTCTTTTCAGGAAGAGGGAAAATTTCCGGACGAAATGGAATAATTAAAGATGGACTTTATAACAGGAGTCATGATATCGATAATAGGAATAATCATTTTACGACTAATGCGGTCTGTACCAATGGCATCAGAATTGACCTTAACAATGCTTTTCCGAACATCACTATCAGTGATTTGACCAAAAATAACAGCAAGATTATCAGATTTGGGTAAAGCTGAAATTTGAGTTTTATTTTTTATTTTTGTGACATCATCTATGGCACAAGAAGAAGAGAAATGCTGATTTAGCTGGCTTAAGTCAATATTTTTGGGGCTACTACTACTACTACTCTGCCGGAATCATCTTCATCGAGTATAGATTTATGAATATAGTGTCGTTGTTTATCTCTACACAACCTGTTGCAGCGATTCCGAATATTTTTATATTTATCTCTATTGGTATCAGAGTTATCAAATTTATACCTAGCTTTAGCAAGATTTTTCTTTAGCTGAAAATTTTTGATCTCCTGAGTAAGCCCGGGAGCAGGCAAATGCTTAATCCGGACCGACCCAATTGGAGCATGAACATCGTAGAGTTGTGTTAAAAGAGAATTAAAGCTATCGACCCTTTCGTCAATATTAGCTCCAGTAAGAACAACATTCTAGTCGATCATCGCAGCATCATCTCTCAGACGATCTAAATCCATCATCAAAATTACGCAGCAGAAAGATTCTCGATTTAGGTTTAGGTGGCCGTAATTCGTATGATAAGTAAATCAAGTCGTGATATGAAAAAGCATCAGCAGGGCACTGACCATGCTTAACAACATGATTAATGGAAGAAACAAGAATAAGGTCCAGAAGAGATGGGGAACAATTTTGAAAAAAGTGAGTAGCAGAAAGAGGGAGAATATGTAAGTTAGCTGCTTGAGCTATAGATTTCAAACGAAAGGAGTGCGAGTTACGTGTTAAAATCACCCATGATGATAGAGTGCTGATACATTGGAATATATTTGTCTAAGAAGCTTTTAAACGTATAAAAGTAGTCAACTGTAAGGCTGGGATTGTAAAACACGCCAAGTAGTAGCTTGAAATCAGAAAAAAAACTTCGATAATTAAATTTTCAGCTCCTGAAGTGCCCTGGTCAGTTGACATACTTATGTATTTGTAAATGGTAAGTGTGAGCGAAGGTAGATAGCAACACCTCCACCAACCCGAGTAATACGATTATTCCTTATTAGTTGAAAGCCTGGAAGAGCATATGATGTGGAGGACAAACAAGGCTTAAGCCAAGATTCGGATATCAAAATAGCATGTATGTTTTTGTTATATGTTTTTAATGTTATATCTGTATACATATGGAATACTCTGGGCATTAATATGGATAATGTTGAAGTTTTTCAGTTGATCTGAGATGTGCGAATCTAATGTTTGATTAAGAGAAGGGAGACTGTATAAGCTATTACTACTATTCAATCCATCAGAGGAGGAAGGTGAAAAAAAGGAGTCGTCTAGGCTTATATCTTGAAAAGACATATTGTATATTAAATATTAATACCAAATAAAAATTATTTAAATAAATAAAATGAGATATAAATAATAAAAAAGACGTCATAATCCATAATCCAGCAACAGACCGTCGTCAGCACTCGTATCAAAATAACAGAAAAAAGTAAAAAAAAAAAGTTGTAACATGAGTCCACATGAGAAAGGGGAAGATGACATGTAAAATTTTAATATTATTTTTAAAGCATACTACAAACATAAACACAAATTAAAAATAAATAATACTAACTTACAAAACATAAACGCAAATCAAGCAAAAAAAATTAAGTACTGAGAAAGTATTATCAAAATACAGGAATCTATAGCAAAAATGAGAAATTTTAAATTAAGGTTATTCTATGGTTAACGATCAAAATTACATTGTCATACAAGATTCTACAAATGTCACAATGTTAGTTTTAAGTATGACATAATAATGTTATAAAGTAAAAAATGCATGAAATGAATATTCTGGTAAGGCAACAAGTGAAGCAAGAAATTATAATAGTGTTCTGTAATCTATGAGCAAAATGTTATCACTACATAAATTATTATTATAAATTTATTAAATCACTACCTGAATGAATTGTGAAAAAAAAATTGCTTGAATATAACGAACACTACATTTGAACAACAAACTAAAACCTAATTTAAACATTATCTTATTTCTTAACCACTCGCCTTGAACGGTGAAGAGGTAATCCAGTCACCGGGCTTTTAGCTACCTGTACAGAATTTTGAATCTGCAATATTGCTGTATGTGCCGTCTTTGATCCTCCGGAAATGCTCTCAAGCTTGCACAAACATTCCACTTGGTGATGGGTCCCATCCGTGCCAATGATGTAAATGTATCTATGAGCTTCCAGAAATACAGCATGCCGCGACTTTGTCAAAAACTCAGACTCAACTTTTTTGCAAATCTTGCTGAAATTCGTCCATTTTTGTGTAAAACATCTCAAACATTGCAGAAAATGATGCTTCAATGAGTCCATATTATGTCACTTTTAAGTGGATAGTAAAATATATTGAAATTATCACAAGGATTTCTTTTGCTGGTTGGTAGTGGCACTCATGTACATATTTACAATTAAAATTTAAATAATTCCAATAAATACTATAATTTTTATTAAAAACAAATAGAACGATATAAAATATGTGTTGCTTTTTACGCCTACCCTCAGGAATATATATATACGATAAAATATATTTAAAATATTTTATTTATTATTGTAATAAATATTGCATACGTGTAAAATATAGTAAGTAAATAAAGCCTTATAGTAAGTTAGAATAAATAAAAAATTGCTAAAATTTTGCATCTTAATCTAAAGTATCTATTACAAAACACACTACGCAGATGTAACACAAGTTAACAGTTGGGCAAAGTTTAAAATCTGGCTGGAGAATTTGTTCGGTCATAAAAGAATATGCGGAAGCAGAGAACATAGTGTCCTATTTTATTTTCAATGTAGATAGCGCGTGGAAGACAAATGTGATTATTTTCACAGCTTTTATGATATATCACTATAAATATTTACACTTTAAAGTAGTGTCATTCAATGTTAATGCATAATTATTTAATAAAAATTGTTAATAAAAGTGATATTTTATATAAAGTTATTTTAACTACGTTTCATCAATTCACCATTGATAAAAATGAGAACAACAGTTTTACAATTGTGTTTACAAGAAACACTATCAGTTGAACCTTGCAGCTTGTTTACTATTTTAATTATAAATACCTATAAATGTATACTGGATGACTTTTTTACCGTCTGGAAAAAAAATAGTGTGTAACAGGTGAACGGAGTAGAAGCCTATGGCAGTGATATTTTACAATTTTTTTATTTTTCTTTTCAAATTATGAAATTGCTATTACTAATTTGAAGTCAACTTTCCATACTAAAGAAATAAAAAAGTTTTGAAATAAATAAACAAATATATTAAAAACTATCGAAATTCAAATCATACGCACCCTACTTTACAAGCGGCAATAATATCAATTAATTTGTAATGCGATGCTATCCATTGTAAACAACCGAAACTCGACACACCCGGCGTAGGCCTCTTTTGTAGGCGCAAGTGCCGCCCACGCATACCTACCTGCGCCCCGCGCTCTCATTTCAGTTTTCAGTTACCTGCGATTAGCCACGGCGTGACGTAGTAATGTTTATGTTTCCGCGTGTGTATCCGCGGCCCGTTGATAGTTATCGTAAACAATTACCAATACCCCAATGTCGAGTGGTGAGATTTTATGTCTTGTCTGGAGAAAACTTAGATGGTGTGCGACGAATGTACACAGAAGAAGAACACCTACAATCCTAGCGCAGGGGCGATATCCCTGCTTCTCAAATTCCCAGCACTAATCTAATAATATTACGGACGTATCAGCGTTTACGTGATCATGGCCAGTTCCGGCTTCCCAGCCATGCCAGAAGCAGGGGCCGGCTTCCCTTGTCCATACACACTGAAGACGCCATATTGGACTACTTCCAACGACACCCGAGAAGGAGCATCCGGCAAGCCGCTCGTTGGTTTGGCGTAAACCAGTATGTGGTATGGAAGCTACTTCATTCAATGAATTTACACCTCCAGACTTTTATTTATGGGCCGAACTAAAACGATTAGTGTACGCAAAAGAAGCACAAAGTGTTATTGATATAAAGCAGTGCATAATAGACGCATTTAATGTGATAAATAGTGATAGACACGCTTCAAAGTTTAACAAACAATTTACAAAGACGTGCTAGTTTATGTTTAGAAAGAAACGGTGGACATTTTGAACAATTACTGCGATATCGCTAAAAAAGTACTTTTTTTTGTAAATAACAATATTATAGTATAATTTTGTAAATATCAATCAGTGTAGTTTCTAAATAAGTTGATTTCGATCTTTTAAATACGCCTAAGATGTTGCAGTATACGGCAGGCATAAAAATTATTATTAGAAACTGTTTATAAATTCATTATGGCGCTTACAACTTTCATTCACCGGCGATATTAGCCTACGCCGTTTAATATCACCTATTTTTAGTTTTACGCAAATGCCGTAGGATGCATTGTTTTTATGTATTTTTTTTGGATATTCGGATTTTTTTTTAATTTCGAGGATAGCTTCTATAAACCACATACACAAAACACCATATAATTTTCCAGACGGTAAAAAAGGCACCCAGTAGTTAATAAATCATTGCCATACTATTTTCTAAGCTCTATAGAAAATGTGGCGTATGAAATGAATGACAAACACTAGAACATTTTATCTAGGTACAAAGATGTTTTACGTTTTCGTTGGCTCCACATGATATTTACACACACATTTCACAGCATAACGTACCATTCTGTATCTGAAACGAATATGAATATTGCATATTTATACGATACAAAAGTAAAGCAAAGTAACAGCCTATATACGTCCCACTGTTGGGCACAGGCCTCTTCTTATTTCTGAGAGGGTTTTAGGGCAAGAAAATGTCCGCCGCTCTGCCCCAATACGTGTTGGCGAACTTCAAATGTATTCGATTTTTTTTTCTTATTACTCAGACATGCAGGTTTCCTCACGATGGTTTCCTTCACCGCCGAGCACGTGCTAAATCAGCACCTAAAATTGCAATAAACAGTTTCTTTGGTGCCGCCGGGGATCGAACCCGGGCGAAATTCACAGCGAGCACTTAGCCCCAGAGCTACTAATACGACACAAATAAATACGATTCAACAAATATTATAAAAACTTTTACGTACTTAAAACTTAAACACTTGATAGCTTGTGATGCCTACCGGACGAAGCTACAGCAGCAAACCGTGCAATGTAATTGAAGGTGCTTAACACCGCGCCCGCGACATGACTCTCAGTGATGCGAAAGCATAATAGGCAGTATAATCACTTATATACTTGTCACATCTGCAGTCTATTAATCTTTGTACTTTTCTAAGTAATACAGAACGTAGCGTTGTTTTCGGCTAAAACCTCTGCGGTCACCGTTTTGTCAAGGTCATTCAGGCTTCTTAAAGGCTTGTACTTTACTTTTTGTAGTTTCCAAACTTTTTTTGGCGGAACATGATCCGAGTAGTACGCTACTCTTCGGACTCTGTGCTATGTATGTATGTTGTAAGCAAAATCTATTGTAGAAGCTAAACCGTTTCTAAAATGATTTCTATGATTAATTACTAATATACGACTTAGGGACCTTCAAGAAAAGAGCACACTCCTTTTTAAAAGGCCGGCAACGCATCTGCAATTCCCCTGGTGTTGCAGTTGTTCATGGGCGGCGGTAGTCACTTAACATCAGGTGAACCGCAGGCTCGTTTGCCCCCTCTCCTATAAAAAAAAAAATTTTACAATAGAATTCCTAATAATAAACTGTTAAAAATAAAAATGTCCGGCTGAGTTTCCTGCTGGTTCTTTCTAGCCAAGAGGTATTCTACAAACAAACAAAATCACAATGGGAAAAAAAAATCTAATTCTATTTGCATGGAATTTTCATTGTGTTCCCTCAGGAGTAATAGTATTTTGAGAAGAAAACGCAGTAGGTAAATGACATTCAATAAGAGGGATACTAAAACAGGATATGGGCAGAATCTTCCTGATAAAAACTGAAAAAAACTGTTTTTGCCAATCCGCCTACCAAGCGAGGCAACTATGGCAAATATCCTCCCCAGTCTATATGGAGGCCTATGTTCAGCAGCAGATTTTTGATTGGCTGTAATGAATGAATTCAGTATTATAACCACATTGAATAAAATTTTCTAAAATCAGAAGATACTAGAACGTACACAATATTTATTACAACAAAAGAAAGTAAAAAAATAGAAAACACTTTATAATACCTAAACCCCCCCACCTCCCCCCAAGTTATAGGGTCAAAAACGCTGGCTGCGTTCCTCTAAGCGAGGTCATGATATGGATTCTTCGCTTGGGCTCTGTAGACTCCGGACGTGTCGACCGAGTTCACTCCCGTCACTCCACTCTCTTAGCTCATGTGCAACATTAACTTGCACATTGATTGGGTGAGCTTGGTACACATCTGTGCTTATGTTAGCATAGTAAACAAGATGGCGTCGTTTACAACTGACGAACTAGCCGACTTTTTTAGACGAACCTGCCCCGACATCTGGGCTGTGTTTATTGCACAGCGCAATGCCCGTCCCGCGCCCTAGCCCACGCTCGAGTCCGCGCCTCTAGCCGGCCCATCCACCCAGCGTGTCTGGCCCCCTATCGACCGTCCAACCATGCGGATCGATGACCCTGTGTCGCCGAACACCGAACCTACAACCCCTGTGTCCATAGACACAAATTATGACGCCGCGTCCCCCGCGCCCTCCGCGATGTCCACCCGCGGCCCCTCTCCTGTCTTCTCGGATGCCTAATCAGGCTCCGACATGGAGACCGACTCGCGTGTACCGCGTAAGCCCGAAGACGAAGGCTTCACCCTCGTCCAGGGCAAAAAGCGCAAACGCGCAGCCCCAAAAAAGGCAGCCGAACCTAACTCGGCACCTTCGTCCCCCACCCCCACTCCGGCAAAAAAGCCAGCCCCCGCGACGCGAGCTCAACCCCCTAAGCCTGCGGCCAAGCCTGCAGCGAAAGGGTCCCCTGCTGAACGTAGGGAAAAGCCGCCGCCAGCCATCATTGTTGAAGACAAAACCAAATGCCAAATGGCAAAAAAAGTTTCGTAAATACGACTGAGGATTTTCGCAGCACGACAAAACACCTGAGGAACGTAACCTGCGCGTGGTCGTCCGAGGCCTCCCCAAGGAGCTCGAGACTTTCCACATTTTAGACGACCTAAAGGCCCAAAATCTCCCGGTCCGAGAGGTGCACAGAATGGACCACCAGACTGACAATAAACGATTTTTAGATCATCCTGGACCTATCTACGGAAGTCAAGGAGGTTTTTAACGTTCGGCGCATCTGCAACCTCACGGGGATTGCAGTTGAAGCCCCTCGAAATATCGGGCATCGTTGGCCAGTGCCACCGATGCCAATCGTACGGCTACTCGGCCAGAAATTGTTACGCCAGGCCACTGACTGTCCCCGCACGCCCGAAACGGTTGAACCCCCGAGCTGCGTCAATTGCCGCAAAGAGGGACACCCAGCGAATTATCACGGGTGTTCCAAAGCACTGCGAAGGAAGCAGCGGGGAGGTAAAATCTGTCCCGGACGCGCGGGTTAAGCCAGTGTGTCACGCTCTCGGCTGCCTGCCACCAAATCCGTACTGTCTTCGGAGCCCATTTCCTCGCCTCAAATCACCACCAAGCCCGCCCCAGTCACCGGGGCCGAGCAAGGTGCTAGCCCTCCCGCGTCCTCCACGCAAAAACCCCACGCTTGGATGAAACTGCCGGCACTCGTCGCCTCACGGCCAGCGCCGCCTCCCCAGGCTCTAAAATTGAAACCCGTCCCACAAGGCTCGTCTTCTTTCGCCGCTGACTTCTGTCTAGTCTGCGGCTTCATCAGCAACACTAACGTTGCTGAATTATCCTCTATGGCCCGGAAACTCCGCGGAACCACCACCCCACAGGATAAGCTCAACGCCGCGATTAAGAACATAGGGCTAATCGACGCAATCTGGTCTTTCCAGTGCTCCTAAATACCTCAATCAAAAATCATCATGGCAATACAATCTTTAGGAAGAACTAAACCACGCTCTCTAACTGTCGCTTTCTTAAACGCGAACGGCCTTAGAGACCAAAAAGACGAGATCGTGCTCTTCCTGCGTAAACACGATATATACGTCATGCTTGTGCACCTTCTTGAAGCCTAGCCATCGCGACCCTAAGATCGCAAATTACACCTTAGTTTGAAATGATAGGTTGACCAGATCAAAAATTAATATATTTTAATCTGAAGGTAACCGTGGTTAACCATAACATTGGGACGTCAAATACCTCAGTTAATAGCTGGAGACCTGAACAGTAAAAACTCCAATGATATGATATTGTTTGATCTCACGGAGCGACTAAACTTCAATGTAATTGCGTCTGAGACTCCAACCCGCTACCCATTCGCAACCAACTACCAACTGGACGTCCTTGACGTAGCGATACTGAAAGATGTCCGGTTGTCGATATCTTCGATTGAAACAATATTAGAACTACACTCGGATCACAGACCAGTCCTAGTGCAGCTGGGCCAGCCCGCAGGTGAGGTCCTTCAGACCAAAACCATTGTGGACTAGTGTAAGCTCGAGGTCGAACTCGAGTCTACTACCTCCCAGCACTTAGACAAAATCCCCGATAAGATAGACTCGCCAGAGGAGGCCAATGAGACGATTAGGGCCCTATCAGCCCACCTCACCTCTACAGTTGAAGAATACTTTCGTAAGGTTCGTGTGAACGTCGACACCAGAAAACTTCAGTGACATTTGACAACTGATCAGAGCAAAGAATGCGGCTCTTAGACAATCGCACCGCACCACCATCACCATCGCACTATAGACAATAAATTTCGACTGCGCAACCTCCACCGTGTAGTGGCGGGTAAGAATACCCAATACCCCATATCTTCCCGTGGGTGTAAGAGGTGACAAAGGGAAACTGATACAGAAGATGGGCAGCAGCATCTTTCTGATAAAAGCAAAAAGCAATAAAAAACTGCGGTTGCCAATCCGCTCGCTAAGCGTGGCAACTATGGCAATATACTCCCCATGAGCTACGATACAAATAAACGGCCCCCAGTCCCCGGCGGCCCCGCTATTCTTGGCTACGGTGGCGACCATCGTAACGGCGGGGCAGGGGTGCTAAGAATCTCCGGTGGAGGTTCGGTTGCCACCTTCGACGACTCGACCTGGCAACATATAACGCACGCACCCTGAGAAATGACGAGAAGATCCTGGAGCTGGAAGAAGAGATATAAGTTGCGTTGGAATATAATAGGACTATCCGAGGTCCGAAGAGAGGGGGAGGACACGGTAATCCTCGAATCCGGCAACTTATTCTATCACCGGGAAGGCGACCATCTGTCCCAAGGAGGTGTCGAATTTATCGTCCACAAGTCTTTCGTTAACAACGTTGTAAAGATGGGTGAGTGTGTCACGAGGTTCGTACCTTATACTCAGAATCACGAAACGGTATTCTTCAGAAGGTCATACAGGTTTACGCACCAACCTCGGCACCCCGATGAAGGTGGAGGACATGTAAATTTAATATTATTTTTAAAGCATACTACAAACATAAACACAAATTAAAATAAATAATACTAACTTACAAAACATAAACGCAAATCAAGCAAAAAAAATTAAGTACTCAGAAATTATTATCAAAATACAGGAATCTATAAAATGAGAAATTTTAAATTAAGGTTAGTCTAACGATCAAAATTACATTGTCACACAAGATTCTACAACTGTCACAATGTTAGTTTTGAGTATGACATAATAATGTTATAAAGTAAAAATGCATGAAATGAATATTCTGGTAAGGCAACAAGTGAAGCAAAAATTTAATAGTGTTCTGTAATCTATGAGCAAAATGTAATCACTACATAAATTATTATTATAAATTTATTAAATCACCGTGAATGAATTGTGAAAAAAATTGCTTGAATACAACGAACACTACATTTGAACAACAAACTAAAACCTAATTTAAACATTATCTTATTTCTTAACCACTCGTCTTGAACGGGGAAGAGGTAATCCAGTCACCGGCTTTAGCCACCTGTACAGAATTTTGAACCCAATGTTGCTGTATGTGCCGTCTTTGACCCTCCGGAATGCTCTAAGCTCGCACAAACATTCCACTTGGTGATGGGTCCCATCCGTGCCAATGATGTAAATGTATCTATCCATCGTGTTTCCAGCGCTTAGTAATTCCAAATCGCTCCTGAGCTTCCAGAAATACAGTGCCGCGACTTTTCCAAAACTCAGACTCAACTGTTTTGCAAATCTTGCTGAAATTGTCCATTTTTGTGTAAAACATCTCAGACATTGTACAGAAAATGATGCTTCAATGAGTCCATATTATGTCACTTTAAGTGGATAAAATATATTGAAATTATCACAAGGATTTCTTTTGCTGGTTGGTAGTGGCACTCATGTACATATTTACATTAAATTTAAATAATTCCAATAAATACTATAATTTTTATTAAAACAAATAGAACGATATAAAATATGTTGCTTTTACGCCCACCCTCAGGAATATATATACAATAAAATATATTTAAAATATTTTATTTATTATTGTAATAAATATTACATACGTATAAATATAGTAAGTAAAGAAAGCCTTATAGTAAGTTAGAGTAAATAAAAATTGCTAAAATTAATCTAAAGTATCTACTACAAAACACACTACGTGCAGATGTAACACAAGTTAACAGTTGGGCAAAGTTTAAAATCTGGCTGGAGAATTTGTTCGGTCACAAAAATAATAGAATAATAGAATATGCGGAAGCAGAGAACATAGCGTTATATTTATTTTTCAATGTAGATAGCGCGTGGAAGACAAATGTGATTATTTTCACAGCTTTTATGATATATCACTATAAATATTTACACTTTGAAGTAGTGTCATTCAATGTTAATGGATAATTATTTAATAAAAATTGTTAATAAAAGTGATATTTTATATAAAGTTATTTTAACTACGTTTCGTTATGAGAACAACAGTTTTACAATAGTGTTTCCAAAACCCACTATACGGTGTTAATGGGAGACTTCAACGCAAAACTAGGCACAAGAGAGCAGTGGAGCTGAAAGTAGAGAAATTCGGAATAGGGCAACGGAACCCAAGGGGCCAGCAGCTGGCTGACTTTATGAAGAAAGAGGGACTCTTTATGATGAACTCTTTCTTCCAAAAGCGGCCCCACAAAAAGTGGACCTGGTCGAGCCCCGAAGGTTCGACAAAAAATGAAATTGCCTTCATTATGACGACCAGACGACTACTGTTCAGTGATGTCTCAGTGATCGCGAGGGTGAAAACGGGCAGCGATCACCGAACGGTGAGAGGCACACTGAACCTAAACGTTAAGTTGGAGAGGTCACGTCTAATGAAGTCAACGCTCCGTCCCCCTCGTGCTCTAATCCAAAGTCCCGAAAACTTTCAGCTCGAGTTACAAAATCGTTTTCAGTGCCTAGAAGATTGCAATGAAGTGGACGATATGAATGACAAGCTTGTGGAAACTGTCCATGCGGTCGGAGCTAAGTTCTGTAAGACCCGTCGCAGAAGAACACAAAAACTCTCCGATCACACTCTTAATCTCATGGTTTTTAGACGGGAGATGAAGCTGCAGTCTTCAGCAGATTTGACAGCATACAGGCAACTGAACAGACAGATCTCCAAATGCATGCGGCGGGACTTGCGCAACTTCAATACAGCTCATATTGAGGAAGCGATCGAGCGGAACCAGGGCTCCAAAGTCTTTGCCAGAGATCTGTCTGCCAGAAAGAGCCAACTGTCGAAGTTGAAGACTGAATGTGGCAGCATCGTTTCCGGTACACCTGAGATTTTGAGTGAGATTGAGAGGTTCTATGGGCATCTGTACACGTCATCGTTGGAGCCACACGCAAATGTGAGTAACGATCCAAGAGCAAGTCTTATCCGACACTATCCCGATGATATCCCGGACGTCAGTCTGAGCGAGATTAGAATGGCTCTCCAGCACCTTAAAAACGGCAAGGCCCCAGGCGAGGATGGAATTACAGCGGAGCTTCTGAAAGCGGGTGGAAAACCGGTACTTGACATTCAAAGCTCTTTAATTCCGTCCTCCATGGTGGCATTACACCGGAGACGTGGAGCAGAAGTGGGGTGGTCTTGTTCTTCAAGAAAGGCGACAACGCTCTCTTGAAGAACTACAGACCGATTTCCCTTCTGAGCCGCGTCACAACACCGAACGATATGAGTTAGCCGTCAGAACCGGGACCTGCCAACCCTTGTTCGGACGGCCGTTAGATAACTCATTTACGTGCACTTTAAATTATCCTAGGAGTCATTGTTACGCAAGTAACGCCGCAGAATAATATAAATTCTTGCAACTGAGTCCGAGGAAGCTGTAAGATCCGTGTAGGCTAACAGAACAAACATCATCAGTAACCAGAGTTTAAACGAGGTACCTCTGAGATGACAGGTTGCCAAAGTGTCTACACACGTATCATCCCACATAGAGTTTTACCTCTCTTCTAAGGAAATAAAATCATTCCTTAGGCTCTTCTATCATCGTCTCTAAATATTCCACAAGACCCTAAAGCTAATGGAACATTTGAAGAGACAAAAACCTTTCAGATAACAACGTCTACTAACCACTTTTTAATATGTAAGTCCACTGCCGCAAGAACACTTATGAGATTGTCCGATCGCCGCTCCTTGCCGGATTTTTACGGCTACGCGCAAACTTTCCTCGTCAAGTAATATGCGGATATGATCTCGGTCGCTTATAAAACAGATATTTCTGCACACTCCATATCAACGGAATCATCATTGTTATTATAGCCTATCAAATTCACTGCTGAAAATAGGACTCCCACAATCCTCCCAGGTGTGCTTTCAAGGAACCCAGGGTATTTAGAAAAATCCCCGGTAGGATAAAGTTACACAAACATTTGCACTAATTACTAGAAAAAAATATACCAAGTTGAAGGTATATTTTTACTCCATTCAAATTTATTGACTAAGGCATCATTCATTTCTAGGAAACAGGATTATGTTCAACCTATTACTTCTATGAGTAAGTACAAGTACCTGCAAAATTGTACAAGTCATTATCTTATTCTGTGATAAACAATTACGACATAATCGTTGTTTTTAAATAGTTCCTTAATCTAGATACATGGATATCACAATTCTTTTAATATTGTTTTTAACAGCGACTGTAAAAAATGGATCAAGCTGTCCAGTGTTAGTACAAAGTAAAATAAGTTTGTAAATTGAAACGAAAATCAGAGAATAAAATTAATATTAACAAAATAAATTGGTGATTCAATCTAAACATTTTAACAAACACTACATACCTTTACCATTATAGCCTTTTAAACTCCACCGCTGAACATTGGCCTCCCCAATAGATTGCCTCATAGGGAGGATATTTGCCATAGTTGCCACGCTTGGCAAGCGGGTTGGTAACCGTAGGTTTTTTTTATTTTTAGTCATTATTAGTAAGACGCTTTTCCCCATCTCCTGATGTGTCTCCCTCTGTCGCCTCTTACCCACAGGGTGATATGGGGTAGTGGATATTCTTACACAGTAACAAAGAAAATCACACTCTGAAACATTACATACAAAATCAATTATATCAAGTCCGTAAACCAATAATATATGAATATTCAACAATAGAGTGTTATTAATACCATTCAGTGCTTAAACCATTTTTATTTTGTTTATTTAAATAAATAAATATAAATATTATTATTTGGTTTTGGTCTCTTCCGATAATACTTTTGTCGTTACAAGTAATTATTTCTTTTCTTTTTCTTTTTTTTCTTTAAAAACTAGGGTTATTAGATAGATAATAAGACATTATCCCATATAATACTTTATTTAAAAAAAAAACTTCTTCATAATACAATGATGCGTCGCTAAAGTTCTTAAAGCGCCTAAGTAGATAAAATACTTGAAGTATAATATCAACATCGGTGTACTTTCATTGTTTCCACAGAGCCACGCGGCAGCTTTTGCTGTTGCACGTATGGGCCGCCTCGAGCCGGGTTGGTACCAAAATCCCGCTGAAAACAGTTACTGCTCGGGACAAACTAAGCAACAAGACCAAGGCGGCCCCTGCCACGCTATCCGTGAATTTCTGCAACATCAGGGGACTTTACTCGAACCTAAACGTCGTCCACTAACATCTCGAGACGGCGAAGCTGGCCTTGCTCTTTGTAACCGAGATGCAGGTGTCCTCTCCGGCTGATACTTTGTATCTCTCCTACCAGGGGTACGAATTGGAACACTTCTTTGTGCCTCGGGCTGGAGCTTGCGTATAAGTCGGAAAGGATATCTGTTCTCGACGCCTCGGCAGTCTTGAAGTTTCGGACCTGTCCATTCTTTGGCTACGCGTAGACAGCGACGACCATCCGCGCGTCTACGCGTGCCTCTATAGGTCCCATAGCGGTAATGCCGAAACAGACCGACTCATCGACCACATCCAAATGGCTACAGATTCCTTGCTACAACAGGTCCCATCCGCAGAGATCATGATCCTTGGCGATTTTAACGCCCACCACGCCAAATGGCTCGGTTCACGTTTAACCGATCATGCGGGGAGATCGTCAAATGATATACTTTCATTTATAAAAAAATCGTTCCTAACAGCTATAAAGACTGTTAGGTATTCTAGAAATCGTAGGAATCTGCCTATAGCCCCTTGGATCAATGGTAATGTTACCCGATTATGTGAAAAAAGGGATTAATTGTTTAAGCTTTGGAAAAATAGCTCTTTTGATCCTAAAATTAGGCTAGTATATAATAAAACTAGAAATAAACTCCATAAACTAATAGAATCAAAACGAAATACATACTATCTTAATGAAATACAAAATAACTTTAAAGATACAAAAAAAGTTTATAAAATCATTAACTAGATGTTAGGACGAGTAACATTATCGATTGACGAGGCGATACTGAAGGCTTTTGACGTACAGGGCCTTAGCTCCAAAGCGATAGCTAACAACTTCGCAAATAGCTTTGAAAAGGCAGTAAAAGACATTGTTCCTCGATGCAGCAAAATTAATTCACTAACTTATCGGAGACCGGTGGATTCTAGTATTCTGTTCCAAACAGTTTCTCAGGACAATGTAAACAAAGTCATTAAGACTGAACTCACATAAGGCTCCTGGACCTGACGGTATTAGATTGGCTGATCTAAAAGTGGTTGATAAACATATCCTACCCATTGCCAATTTAATTAACCGCAGTATTGCGTCTGGAGAATACCCCGAAGAACTCAAAATAGGCTGTGAGGCCTGTTTTCAAAAGAACAAACACGACGATTACTCAACTATCGACCAATCACTCTGCTTTCTAGTATTGATAAAATAGTTGAAAAAGTTATCAGTGAGCAGATTCATAAATATTACCAGCACGAAGTTAAACAAAAACCAGTACGGATTTCAAGCGGATAAAGTACTACGGACCTTCTATGTAACAGAAACAGAAACAGAAACAGAAACTTTTATTCAATTTAGATTATAAATAATACTTATTGAAAGTCACTCTTTTGTCTAATTACCACTGGTTCGAAAAAACCTCTGTCCTGGGAAGAACCAGCAAGAAACCAGCGGGACTTTTTAATAACAGCTTACAATCATGTATATTACACAATTAACCACACAAAACAAATTAGAAACAGCCTGGCAGCGAACACCTCATTCCAGGGTTATTATCATCCATAAATTCCTAACATTATAATAACCCTTTTTATACAAACTATGTTTAATAAAGTTTTTGAATTTTGAGCAGGTCGAATTTTGTATATTTTCTGGAATTTTGTTGTAAAGCGTATACATCGCCCAAGAATGAATTACTGACTCGGTGGAGTCGAGTAACTGGTACTACTAGCTTGTGTTTGTTCCTAGTATTTAGAATGAACATCACTTATTTTTGTATAACTACTTTTTTTTTTGTGTACGTACATTACATTTTCATAAATGTATTGAGAGGCCAAAGTTAATATATTAATTTCCTTAAATTTTTGTCTGAGCGACTCTTTGGGTTTTAAATCATAGATTGCTCTTATGCCCTCTTCTGTAAAACAAATATAATTTCAGTGTCAGTTGCGTGTCCCATAGCAAAATACCATACGATATTATGCTATGGAAATAGCTAAAGTAAACAAGTCTAGCTGTTTCCACACACTGGTAAATTTCTAATCTTTTTTGCATATGCTGCAGAACTAAGTCTGCTTGCTAACTTTGATATATGGGGGCTCCATTGAAGCTTCGCGTCTAGTGTTATTCAAGAAAAATGGTGGTATCGACAAGACTCAGTTCCTCCCATTTAAATTACATTAGTATTTAATTGTCTGACATTTGAGTCATGAACTTCATACATTTCGTTTTAGTGCTATTTAAATGCAGTTATTAACATTAAACCAATTTACTAATTTAGATATAGCATTATTTATTTCATCATATTTTAATAATTGTCGTTTTAATTTGAAAATTAATGAAGTGTCATCAGCAAATAATACTATATTATGGTTATCCCCTACTATGTAAGGTAAGTCATTAATATATACAAGAAACAGAAAGGGGCCGAGAATTGAGCCTTGAAGCACGCCCATTTGTACTATCGACCCGGAAGAGCTCATACTATTAATGACAACTTTTTGAGTTCTGTTACTTAAATATGAAACAATTAATTTAAGAGCATTACTTCTTACACCGTAGTGTTGTAGTTTCCTGATTAATGTTTCATGGTGAACACAATCAAAGGCTTTGGATAGGTCTCACATAAGGCTCCTGTAAGTTTACAGATGAGGTAAACGAGCATTTGAACCAAAAACAATTTGTACTGGCCTTGTTTATTGATTTTTCTCGTGCCTTCGACACGCTACAACATCAACTCTTAATCAATAAACTGGATGATTGTGGTATCCGGGGTTCTATGCTCAATTGGTGTAAAAATTACCTCCAAAATCGTACATTTAAGGGTTAAATTTAATAACTCGTTCAGTGACCCTAAGATTGTGACAGAAGGCACGGCCCAAGGATCAGTCCTTGGCCCGTTCCACTTTTTATCTTATGGCAACGAAATGGGTAACTGTCTGAAACACAGTTCCTGTCACCAATTCGCAGACGATACGTGTCTTCTTGTCTCGGGTAGGGATATCTCAAATGCGTGTAATGCTCTTCAGGCCGATTTGGATATGTTGATACGATGGTGCCATGACGTTGGTCTAGTGTTAAATGCCGATAAAACCAAACTCATGATTATCAAATCCCCATACATGAGGTATCCTACTCCAAAACCACTAATTGTTCATAATCTCGACTGCTTCCATCAATTAGGAACTTGCAATGTCCTACAATCAAGTTGTCCACACAAAAATACCTCGGTCTTATAATTGACTCAAAGTTTAACTCAGCCACCACATTGAACATGTGTATAATAGTTGCGTCAGTTTCTAGCCAATATAAAATCTTAAAAATCGCATACCCTTCAAAGTAAGACTTATGCTTTACAACTCTCTGGCT
>JAGSMP010002640.1:0-22222 GCA_029286625.1 Parnassius orleans | reverse complement strand
ACTCGTTCAGTGACCCTAAGATTGTGACAGAAGGCACGGCCAAGGATCAGTCCTTGGCCCGTTCCACTTTATCTTATGGCAACAAATGGGTAACTGTCTGAAACACAGTTCCTGTCACCAATTCGCAGACGATACGTGTCTTCTTGTCTCGGGTAGGGATATCTCAAATGCGTGTAATGCTCTTCAGGCCGATTTGGATATGTTGATACGATGGTGCCATGACGTTGGTCTAGTAAATGCCGATAAAACCAAACTCATGATTATCAAATCCCATACATGGTATCCTACTCCAAAACCACTAATTGTTCATAATCTCGACTGCTTCCATCAATTAGGAACTTGCAATGTCCTACAATCAAGTTGTCCACACAAAAATACCTCGGTCTTATAATTGACTCAAAGTTTAACTCAGCCACCACATTGAACATGTGTATAATAGTTGCGTCAGTTTCTAGCCAATATAAAATCTTAAAAATCGCATACCCTTCAAAGTAAGACTTATGCTTTACAACTCTCTGGCTGAATCTTATATTCAAGAGTGATAGAGAGAAATTTGAAATGAGACAATAAATTAGATTAGATTATTAATATAATCTAATTAAGATAAATTAGATAGATTAGATAGGCGTCAAAACAATTATTAAAGGTCTCGTCAAATCACGTAAGCGACTGATTGACTGATCAAGGGGGCGGTGCTCTCACACCGCCGGCCCGCAACCGCTGCCGTACGATATTACCATATATGGTGTTGTATCGACGATGCCGCACGGGATCGAATTACGAAACGTCAACCAACTGATAGGAAGGGTCTATAGTGTAAATGCGTGTGTATGAGTGTATGATTGTATGTTTGTGTGAAATGTACGAGATCCCCTACCTACACTTATGTCATATTTCTATATTCGAGTAACGTTTTCTTCGCCATAAAGATCCGTTTTAATACAAACGTGCATGTTATAACAGTTTATATTACAAACTATTCACTCAGCAACTTAGGATGACTTAAAATAAAAAATAAAATTTTAAACGGTTCATAAATTTTTAAACTGGTATTTTGTTTTAAAAATGGGGTTTTCATGCACTTCGTTTACTGCGTAAAAGAAAACGAAGCATTTTAAATATAGATATCGGGCATAAGTAACTGATAACAACTTACCTTACCTAACCTAACCTAACTAATACATTCCTTTTTTGAATTGGACTACTATAGTGGAACATGCGAGCTTTCATGTAAAAAAGGGCGCGTGTTCTATTCTACATCTTCTAATATATAAAAATGAATGTTTGTTTGTTCGCATTTTATGCGCTGCCATATCGTTAATCGGTAAAATTTTGTCAACTTATCGCTGGCACTTGCGCGAATGTTATAGGCATAGTAAAATTAAATTTCAGCAGGTGGCGCGCCTATCGTATCGAAAAAATTATTTTAAAGTTATGTATCATTAAATTTCAATGAATACACTCATTCCTGACTAAGCAATATACTCTTCCAAATTTAAAACTATATTTTCACAATTGTTTCTTCTGTGGCAGTAACGCACGGGAACCAGCTAGTAACAAATTAATATTCAACTATTCGGTAGTACTCCTTTTCTGCCTAGGAGTCCATGGATAGATACCAACTAATTCCACACTTGGCCGTCAAACAGCAGTCGTTGCATTGCACTAATGTGTCCAGTCTGTAGTACAGAGAGCCAATATAATAACAGACTGTGATGTATTCCATTTTAGCCCTCAGATGTCATAAAGCATCAGTAGAACCTCTTGTTTAATCGGTTGCAGGTGTCCGCGGACTGCAGTAACCACTTACCGTCAGGTGGACCGTAAGATCGTTTTCACTTCAGGTTTATAAAAAACTATGAATAAGTAACGTCTTATTCATCAGTCGTGGATGACAATGTGGAAGTTGTAAAAATTAACTATCGAAATCGTGTGAAGTATAAAATGAAGATAAAACTTACACGGCTCAATTATTTTAAAGAGAATTGCACATATAAATGCATTCATTGTTAATAAACCGATAGTGTTATCTATGAAAACCTATGACTGGAGTAAAATGATTGTGGTGTTGTGTTTTTTTGCTTTTTTAATTAATAATTGTGGGAGTAATTTATCATTTAAATGGTAAGTTTCCTAAAACGCCAAAAATAACGTAGTTAACTTGATTTTTATTAATTTGTGAAGTTTTATTTTAACAACTAGCTGTTTCATGACTTCGTTCGCATAGAATCTTGTAAGTGATTTATTTGTTTTGAAGTTTTGTTACCTTGGCTTAATTTATTATATTTTACAACAGTTGAACGGTAGTGTAAACTGCACTACTGTTCCAACTCAAACAGTAATAGTATAGATATTTTTATACTTACCATTGCCGCCTACTAAAGTCCACAAAAATAATCAAAACCAAACGTAATAAGTGTGTGTATGTGTAAGTTTGTGTCACAACACGCGACCCAAGCGAGCGATGCTAGCGTGCCACGGCAGAGGCCGGTGAATTTAAGTCTAATCTCAGAAATCGTAATTAAATTATGTAAAATAATCTTCTGTTATGATATTTTATGCCGAAAACATAAATAAGTAAAAAAATTGAATACGTATATTTTCTCACATAGATTAACATAATTAGTTATTACTTAGTCAGGAAAAGGACAATAGTTGTGGGAAACTTGAAATATTTCGAGTTTTTATAAATAAAATACAATTAATAATGAACGAATAACACGGAGATATAAATACGATGACTTTATTTTCAACTAGCGATCCGCCCCGGCATCGCGTCGCATGGGTGATTTCTGGATCTCAACAATAGCGCTATCTACCGGGTCCAATTGTAAATCTTATCCATGCAGGGACCCATAAAACAGAACCAAAAAATTCATCAAAATTGGTCGAGCAGTTTTGAGTTTTAGCAAGGCTAACGAACAGCAATTGGATTTTATTTATAGAGATAATGCTTGACAATAGAATTATTCTTGTCGCTATGACAACGAATCATTTACATAATCCTCTCGTAAAAATAAATAAAAATAAAATAACATGTATCTATATTTACTATAATAATTATTAAACAATCAAACAAGCTACAAAGCGCCGTTAACAGGAATAATCTCAATCGAACGGCGCTTACCGGTAAGCTTGTTTAATTTGATTGTTCGATTATACCTGTTGTTGTCTCGTCCTCGATGATGAAAGAATCAAAGGTAGATGGGTCATTATCAGGCGACTCATTATTTCGTTGATTTAGGTGGCATTTTTTGTTTTTAAATTTAGCATGAAATATTAATTCTGGAGTTAATTTAAAACATATTAGTAGTAGAGGGAATCGTATAGACCGAATGGTTCAGAAAGTATTTAATTTAAAAAAAATGGTGTCCACCGAAATCAATATTTTGATCACCGAAATCAAATAAATATAAAATAATGTATATTTCAAAGACATTTTTTTTAGGTATATTTACTGCCTAAGTACTACTATGAACTTATGATCTGTAAAAAATTGCAGGTTAATTTGACAATAAAACATTTTATTTTATCAAGACTTATGTGTACCATTTTTATTAAGTTTTATGAAAACTTACAAAAATCAACTTTGGTTTGGTAGGAAGCGTTAAATTATTATATTAAATGTTATTAAAAATAGTAGTCTTAAACTAACATTATAGGAACTCAAAAATCAGAATTCTAGGTCGATATCTAGCTTAATCACAGACAATTTACTTATTGATAAAAATTACTAAAAAATCACTTAAAATCAATTTTTCAACAACATCAACAATTTTAGAAGGCACTTACATAACTAATAGTATTTGTATTTTTATAAAAATTTTACTTTGTCTTTTGATTTTAACACAATTAAATAAGTTTTAGGTATATTTAGCACCCAGCATTAAATTAACAATGTAATAAACTTCTTAGAAAAACTTTGTATTATAGTTTTCAATCTTTAATTAAAAATGTTATATTCCTCGTCACTACTTTCTTTTTTTACAATTTACAATTTTGGAGACTACTTCATTCATTAATGTCGGAGCAATATTTTCACAACCTGTCGACACAGGCGTCCAGAAGCTGTCACTTTCATATAATCCAATGTCTGATGTTAAGGTATATAACAGGAGCTGTTTGGTTTCATAGAACTCATCAGCAAGATCAACAGAATAGCTAATACCAGGTTGAATTAGAATATTCGATAAAATTTGAGGCTTATTAGATTAAGTTGCACTGACTCTACTCCCGTTTTGGCTTGACTTGTCATTTTTATCAGATTGATCTTGTCATTGTTCGTTCTATCAGTCAACAGTCTATCAGTTTTCTCGCCTATGATGTATAATCCTACATGATACCCATGTTCACATGACACTGAATTATTTTTACAGTCACCTTCGGCGCAACTCAATTTTTCTCATCGATAGTTCGTTGGGCTCATTGGCGTTCTATACTGCCTGATGTACTTTCATAGTCCCCGCAAATTGCTTGAGATTGGATGGAATTAGCAACTCTTTTTCATAAATATCGGAATCGTTAATAGTTTTCGTTATAATACCTTGAACAGATTTCAGATGAGTCATCAATGATGATAACCTTGTGATATCATTGCCTTGAGAAACTATTTGATCAGCTGTTCTTTTGAGTGTTGCACCGACACCATCTGGAGCTTCTTTTCCATGGCCGCTTTCTGTATAATTCCATGTAATACTAGTCAAACTGGAAAGGTGCCAGTGGAGTTTACTGATGATATAAAACATTTTACGGTTTCGGTACTGCCCCGACGGACTATCAGAAATGAAATGTAGTATACGAATATTGAGATTCACATCTTCTATGAATTTTAAAATCGGAAGTAAATCCTCCCAAAGGGCTGGTGCGTTATGGCGTAAAGACTCTGATAATGTACACATCAACTGAACTTTCACAAGTCCATTTTTACGATAATAAATGACCACGGTGTGCAGGGTTATTTGTTGTCGGTTACCCCCGAAATGAATGGCTTGAATTTCACTAGCGTATTTTGTGCTGTAATTTTCACTAAAGTCGCAGTGAATTATACACTCTTCATCAGTGAGATCATTTTTCATTTTTTAATGAACTTGTTCTGTGCGATCATAACTCACAGTGAGTCATGTATGGAGGTAACATTTTTCAAATTTTAAATGGTGTCTCTGGGAAAAGTAGTCACTTTATCTTTCGATGTGTGAATGGTTGTTTTTGTAACTCCATTCTTGGAATAAGTTCTTTTACTTTTTTGCCAAATCCAGTAAAACAATACTTCAGCTTTATTGAATTCTTTATAGATTAAGCTTTTATCTTTGCAATCATCGCATTTTATAGTTAAACATGAGACATTCGAAGAGTCACAGCACAGTGATGACAAAATATCTTTGGTAGAGTTTTCTTGAATTAAGTTGATTTTTTTAACGCAGTCACCATTAAGTCCATATTTTCATTTTCGATACAAAGACAGGTTTCTCGTTTATTTACATTACGTTTCAGTATCCAAAATGGTCGTTTTTTGCACAAACTGGAGAAACTAATTTTATTTTGGGGATTTGTTTGCTTAAACTTAGTATATAAGTCTTTTAAAGAATCATTTAAATAGCGTCTTTGTTTTTATTCTTTTCTGGGTAATGAACTCCTTCTTGCTAGAACACATACGAGTGTTTTCATCTTCTTAAGAAAAGTTTTGATATCCCTTCCACATTATTTTTAATTGTTTTTATGGCGTCTGATTCACTTTGTTTAATATTTTCAGTATTGTTTTTACTTATATGTTCATATTCTCTTAATTTAGCACTTTGGTATTTTAATCTATACATCTGTTTTCGTTGTCGTTCGTTGACAGTTTTCAATTTATCAATCTTCTCTTTCTGTAACTGATACATTTTGTTTATGCGGTATTTAAGTCTATGTATGATAACTTTGGTATTCAGTTTCTTGTTAGCTTTTGGAGTTGGAGGAAACTGCTTTTCAATCACACGAACTGATGATCTAGTACATGGCTTTGAAATTGTACTTACGTCACTAGACGGACTCAATGGTGCTGGCGAGTCTCGATAAGCCTTAACACGCTGAGGTAAAGGAAATGAAACGACCGATGAACTTGATGGTAGCAAATCAACATAGGAACTTGGTTCAGTTTGAAGTGGTGCTGTACGTATTGTTTGTGATCTTGGAGTCACCAAAGGATCGTCAGCTTCGTCGGTTACTTCTGGTACGATTATTAAATCCTCTTCAAGACACCTCATCTTTTACGCCTTTTTTCAAATTGTGTTTGTTGGAAGACATTCTACTCTCTCTAAAATTTGTTGTTGGCGAGGATCTAATTCACTTACAGGCTTTATCTTTCCTTCATTCTTTCTTTTATAATACCGTTGTCTATCTTTCTCTTTGGGCACTGCCTAAAGCTCTGGATCACTCTTGATGCGAGCTTTCCGACGTCGTTCAGACAATCTCTTTTTGCCAACCGATCTTCTTTTGAATCTGACATAATCTCAATACTGATAAGAGTGGTAAGGAAGTTAAATTTACGATCATAATAACGATTATATTATTATTATAACGATTATAACGATATAAATAACGATTGATTGATTTTGGTGATTTCAAAATTGATTTGTGCACCTATTTCCACTGAAAACACCGAAATCAATGCCACTGAAATCAAAATAATTAGCAAAATCCTAGATGTTTCTACACACCTTCTAACCACTTTGTATGGTATTCTTCACTATCCTTGTTCCCCAGCTTATCTTAAAGAGCATTTTTCATACTTAAGCTTATCCCGTTCGATGACCAACAAAACTCTAACTATCCTGATGCATACATACTACGCGGATTCCTTTACGATATCATCAAATACACTTTGGAATAACCTTCCACGAGATTTAAAAGATGCTCCCTCAATAAATACATTTAAACGTAAGGTTGAGGCACATTATTTAAAATTACTTCATTAATGTTATTGGTTTATATAATATAATTTCCTATACTAGATTGTATGTATTTAATTGGTATAGTATGTATTTTTATTTATATGTATATATACATTTGTATATATGTATGTATATGTGTGTATAAGTGTATATATGTATAAAGTAACATTTATATTATATTATATTTTTAAATAATATGTGAAAATAAGTTAGTTTTTTCTGTTGCGGCTCTACCCATAGCTCTCACCACACTACCAAAGGTTGGCTGGCAGAGAATGCCTTTTCGGCATTAAGTTCGCCTTTGTACCAAATGTTTTTTTGTTTGAGTGCAATAAAGAATTTTCTATCTATCTATCTATGTTTTCAAAAATAAACTGATTTTTTTTATATTAACCTCTTTTATTGAAATCTAATACATAAAAGACATACTTTTATTATAATTTAAAATATTAATTCATGTTGATCATGTTGTGGATAAAATAGATTCACCGAAATCAAGTTCTCGAAGTCACTAGAGTATGCGATATATGAACGAATTGGTACGCGCCACTGATATCAATTCTAAACGTCGGACGTGAAGACAACCAGTTGTAACTTGTCTACTAAGGCCTATGTGTATTACTAATATTATAAATTGAATTAATAACTATCTCGTTGTTTGTGAACACATGCCAAATAATGCCGAATATTGGAGAAAAAGATAAAAATAATTTCCGCCGCATATAGGGCCGGACGCGGTATCGAGGTCAATATTTTTGTGGTTTTATTTTTTTAACTAACTTATATTTAATTTATTTAAAAAGAACATAGGCCCCTCCCAATATTTTGATCGTACCTGTATAGAAAAAAAACTGTTGTTAGTAATCTATTTCGTACTGATTTCGACCGGACACGCCTCTTTGAGCCGTCTGAGAATGACCCAGATGTTCAAAGCCAGTTGTACAATCAAAGCGCGATTGAACCGAAAGTAATAGGCGTGTGAGGTTTTCTATAAGACAAGAATAAGTTCTATGTATCTCATCGAATACTTTCTGTTATACCTAAATAATCAATAACACCTTTAGCTGGACATTTTATATGTGGTCTGTCTTTCAAAAAAGTTTACCTCATTAAAGGCTGCCTGCTGTTAAACAGATGTTTTAACAACTTGTGTACATAAATATATGTATGGTTGGGCTCTATTTTAATTTTACTTATATTAATGGCACGTATTGTTTGGGCTAAAAGTCCAGTAGCTAAGGCTAAATTAGTAACAGTCTTTTTAGATAATATTTCTAAATCTAGATAATTATTTTCAATATGGTTCAATATCGGTATCGAAGGTAGGCAATGTACTTGCAATCGATTTTAATACCGTACCGTTTCCAAGATTTTTTCCACTGAGCTACCAGGTATATTAAACTGTTATTTGATTTGTTTGCAGACTCGGAGTACAATCGTATGCCTGCGTTGTTTGCATTAGATGATTACCAATCTTGTATGAGTAATCCTGAAGGTTTATATTGCCTAGCACAATTTGACTTGCACTCTGATCAAATTAGTGACCTTATTACCCTCATAAGAGTGAGTATTAACATCTTTCAAATGTTTTTTATGCAATTCTGGGCACTGACTTAAAATCTCATTAACAGATTGAATGTGTAAGAAATACATTACTTTTGAAACAATTCTTGATAATGTATTAACTGTTAGCGGTCTGCCCCGGGCTTCGCATGGGTGGTTTCTATATCGTGTCAACAGTGCCACCTATCGGGTCCAGTTGTGAATCTAAACCCTTCTCGATTAACTGAATCACACACACACAAATCTCATAAAAATCGGTCCAGCCGTTTAGGAGAAGTTCAGTCACATACACACGAACAGTAGAATTATATAATATAAATATGTTTAGAATATTTTATAGGATAAATGATAATGTCCGGTAACCAGTGCTGATTAATTATTTACAAAATATCCTATATTCTATCCGCCCCGCCTTTTGGGTGATTTCTGGATATCGACTACAATGCCACCTACCGCTCCGCTACCACTACCGCTATGCTCTAATCGTGAATCCAAACCATTAAGGGCCCATTCAAAACATACAAAAGAATATTCTGGCCAAGTCTTACCTATAAGAGCTATAGTTTGAAAGCGTGATTTTTTTAAATTATGGCCCCACAACCCCTTGCAGGTGGAATTTCATAAAATTCGTTCGTAGCTGACCTCTACTCGGCGTAAGAAATATTCCTACCAAATTTCAAGTCTTGGCCTTATGGTTCCAGAGATATCGTGATGAGTCAGTACAAATGTGTTTTTTTTAATTAACGCCCTGCGATCCCCTTGCGGTGGAATTTCGTAAAATCCGTTCTTAGCCTACCTCTACTCGGCAAGGAGTATCCTCACCAAATTTCAAGTCTCTAGGCCTTATGGTTCCAGAGATATCGTCATAAGTCAGTACATAGGTGGATATTATGATACAATATGGATAATGTGTTTTGTAAGTTAAAACTAATTTAAAAAATTGCATGGCTATCAGATGTAGTTTAACGTTGACGTTTAAGTTAAAAGGTAAAGTTACATTCCATAGGTACGTATTTTTCATAGGTAGGTAGTAGTGGAATGTGAGGCGGACAAGTTGTAAATAAAGGTTTAAAATTACAGCATTCCTTAAAAGTTCTCAGGAGTGATAACGCATTTGTGTCCTTTTCAACCGACTTCAAAAAGGAGGTTCTCAACTCAGAATTTTTTCTAGGTAAACCGATTTTGATGATTTTTTTTTATTTAAAAGCTGGTGCTTCTCATGTGGTCGCATACAAATTTTATAAAGATCTGATCATTTGTTTTTGAGTTATCCTTAATAATGCGTATTTAATTGACTTCGACTACATTTATGATGTTCTCATTTTATTTTTATTGAACTTGGTTGTACAACATTTTTAATTTTAACAATTGTTGTCAGGACTTGCTGACAGTTGTCCTTATACTGCAGTAATAATTTACTGGGGTGAGTCGTAGGTAGAATGTTAGTAGTTAGTAGTATTTTGTCAGGTAGTTATTTTCTCACTATTTTGCTAAAAATAGGAAAGATTTATTATAAATAAAATTTTAACATGTTTTATTTATTTTAATTGATATTGATAGTAGCAATTTAAATGCTGTTTTATTAAGAGCGCTGCGGTGAAGGAAAATGTCGTAAAGAGACTATTAATTATAGAGGCGAACAACAATATACTTGAATATAAATAAATGAATACACAAATGCTGTTTAAGATCTATGTACAAATTCAGACCGGTGATGGGGCAACGTCCATAGTGCAAGGGTTGTTTCAATTATAATTTAAATACACTCGCACTATTCCTCTCCGTTGTAGATTGCCGTAATTAGGTAAATCTTTCATACAACAAGAGAGCCTTTGTCAAGTTGTTAACTTTACGAGATAATACAAAACATCGCAGAAACTAGACTGCCTATAGTAATTTACTGCATGACAGGTTAACAAAATATTGTAAGAAACTTGCATATCTGAAGAATTTAAAAACATTAAGAAGTCATGTGAAGTCTGATTATAAGCACTAATGCAGTAAAGCCTTCTTATAACAACTATAAAACACTCTCAGATTGTAGCAAGTTTGTGCTTACTGGTCCATATAAAAGCTTTCCTTTTTATAAAATTCAGTGTAACAAAAAGTATGCAGTTCACCTGACAGTATATGTATGTAAAACATAGACACCGTCTATCCTCAGTTATGAATCGAAATTCAATGAATTGTAACACCTAAAACTTTAATGGAAAGCATTGTCAGAAATGATATATTCATTAAGTAACCACCATTTGCAATTCACCAGCTGATGACGCAGATATGACTTCATCAACTTGGTGTACAAGAGAATTTCGTCTAACTCACCCTTTAGAGGCAATATATTGAAGGTGGGCCAAATTAAGAGTAACTTGACCGACGATCAGATCGTGCTAAATGGAAGGCCGTAGTCTCTGCCTACCCCGTTGTGTAACAGGCGTGAGAGTTTATGTATATATATGAATGTAAAAACATCAATTTTGTGGGGATATTTAAAATGAAAATCATTTACTTTTGGAATATTCAGAGTACCAAATAAAGCATTATAATCATTCGCACGTAGAAAGAGGCATCTGTGTGACCAAAACTTGTAGAAAGTTTTTAAAGACAACCATTAGAAAGGATTTGGACTTAACAGAGACCCTAGAGAAATGCTATAATAAATCCTTGTGGGAGGAATACGAGTTGAAAGCAAAACTATCTCTTGTATATTATTGTGATACATACGGTGAAGAAGAAGCAATCGATTTTAGTGATAAAATATTTATGAGCACTATAATTGTCATATTAATTTTAAATGTAGCTGGAAACTGTTATGATATTTATGTTAAAAAAGCGGGACGAAATTTCAATGGGCTAGGTAAGTTATATATAAAGACAATTGATACAAAAAAACATTGACATTTATCAGGAAAAATTTATAATTTAATTTAATTGAAACTTAGAAATATGCAAATATATTCAAAACTTCATTTCAGGTCACATAGTTTTGTCAAGTTTCTCATTAAGACAAAATTGGAAATGGTTTATATCATACGAGTCCGAAAACCCAAAATTAGAAAGACTGAAAGGTTTGCGTGGAATGAGGTGAGATTAAGTCTCTTTTAATAGTGTGTTGTAACCATAGTAACTATTCGTTAATATAAAAAATCATTTTCTAAATTTTTCGCATCAACAAAAACGACGCGGGAGCCAAGAGTAGTGATTTTGGGCAGTATTACCAATGCGGTACTTGGTCTGCCCACTTGCAATGTGTGATCAAAATGGGCAAAACTTTCAAGCTATGTATGCTTATGCGGACTATTTTCAGCAGTAGATAGCAATGGATAGGATGCCAAATAAAGATTATTTTACTTTCATAAGCCAGTGCTTGACTACTATCATACCTGATGACAAGTGGTGATGCAGCCAAAGATGGTAAAGTGTACTGACTTAGCTTGACAAAAGCCTATTCACTTTTTGCCTTGAAGACACCCACATTATAACTGGATGGAAAGACAGATGCTGTAATATTATTCCAATCCTTTGCTGTACGCATTATGGATAACACAGCTAACCATTTGGTTCTAATATGTGGTATGTCAACAATTAAGGGTAGACCAGCGAAGCTTCTGGTAGTCTGATGATGGAATGAACAGGAGGAATTAAATCATGCCATTCCTGCGCACACTCTGCGAAATGTACCCTGTAAGAAACCATAAAGGTGGTTACTTTGCACCTGTGCTCGAGGCTGGCAAGATTATGTCTAATCGTATAATTGTCACCAATGAGCCACTTAGCACCCTCTTTCATTGAGTTCAAAGTCGATAATGGAATTTTGCACAAGTCCATATATGGCAGCAATATTCCATGCACGACCGGACGTGCGCTTTATTAAGTGTGCCGCACCTTTGTAAGGACACCTAAATTCCTTGTAGCTGCTTTGACCCTGGACTCAATAAACCGCTCAGAATTCGAGTTTGAAGAAACCTCAACCCCCAGCAACTGAAGGCGATTGTTGAATTCCAATGATCAAACATTAAAAAGGAAGATACATATATTGAATTAGAAGATTTATTATAATTGAAGATATTTTAAAGTTTTTGAATTTCATATTTACGAGAAGAATGCTTCTACTTTTTAGTTTGTTTATTTTTTACAAATTACTAATTGGTCAACTAAAATTTTATTTTGTTGAATTAATTTAAAAAAAATCTTTAATTTCAGGTCTATAATCACACAATTAATATTAGCGCACAGCTTATTTACAATTACGACTTTCATAGATAATCCACATGAAGTTGAAAAGGTAAGATTTTTTTAGAATGAAAGCGACTGCACCGTATCCAAATGTTATTAGTAATTTTATTTAAATTCCAGAGTTACGAAAAAACTTTCTATTGTATAATATATAATGGTTTGGTATTGATGCAACTAATTTTTACGATGTCCGGATTCTTGTTGACTTACAATTTGCAATTGCGTAGTGAAAAATACGAGGTTACTTGGAATCATTTCCCTAAAATAATATTTTGAGATTGTGCAGGTAAGTTAATTACTCATATATACTGTAAAATATTAAAAAATCTTTAAGTCAATTTATAATTCAGTCCATAAAAAATTGTTTTAAGGTATACATTTAAAAATTTGTCTTTTCACGTTAAGACTGTCCAGACGCATTTATTCTGTTTGTAGTAGTTTTCTGATTAGTTATTTCACATTTTTACCACTTTAATTTTATCTATGTACTTTTACTTATTCAATTTATGCTATTTTATTGATTATTTAAGTTCAGTAAGTAACTTCCGAAAATCCACACATCGACTTATACGAAAATTTTTGGCACCAGCTAAATATCAGCTATGTATCTATTTGCTACAGCTATAGCTAAATTCATGTATATTCTAAGTCTATGGCTAAGTTGGCTTCCATTTCAGTACTAATAATTTTTTTATCGCATTAATCTAATTAGTTCCTATTAATTTTATTGTTTTATTAGCTTGCAGAAACTTGTATTGCGTGCGTGTTATGTTAGTACTGAATAAATATCTTTCGTTTTTCTTTTTCTTTCTTAATTTATATTCCAAAATTCCCTACCTTCAGGACCCCATCCTGTTTTGTGCCTAGTTTTGTGATGAAGTCTTCAACACAATGGGTTTTGGAGGAATGTGTGACTAGAAATATCTTCATACATCGCTTCTACTTCCTCACCGGGATGTACGTAAACATATATGGCCCATTGTTTGGTGATTCTAAGTATAAGGTACGAAACCGTTGTCGACACACTCTCTATCTGTATGTAAATAAGAGCCTTATGAACGATTAATTCAATGGTCGCTCCCGGTGCGAGAGCAAGTTGCCGGATTTGATTACAAGGTCCTTTCTTCCGACCTCACAATCTTATTATATATCAATGAAACTTATTTATTGTTTCTTTTAGCTTCAGGATCTTCTCGTCAGATTTAGGGATTAACGCACGCAGTTAAATGATGCAAGGTCGTGTTGACTGACGAAAGTGGTAACCGAACTTCCATGTGAAATTCTTAGCATCTTCTGTCCGTCATTACCCTGGTCACTACCGATTAGCCAAAAATAAGCAGGCCGCCGGATACTGGCGGCAGTTTTTGGTTCGTTTTGTATCGGAGCATTTTTGTCATAGTTTCCACACTTGGTAGGTAGGCTTGCTCCCGTAGTTTCTATTATTAAGTTTATCATGTAGATGCTTCTGCACATTTTCTGGTTTTGCTTTCCTCTATCGCATCTTGTGATAGCCATGTGTTAATGCGAGGTAGTAAATTCTTTTACGTCGCCGTTAAACCTTGATCGCTAATGTAAAGTCGAAAACATTAAGATTGTCTGCAAGGCAAACTTAAATAAGTTTTAGATACGCTAAGCTGGAGTTTTACCATCTGCACCTACATCTTACACCACTTATTCAGGTCTTACTGTAGTGATGAACTGGTTTATAGTAAGTAAAATTTCTAGTAATGGTAGGAAGACACACATTAACTTAGTTTTTTTCAACAGTACAATAACTCCACTAATGAATATTGACTTTGGTTATAACGGATCTTACAGCTTCGTAATCATAATATCGGGAGTCTCGCATTATTGATGTTTGACTTACCATTGCGCTTTAGGTATTTTACATCTGGCTTGATAGTCATACTATCTTCTATCCATGAGACATTTCGGGCATTTCACATAGGTCATTTCACACCTAACGATAACCATGGAATAAAATGGGATTTATGCATTGTCTTAATCTGCTTAGTTTTATCTTATTTCATGTATCTTGCGGTGTTTATAATTTCTGATATTACAAATAGTAGGTAGAAATTAAGTTTCTTCACTCTTCGCCTTATAAGCAATTATAATTTCGTTTGCAAAATGTGGTTTTAAAATTAGGCTCTTCAGACAGTCTCTTTTTAGCGGTCTTTATCTTTTTTACTGTCGAAGTAGGTACAATATAATGCTTTATTGTTTATTTAATGCTTATAGAAAAAATCAATAAAAAAATAAGATGCAAATGAATATAATATAATAGAATAATTTTTACTCAATATTGACTACATATAATTCTTATGGAAAGTCATTTTTTACTTTTACCACTGATTCGGAAAAAAAAAACCTCTGTCCTGGGAAGAACCAGCAAGAAACCCAACGGGACTTTTTAAAAAAAAGTATAACTTACAATATAATATTTATACAATTGTGATGAAACATTTAGAAACAGCATCAAACCAAAAGTACATCTTTTTAGCAGTGTAATAACCCTTACTAAACAATTTTTGCTTAAGGCCCTAAGAGCGGGTAAAATGCCAAAATTCTTGGATATTTAAGTAAAAAAATCACAATAACTGTTAATTTAATCCGCAAAGAAAAAAATATAGGGTGACAGATGAGGATTTAATAAATGTTATAAATGAATAAAATTGTATTTTTGTCAACCCCTTATTAGCAAAAATCCCCAAAGAATAACTATCTTTGTCATATTTTCAATATTTATCCAAAACGGCACAAGCTGCTTAAATAGTTTTTACGCTAAAAAAAGTCTTAAAAATATTTACATTTTTAATTGAGAGTTTTATTTTTATTCCCCGTTTTACTCGAGAAAATATAATTTTTTCCCGAAATTGAATATGTTCTCGCGAGCGTGCCTGCTCCGTCACCTTATAATCCCCCGCGAGCTCTGTCGCAGTCCGTTTTAAGACATCGTCGAGGGTGGACCGCGCGTTGGTGTTGGAGCGACTTCGTTCAAATATATTGTAGTTTTTTAAGAGTTTATACTCATTTGTAAATATTTTTATGAACAGAAACTGATGAAATGGAACGACCAACATGCTCTTGTTACTTAGATTTCGATAGTTTTTAATACTTATGTAATTTTATTGTTGCATATTTTTATTAAGTAGGTGATACTGAATTTTATATTTATGTATTATAATATCAATAATGGTGTACACAAGAGGATTAAGAACAGACAAAATCTTTCTTTTCAAATTTCGGCCGAGTTGTAAGTAGAAGGCCAAATGCGCCATGTGCCAATTTAAATAAATATATTTTATATAAAGCTATCATGAGTACGTTTCATCAATTCACCATTGATAAAAATGAGAACAGCAATTTTACAATTGTGTTTACAAGAAACACTATTAGTTAAACCTTGCAGCTTGTTCATTATTTTTATTATAAATACCTATAAATGTATTCATTATTAATAAATAATTCCCATAATATTTCGTATTATTCTTATTGCCCTATCTGAAATATTCTAAACTTTATAGAAAATGTGGCGTATGAAATGACTGACAATCGGTAGAACATTTTATGTGGGTACAAAGATGTTTTACGTTTTCGTGGCCTCCACATAATATTTTTCTCAGCTTTACGTACTCTTCTGTATCTAAAACGAATATGAATATTACATATGTATACGATACAAAAGTTACGTAAAGTAACAACCTGTATACATCCCACGGCTGGGCACAGGCCTCCTCTTAGTTCGATATTTTTTTATTATTCCTGAGACATGCCGGTTTCCTCACGATGTTTTCCTTCACCACCAAGCACGTGCTAAATCAGCACTTAAAATTGCAATAAACAATTTCATTGGTGCCGCCGGGGATCGAACCCGGGCAAAATTTACAGCGAGCGCTTAACCCCAGAGCTACGAATACTACATAAATAAATACGATTCAACAAATATAGTAAAAACTCTTACGTACTTAAAACTAAAACACTTGATAGCTCGTGATGCCAATCGGACGAAGCTACAAAGACAGCTACCGTGCAATGTAACTGATGATGCTTAACACAGCGCCCACTGATATGACTGAATGATGCGCAAGCATAATAGGCAGTATATCACTTATATTCTTGCACCTCTGCAGGCTATTAATCTTTGCACTTTTCTAAGTAATACAGAACGTAGCCGCTAGACGGAGTTGACGTCGGCTAAAATCTCTGCGGTCGCTGTTTCGTCAAGATCATTCAGCCTTCATAAAGCCTTAATAAATATTTTAAACCTTTTGATACATAAGGTCTGCATATTTTCTGGGACTTTGCCGTAAAGGTGTATACATTGTCCCATGAAGGAATTACTGATTCTTTAAAGTCGAGTAACTGGTGTAACTAACTTGTGCTTGTTCCTAGTATTTACAGAATGCGCGTCACTATTTTTAATAAAACTATTTTTGTTTTTGTGTAAATACATAAAATTTTCGTAAATATATTGAGAGGCCATATGAGGCCTATGTAAAAATAAAGCATAGACGACTGTCTACCCCAATAAAAACTAAAGATCAGGTTGGATCTTGGTCAAATGTTAGCCAAATTATTAACAATCTAAAATTTCAATCAGTTCAAATCTGAAGAGCTAATTATGAATACTTTCTTAATTGCCATTTTGTGTTGCAGGTTAATTCCAGCATATGCAACTGTCCTATTTTTTACATCTACCTGGTTCAGGCATCTCGGATCAGGGCCGCTGTGGAAACTATTTGTGAGAGGAATCGTGAATGACTGCCGCAAGCGTTGGTGGCATCATTTATTATTAATTAATAACTATACAAACAAGAGTGACAGTTTTTGCCTCATGCAGACATGGTACGTTCATTAAACTATTGAATTACTTAATAGTGTTGACCAAAACCATCAAAGGTATATTTTAACGTGCTGCAGCTATATTAGTAGTATAGTTGTAGCACGAATGGGTCGGCTCGACCGGGTAAGAACCACGCTCTAACAGAATACCAGCGTAAAATAGCAGCTTAACACTGCTGTGTTTCGTATGGTGAGTGTAGAGAACCGGAGACCCTTTTTACTGGAAAAGAGGCATCCCATCTTAGTCCTCAGGGGTGACAACGCATCTGCATTTTGATTCTTTATTGAGGATAGATGTAGATGTCTATGGGTCACAGCAACCACTTACCATCAGGTGGACTGTGTGCTTGTTTGGAACCCTATCCTATAAAAAAAAAACAACATATTTTCAGGTTCGGGCCTAAATCACTATTACAAATGCTATAAAGTTTGATGGAGACGGTTACATTGATTTTACTATATAACGGTCAATTTTTTTACCTGTATTCTGTCTTCATTGCTTTTAAATGAAATTTAAATTTTTCACAATATTGATTATATTATTTGATTTAGTACCGGTAGTTTTTTCTATATCATTGAACGCCGACATTTAACCCAAGAAGAGATGTAAGAGCAGCCGTGATCCAGTGCAATTTTTGTTGTCATTGGTACCAGTCAAAATGTAGGTTTCTGCTACCGGATCACTATAGAGAGGTGGTGAGCCAGCTGGCCCACTAGGAATAGACGAAAGAAATTTTTACAAAATTAAATTTTTAACAAAACAAAAAGAAATTTTTACAAAATTTCTTCTCTTCTAATTTAATTTACGGCTAGGCAATTGGAATTGAAGTTCCAGTCCGAACACCAAATCCTGGGGGGGGGGGGGGATCAAACGCGGACAATGATTACAATAGGCAAAAAAAACGGTATAGAGAGCCAGTATAGTTATAGGCTGTGAGGCATTCCATCTTAGTTCACAGATGTGACGACGGCTTCTTTGTTTGAAGTTGGCTGCAGTTGTTCATAGACTGCAGTAGCCATTTACTATCTGGTGGACTTAAGGCTCGTTTGTCACTTCAGTTTTATAAATGAACCATGTTTTGAAACAAAACCTGAAGTTAATACAGAGTGAAACCATTTTTAGTGAACAGATTTCAAGATTATATAATCTACTATCCCTTACCATTCAGTGGGTCGTAAGAAACGACAGCAGTAACCTGAAACAGGAGATGAGTAGCAGCATCTTGATTACAATTCGTAATAGTAAAAAACGTGGCAACTAGACCAAATATCTCCACTGTAAGGCCTAAGTTCAGGAGTAGACTATGATAGAATGTGATGATCATAATAACGATTATAAGATATTTAAGGTGATTTCTCCTTCTGACCGTAAAAATCCACTGTTAGACATAGGAGGAAGTTATTATTAGAAAGATGCTGCTGCCCATCTCCTGTTTTGTTTTCCTCTGCCGCCAAATACGACACCCACGAGATGATATTGGGTGGAAGATATTCTTACACCGCCACTATACGGTCTCTAATTATTCAGAAGTATTTCAGAATATTTTGCTACCGTTGAAAAATTATCAATTATTGTTGTTATAGATGTTATTCAATGCAGGCATACAATATCTTTTAATTCAAAGCAGGCATGTAGCAGCGGAAATGCAATTGTTCATCATAGGGTTGGTCGTGCATATAGCCACGAGGCATTGCGGTAGAAGAATATCCTTGGCATTCATGCTGCTATTGGGCACCGCGTTGCCAGCACTTCACGTCTTATTGCAAGATTTGGATCCACTTGTGATGATAAACCCTGAGTATGTCGACCCTGATTTTTTAGTTTTAGTTTTTTGTATTGATTCTTTTGATAACTTAATACTTGTTTATGATGAATTTGTGGAGCATCATTTTTATTGATCTAAAATATTATAAACGTACATAACATTATTATCATCATAAGACCATCAAAGTACGCTGCTAAACACAGAATTTAATTATTTACATATTATATGAGTATCAACTTTTAATTGGTTGTTTCACAATGACTCTGAGAGAGGCGGGGTCGAAACCCTATCAAGGCGCAATTTAGGTGCAATGCACCCTTGTCCGAACCAACTTAAAATTCCGTTATTTTTAACCTCCTCAAATTGCAGCCCTTTCTTATAAATTATTAAAAAAATATATTTAATTTTTTATTTTCTTCGTAATTTAACCATGTGATATTCTTTAAAAAAAACCAGAACTATAGCAGCTTTATAAAGATATTCTTGTGGTTTGATTGGTTTTCATCACAGCTACAATTTCCAAATAACACTGTTCCAGCATTTATTATTCCGCAGGAAAATAAGGATAAAATTGTGCACTTTGAAGAGCGATTATCACAGAAGTCTAGCTCAGAATAATACTTTGGAAGGAATTTGCCTTAATCGCTACGTTGATCGCAATTCTTGTCGTCACTCTAGATTGCCGTGAATTTTTCAGCAAGACATTGATCCATGTCTATTTTAGTGTGTAACAGAACTTAGGGCCGTGCTAGTTACAATATCTTTCCACCAATGAATGCAGATTTTTTGGAACGAAGTTCCTTATCGCACGGTATGAATTTGACGGATGGTGGCTAGGCGAGAAAAAGTGTAAGATTTTTCCGTCACGACTCCCTATAGTGCGAACGAGATGTAATAATATCCATCTCCCTAGCACTTTTTCTTATCTTGCCATGAAAGAAATATTATTTTAAATTACGCTTCATTTTAATAGACGCTAGTTATTTGTATTTGTTAATCAATAATATAATACGTTTATCAATAATAATATATTACGAAAGGAACTTCGTTCCAACCGAGTGTTCCACGATAGTCATGCGTCTTTTTTCTGTTGTAGATTATTCAGGGCAAACCAGAATGATACTTTCTATATGATGCATATTCTCGGACATAATAATTTAGCTGGGCACGTAGTTGGAATGATAACCGGTTACTTAGTTTATTATATGCAAGAAAATGGAAAACGCATTGGAAAAAGTAAGGTAAGCTAGCATATCACGATAGTTCTCAAAATTATTAATAGAATCAGGCCATTCTTTTGCAGAACTTGGATGAGACTTGCTCTTGGATCGTTACTCACACTTGCGTGTGGCTCCAACGACGATGTGTACGTTTGTTCATAGAACCTCTTAATCTTACTCAAAGTCTCAAGTGTCTCTGAAGTAACGCTGGCACAGTCGGTCTTTAGCTAAGATTGACTGTGGTAAGCTTCAATACGTGGTAGAGCCATGTTACAGCTATATTAATAGTAGTATAGTTGTAGCATGAAGGGTCGGCTCGACCTGGGAAGGACCACGCCTCACATGTGTTGCAAAATAGCAGCTTAATGCTGCTGTGTTTTGTTTGGTGAGTGTAGAACCGGAGACCCTTTTGCTGATAAGAGGCATTCCATCTTTGTCCATACGGCTGACAATGCATCCGCATTTTATTCGCAAACGAGGATAGATGTAGATGTCTATGGGCCACAGCAACCACTTACCATCAGGTGTACTGTGCTCGCTTGTCACCCTTAAACCTATAAAAAAGAAGTAAAGACTTTCGAGTTTTGGTTCCGTTCAATTGCTACTTCAGTACGAGCTCTATTGAATCTGTTCAAATCTCGCCGTATTTGGAGATCTATCTGTTCAATTGCCTGAACTATACCATATCTGTTGAAGACTGTAGCTTCATTTCCTGTCTAATAGCCATGAGATTAAGAGTGTGATGGAGAGTTTTTGGGTTTATCTGCAACGTGTCTTGCAGAATTTAGCTCCAACCGTATGGATAGTTTCCACGATCTTATCATCCAATGTTATTAAAATATACATTTTAGGCACTGAATACGATTTTTATTTCGCGGAATGTTTTCGGGCCTTTGATTATATCACGAGGAGGACGGAGCGTTGAATTATTTAGACGTAACCTCTCCAACTTAACGTTAAAGTTCAGTGTGTCTTTCACCTTTCGGTGATCGTTACCAGTTTTCACCCTAGCAATCACTGATACGTCACTAAACAGTTACTGTCTTGTCGTCGTAATGAAGTTAATCTCATTTTTCGTCGAACCGTTGGGGCTGTAGACCAGATCCACTTCATGTGGGATGCCTGGAATAATAAAATCATCATAAATAATTATTTTTAAATGCTTTTATTTAACTTGCAATGTATGTTTTTAGGTCAAATATCAGTTAACTTCAATCGATTGAGCTGAAACTTTGTACATATGTTAAATTTTGATGACAACACATGGATAGCTAAGGACGTCTTACTAAATCCAATGTGGCGGACAGCTCAAGATGGCGGTCTAGTTATTTTCTATGAACTCCCATGATATGGAAATGATATGAAAGCGTATGTTAAGAAGAACACGAAAATAAAATGACGTCACTCTAAATCCAATATCGTAGACACCCAAAGATAGCGGACTGTTTTGTTTATGCACCCTATAGTATGGATATCAAATGAAAGGGTTGCTGAAAAGAATACAAAAATAAAATGACGTCACTCTACATCCAATATGGTGGATTTCCAAAGATAGCGGACTATGTTTTTTATTCATGCTCATGATATGGATATCAAATGAAAGGGTTCGCTGAGAAGAATACGAATAAAATTACGTCCGCGTTCAGCTCTTCGAGGAGATGGT
>JAGSMP010000264.1:600000-802174 GCA_029286625.1 Parnassius orleans | reverse complement strand
CAAGCACCCCATGCAATTTTAGCTGCCGGAGCTGCGTCGAAATATTTAAAATCATTTTCTAAAAATATTCATAAATCACTAATTAATACCTGAAACGGAACTTAAATTACCCTGAATTCTTAATGGGACTCACACACAAAGGATTGAGTCACAATGGAGAGCCGTGAAGCGTTTTTTTTAAAGATAATTAAAATAATCCAGAGAATTTTGGTGATGGAATAGTGGAGTACTTGTGGAGGCGGAACATTATGAAATATAATAAAGATCCATTTTTGGAAATGATGGAAGTAATAAAATATGTTTACTTATTAAAGTAATTATAAAAGTTAACATTTTGGTGTTTTATCTGGTGCAAGAGCGAGCGAAGCGAGCTCGGGCCTAAAGTTAGAAGGGGATGGCGGGATCGAGTAAGCGAGTGAACAGACCCCTCCATCCCCTTCGTGGTTATTTTTTTATAAACCATCCAGAAATAGGAGCCCCGCTTAGCGGGGCTCCGTCGACTACACTTTGGTATTATTTCGGCGGAGGCGGGATATTGAAGCAATTTTAGTGACTTTGAGCTTCCCATACGGCCAGCAGTGATAGATCACGTTTCAGTTACGTAAGTCGTACACATATACCCTCTATGTTTTATACACTTTGTTCGAATTGTTTCAAATGAAAAAAATAATTCAATACACAGCATAATGGTTTTAAAGGTGGGCTTAATTATGTTCTCTGGTCTCTGACACTGTATCTGTTTTTTCCTTCGCGTTATATACATAGAAGTTGCTATACAGGATTCGCCTAATGGGAATTCTAGGTACAAGTTAGTTTATTTTTTATAGAATAAGGGTGACAAACGAGCACACAGTCCACCTGATGTCTATGGGCCACAACATCCACTTACGGATGCTGTGGCCCATAGACATCTACATTTATTCTCGATTAAGATTCAAAATGCAGATGCGTTGTCACCCCTGAGAACTAAGATGGAATGCCTCGTTTCCGGCATAAAGGGTCTCCGGTCCTCTACACTTACCTATTTAACATCATGCTATTTTACGCTGGTATTCTGTGAGTCCTTCCTCTTTCCCCGGTCGAGCCGACCCATTCGCGCTACAACCATAATATAGCTGCAGCATTTAGAGCCATGCTGCAGCTATATTATGGTATCGATGTGTTTGTATATGACATAAGTAAATCAACACCCTATGTACGTCCCACAGCTGGACACAGATACATTGTTGCATACAGATGTGTAGAAGTCTCAGACAGTCCAATTATTTAATTATATGAGTTCAGAAGAAATTGCAATTCAGTCAGAATTATTACCGCGCACACCATTCATTATCTGTGCGCGACAAACTGCGTTCGTGGAACATCGGGGGCGTACTTTCCGCGTATTTACGAACGCATCTACCTGAACCGGCGACGCGTCCGCGTCACCATTTCGCTATGCTGACCTTAAAAACATAATATGCCACAGTTTCCGAGAATAGCGCGCTTACCGTTAAGCTCGGACTGTATTTTTCTCAATGCTAAATGCACTCATTTGCATTGTGCGCGTAATGACATGCGTCCAATGCAAAAATGGGAAGTACTCATCGGTGAAATATGGAGCACCTTTACAAACATAAGCTCCAGGATACATTAAATAAATTGTACCTAGTTTTCGATGAAGAAAAAATATTTGAACAGGTTATCTTTTTTTAATAAAATGTGAAATGTCAAAATTACTTTTGATGAAAAAGATTTAAGAGGGTCGTAAAGAGTAAGACTCCGTGAATACTTCTTAATCTTAACCGTCACCACGAGCAATGAGCAATGATCGTAATGAACATGATTTTACGTGGTAGAGCCATGCTGCAGCTATATTACTGGTATAGTTGTAGCACGAATGGGTCGGCTCGACCGGGGAAGGACCACGCTCACAGAATACCAGCGTAAAATAGCAGCTTAACGCTGCTGTGTTTCGTATGGTGAGTGTAGAGAACCGGAGACCCTTTTTACTGGAAAAGAGGCATTCCATCTTAGTCCTCACAGGTGACAACGCATCTGCATTTTGATTCGTAATCGAGGATAGATGTAGATGTCTATGGGCCACAGCAACCACTTACCATCAGGTGGACTGTGTGCTCGCTTGTCACCCTTATCCTATAAAAAAACATACATTTGCAAAAAGGATCCAAAACTCACTTGGGTCAAAAATGAGTCTTATATAAAAATATCTTTAGGGTCTATTCTTTGATACATTAGAATCAATTCGCAGTCGATAATAAGCAATATGAAAAACAATTCGCAAAAAGCCATTATGATTAGCACCACTCATCATCATCATCATCATCATTACAGCCCTTCACAAATCCACTGCTGAACATAGGCCTCCCCCAAGGAATGCCACAAAGCACGGTCCCGAGCCACCTGCATCCATCGACTTCCTGCATGTCTTACCAGGTCGTCACTCCATCTAGTGGGGGGACGACCTACACTTCGCCTGCCGGTACGAGGCTGCCACTCGAGAACCTTTCTTCCCCATCAGTTGTCGGTTCTTCGAGCTATATGGCCGGCCCATTGTCACTTCAGCATACTAATTCTTTGGGCTATGTCGGTTACTCTGGTGCTACTGCGGATATCCTCGTTTTTAAGTCTATCACGCAGTGAAACGCCGAGCATAGCCCTCTCCATAGCTCGCTGAGCCACTCTGAGCTTCCTCATACGGCTAGCAGTGAAGGACCACGTCTCAGTACCATAGGTCATCACTGGCAACACGCACTGGTTGTACAGTCTCGTTTCAAGTTTTGAGGTATACCTGACGAGAAGATGTGCCCTAATTTCCCGAACGCTGCCCAGCCGACTTGAATCCGCCGATTGACCTCTCGGTCGAAGTTGGCCTTACCTAGTCGGACTATTTGGCCCAGGTAAACATATTCGTCAACAACTTCGAGCTTAGTGCTCCCAACAACTACCGGCATAGGTGTGACATGGACGTTAAACATGATTTTGTTTTATCCATGTTCATCTTAAGACCTATCCATTGGGAGACACTATTGAGGTCATTGAGCATAGTGCTTAGGTCCTCCAGCGATTCTGTCATAAGGACTATATCGTCGGCAAATCGAAGGTGAGTGATGTACTCGTCATTGACGTTAATACCGTATCCTTTCCACTGCAAACTTAAAATATAAATATCTCAAACATAACTTTTTGTTAGTTGGATCCTTTTCCGAAACTCCATCACAATCTTTAAAAGTTGTCTTACCCATTAAAATGCTATAGATAACCCACTTATAACTTTAATAATGCTTTCGTTTATACATTACATTACATAAAAAACAGAGCCTATTTACGTCCGACAACTAGACACAGGACTTCTCTCATTTCTAAGAGGGTTATCTATACAAGTAAATAAAATTAAAGTGTCTGTTTGTAATTTCAAATAAACAAGCAGTAACAGCTTTTTACTTAATGCATATGAAGTATGTATATACGGTACTTATAACAAAAAAACAATTTTTAAATTTTTGTCTGTCTGTCCGTCTGTTTGTTTCGGCTAATCTCCGAAATGACTGAACTGATTTTGACGCAACTTTTACTGGCAGATAGGTGATGTTGTAAGTAGTAACTTAGCCTACTTTTATTTTAGAAAAATAATTAGGGTTCCGCGCAAAAAAATTAAAACCCATGAAATCCAATCGTAATCAATTCTACGCGGACGAAGTCACGGGGAACAGCTATTATATAATAAAAACGTACAAATAGTCCGTGGATGACTTGACCCATAGATTTAAATACTAAAGTAAGAAACAAAATGTATTGTCGCTCCTCGGGACTAAAATGTTGCCTCGTTACCAGTGAAAGGGGTTTTCTGTTCTCATCACTCACTATACGTAAACCTAAAGCTGCTGTTATACGCTGGTGTTTTATAAGAGCGTGGTCGAAACGACCCATTCATGATGCAGCAATTGTATAAAACATTATAAAATGTATTAAATATTGCGTCGGTAAAAAAATTATTAAGGAGTTATTATTTTTTACATACTTAAAGGATTAGTAGAATCTGGTGTTACTTTCCGTATATTCAATTGGTGTTGGGATTAGTGGTGACGGTGATAGAACACACAATTGAGGAAGGAGAGAGATGCTCTTCAAACTAGGTAAGACACATTATATTTTTCACGCAGATCTTAGCTAATAAATTCCTGACATGGTAATAAAAATAATAAAATATTATTATACGTTTAGCCTTGCTGCAGTTATATTATGATTGTAGCACGAATGGGTCGGCTTGACCGGGGAAGGACCACGCTCTCACAGAATACCATCATAAAATAGCAGCTCAATGCTGCTGTGTTTCGTATGGTGAGTGTAGAGAACCGGAGACCCTTTTTACGAACGAGGCATTCCATCTTAGTCCTCAGGGGTGGCAACGCATCTGCATTTTGATTCTTAATCGAGGATAGATGTAAATGTCTATGAGCCACAGCATCGACATACCATCAGATGAATTGTGTGCTCATTTATTTTGTAAAAACAAAAACAAAACGACAAATCATATGTGAGCGCTTTGTCATTATCTCCTTCTCAACATATTATATTGTGCATCAATAACACGGACTATATTATCAGAGAGTGCAAATTATAGTATCGCGAGAGATCGAAATGGAATCAGTCTCATCTGACGTCATGACTTAACATTTGACAGTTCATAATAAGCGCCACTTGAAAACCAATCCTATAGCGATTAAATAAGGTTAAGAATCCCGAATTGATAGGGCGTGAAGGTTGCAGGGTTGGGCCGTTATCTGCGCGTCAGACGGATGGCCTCGGCCGCCTCGACGTCGCGCCTCGGCCCTGATGCACTCGCGGGTGTCGTGATAACAATTAAACTGAGGTTACATTGTGTATACCTTTCCCTTGCTTCTTTACGATGAAAACAAAAGCTGCCAGTATTTCGAACGTGATCATGCAAAAAGAAACGATGTTGCTCTTTTTTTATAGAAAAGGGACAAAGGAGTAATACTGTTTAACTGATGATAAGCGATTTTCTACGGACTATACAGTAAAACATTTTTTTAACTAATATAAGCGAGTGCTTGACTACTGTCCTACCTAGTAATAAGTGGTAATGCAGTCGAGACTGCATCACCACTTATTAAAGCGTACTAACTACGCTTAACAAAAGCTTATTCACTCTTGCCTTGAAGACACCTCACATTATAATCGGATTGAAACGCAGATGCTGGCAATTTATTCTACACCTTTTCTGTATGGATTATAAACAACGAAGCAATACCGTTTGGTTCGAATGCGTGATGTGTCCACAACAAAGGGTTTGAACTTTAAACCAGCCGACCAATTCGATTGGTATTCTATTTATTTACTCGGTGGTAGAAAAGGAGTCTTCTAGAAGTTCGTCTGGATAGGCGGCCACCATCTTACCTATTTCTGCTAATACAGCAGTACGTGCACTGCTGTGTTCCGATCTGAAGGGGCAGAGGCCTAGCGTGGACTAATATAAACGTGGGCTAATATAATATATAAATATAAACTAATATAGTCGCATCAGCGAGGCCCCTTTTCTTGCGTTCCCAAGATCTACCCAATAGATCTATCCTACCAAACATGCTTTGACACGACATACCTACTATATTCTACTACTATACTCATAGCTATTAATTCCTGACAAGTCTCGTATTCTGTCAATATAACGGTCGCGGTCTTTGAAGATAGTTACAATGGCCTCGCAGTCACACTTTAGAGGGGCTTCTTGCGAGGCCCCAAAGAAACACGCTTTTAAATTTGTAAAAATCGTAAAAGTGATCAAAGAGGCCGTGGGCCCACTTCGCCCACGCCTAGCTACGCCACTGTGAAGGGGAAAGAAAGTCAGTATAATTACAGACTGTGAGTGAGGCATTCCATCTTAATCCTCAGAGGTTTTATTAGTCTCTGTAATCTTTTTTGTTTGAAAAAACTTCAAACAAAGAAAGTTACAAGTATCCATGGACTGCAGAAGACACTTTAAAAAGTTATAAAAAATGCGCTTGCCGTAACATAGGTTTTGGATAGATCCAAATTTCAGTACGATCGCGATACGAGGAAACTAGTCTGACATCTCTGACACACAAGCACTAGAACAACATTACCCTCAAAACAATGCGAGACAGCACATGACCCACAAAGGGCAGTTTATTTCTTCTTTTTCGTCATCAATGCCTATAGTATTCCACTTATCCGTTGTAGGGAAATAGCATAATCTCCACAATTGGCAGGCAAATCGAGAATAGAAGTACCCGACGTCTTATCACTTTGTCTTTGCTCTCCATCATCTCTCTTAGTATTTTGCGTCTGGTACAAAAGCGATGTTTCTATCGTCTAATGTCAACCGTAAGGTCTTTCTGGCTATTTCCATTGTTCACTCTAACGACACCCACGGACCCAAATCGCCTTACACGGATAACACTTCATTTAACTTTTATAAAAATACATTAGGTACTTCCATGTTTTTTAACAAGACAATTTTTTTACAAGGAGGTTACACCGCCTCCTCTATTTGTCCAAAAAACAATAAACATAGAAGTGGCCAGTGTCTATCTAGATAGAGCTTCACTTTTACTACAGATCGGATTAACTATCTCCCAAATCGCAATCCCTACTTATGCCTACAGAAAAATCAACAGCGATATATTATGTTCTACTCTATGGTTCTACTGTTTATAGAATATTTCTTTGTACATCCCAAAATCGCTCTTAATTCAATCGAATAAGGTAGACAGTAGACACTAGATACACTTGTAGTACTTTCAATTTTACACTTGTCTGATGATCTTAGCTCAGCTAAAGCACCGCAAATTGTGAGGCAATGTAGCCTCAGTCTTAAAGAGAAACAATTCCGTTGTTCGGTTTACGATGGCATTTAATTTTAGACTCTGTTGTAATGGAAATAAAGGTCATATAGCCGTCTAGACGTGTACCGATGCGTGGCGATCGGGCGCCGCGTCGGGTCGAATACTAACGACACTGAGCTGTCTTATATAGGTAAAGTAACATACGTATATATATAAAAACATATCAATATAGTACGGTGTTCTAGATACCGTATGTATGTATCGTGTGGTACTTTCCTACCTAAGAGCATAAGAGTCCGTCTGAGTAGGTAGCATCTTACCTGCTTATGCCGCCGCCAAACAACAATGCCTGGACTGCTATGTTTTGGTCCGAAGAGTATAGAGATCCAGTATAATTACAGGTCAGGCAGAATTTGACTAACTACGCTTTGCGTAACATGCGGTGCTGTAAACCACTCGAAAAGTTGGAAATCAAAAATAAGTTGAAATTAATCGTAATAAAATACGTAGAATGAATTTTATTCAATGTGTCATGAATATGAGGTGATATATTCGGGAATATGAGGTATATTAAACATGAAATTCTTAAACTGATATTTTGGTGTCAAATCATGTAATAAAAAGCATTGAGAGATAGGAAAAAAATTTAAGTGACAAAGGAATTTACAGTCAAACAAAGAAGGCTTCAGATGCGTTGTCACGACTATAGGCCTCTGTCACTCTTGCTACCTCCATAATATAAATGCCTACAATCGCGCGAACCTCAGGTTACATATGCTGTTCTCAGGTTCGAATCCGAGGTCAGGCCAAAAACCAGTTATTGGGTTTTGCTATCAAGAAATTCTCAGTAGCAGCCTGTAGTCAGGGAGTTGGTGGTGTTTCACCTCCGTGCCACAGAAAGCTTGTAAAGTTTTCGGTCCTGTAGCTAATCTCTCTCGTAGTGGTCTCACCGTGATCAGAGAGAACACAGAGAAAAAATAAGTGATTGTTTCTCAAAAGTTCAGCATTGTTATCAAAATAACCTTTATTAAAAAAAAAATTGCTAATGACAGAAGTTGCCCGGCGGCAAAGATGATAGATAAACATCGCAACCAAACAGCAGTATAAGAAATGAAAAGATTTATATTAAATCCGCCGATCATGTTGTAAACAAAAGCGCGAATTAAATTCAACAAATTTTACACTAAACAACGTCTCTATTTTGAAACGATCTAAAACCGAGAACGTCCCTTTTCCCGCTCGATTGCGTGCCAATGTCACGGTAAAACGTCAAAAATTTTCCACGCGATGATAAAACTTGCGCCAACTTTGCGACACCGTTCACTACCTATTGCATATTATCCAAACTTAAGGCATGAATACATCAAGTAATTAACGCTACATTATATATATATTTGCTTGTACTAACTATACACCGGTGTTGCTACTACTCTCTACCAACTCTACCAATGAAAATATGTTTCAATTTCACCGACTACTGATTTTCAAAAATATGACATAATGGTCCGTAGACATATTTATCCTCGATTAGGAATCAAAATACAGACCTCTGGGGACTAATATAGGTTCTCTACACTCATCATACAAAACACAACAGCATTATTTTACTATTTCTCGCTGTTTTACTGTTAGGTATCCTATGAGAGCGTGGTCCTTCCCGGTCGAGCCGAACTACTCGTGCTGCAACCATAATATAGCTACAGCGTGACTGTACTACGTAAAAACGTATTGATTATCATAACTTTCATAATATAATATATATTCTTACTGATTACTGACTATTAACTTTGTTTTTTTTTAAATAGTATATGGTGACACACAGTCCACCTGATGGTAAGTGGTTGCTGTGACCCATAGGCATCTACATCTATCCTCGATTAAGAATCAAAATGCAGATGCGTTGTCACCCGTGAGTAAAAAGGGTCTCCGGTTCTCTACACTCACCATACGATTCACAGCAGTGTTAAGCTGCTATTTTACGCTGGTATTCTGTGAGAGCGTGGTCCTTCCCCGGTCGAGCTGACCCATTCGTGCTACCAACTATACTACTAATATAGCTGCAGCAAGGCTCTACCACGTATTAAAACTTGTCATTATCATCATCATTACAGCCCTTCACAAGTCCACTGCTGAACATAGGCCCCAAGGAATGCCTCAAAGCACGGTCCTGAGCAACCTTCATCCATCAACTTCCTTTATGTCTTACTAGGACGTCACATCTAGTGGTGGGCCGCCCTACACTTCAACTGCCGGTACGAGGCTGCCGTTCTAATGGTCAATCAACGCATTCAACTCGGTTGGCCAGCACTCGGGAGATTACGAAACATCATCTCGTCAGGTATACTTCAAAACTTGAAAACGAGATTGTACAACTAGTGCGTGTTGCCAGTGATGACTTATTAACCAGTTCTTGACTACAATCCCATCTGGTGGTAAGTATTGATGAAGCATTCCATTGTATGCCGCACTGTCATAGCGCAACAAAAGCCTATGCATTCTTGCCTGGAAGACACTTACTCGTACATTGTAATCGGACGGAATATTTCAATTGTTTACTGTGATCTTCTTTCCTTTATATCTTTTTCGTCATAAGCAAACTTGGTAACATGGACGGCGAGTTGCGTAAATACTTGGATCCTAAAATATTATCTAAATACGAGTATGTTCAGAATGTACCACGTGATCGGTGGCGGAAAGGAAAACGTGAGAAAAACTACGTAAGAAATTAAAAATAAATCGAAGGCATGAGGATTCCACCAACACGCATTGCGATAGCACGGCGAAACTCCAAACCCTTACAGAAATGCGAGGGGCCGTGTGTCAGCAGTGGGACGTTACTAAGCTGTCACTGTTACAAAGCGAAAAAAAGTGAAAATTAGATTGAAGAATATGTGTACGTAATACATATTAGGTACTTCAATGGGAAATTATTAGTAAATATTGCATGAATTTCACAAGTTTTAAACATTATTTTTAAACGACTTAAAAAATCGTCGATCGTCGATTTTGATGATTCTTTTTTATTAAATCAGTTATACTTCAGTTGTTGTCCCATATAAATTTGATGAAAAAAATTCCATCTCTGAGGGTGGAAAAATAGGGGATGAAGATTTTAATGAAACTATTTCGACGACATTCTAGATCTAGATGTTGAACTTGGTTCACTCATAAAAGGCTTGAATTTTCCGATACGCTATATCTTAGCACCGACTTCGGAAGCTATTAAGTGGATTTTTTTATTCTTTTTAAATTTTGAAGTCGTAGTGTACATCACATACCTACGTATCGCGTCAAGCACCTAACCGTGCCGCACGATATCATGTGTGCTTGTGCGAGTACGTTAACTTAAACGTCAACTGATGAGCTTTTAAAAATGACGTAACTTTGTTGATAAAGCACAAAGTGTAATTAGTTATAGTCATATAAGCATACATAATATGATTTTTATTGACCGAAACTTTCGGGCTATAAGTTATCATCCGGGCAAAGCATATATTGCATTATAGTACCAGGATAAAAGGTCTAAAAATTCGGGTAAGGGAAAACCCCTCGACCTGATATCTATTGAAAGATACTGCGTAATCAATAATTAAAGCGACGACGCGCAGTTTGCGTCCGCGCAAATCATAAAATAACAAGCCGAAGATATCGAAATTAATAATAGGCATTACTAAAGCTCTTCGCTAAAATTTGGATTGAGGACCCTCGATCGGGAAATGAATTGGAAGGGCGATCATCTCACTGTTTACTCTGGCTCGTCAGCCAAGCGGCCGTGTTCAGTCATCGGTTGGTATATAACTACGTAGGTATATATAGAAACTTGTCTAAAAATTCAAGTCGCGGCGTCATCGAGTGCAGCCGGTCTCGCGCCATCGGGCTAATGAGCGGCGAGGTGCGGGTGTCGCGCGGGTGAGGGGGTCCGCGGGGGGTGCGCGGCCCGGGGGATGCGGGGTAATGGCGCGCGGCGTCGGATGTCGCCGGGGGGTGCCGCCGCGCCGCCGATAACAAAATCACTAGAGAACGTGTGGCGCGAGCCACGAAACGATCCGCTTTGGATGCGGCATAATATTCTGTACTTCGAAATTTAGTGAGGTAAAATCTCCTGGCACCAATCTAGACTGACTTTTCGGCGAAAAATATGTCCTACCACGTTAAAAGCAAACGTAAAAAAAATTATGTGTTTTTTCTTGAAAATCCCCTGATTGAAAGAACTTACACTTGGTCCCAATGAAGAATCAATATAAACAGCGTTGTCATCTCTAATACTATTTTGAGTCATATTATATTATTTATTTATTCAATAATAGGCGTAACAACACCACAACAAAATAAATAATTTTGATGGCTCCGTGGCGCAGTGACTTAGCAATGAGCTGCGACGCTGAGAGCCGCCGTTTCGAATCCCGCGCGGAACAAGTATTTGTATGGACTACAAATAATTGTTCCGGGTCTGAATGTTTGTCCATCTAAATTAAAATCCTAGTAGGGTATAATATAAAAAGGTAAAAGCTATGAATAGTGTATACAAACTAGTTATTTAAAAAAAAATAATTTAAGCCAATTAAAGTTTTCCACAACTTACCTATGTATATGAGAGCAAATGACATTATAATTACATATTATATTATATAAACAAAATTTGTAAAGGAGTTAAAAGCTAACAGTTGATGCTCTGCGCGTGACCGTCCCCGATTTCACACGAATGAGCGCTTTTTCGTTCGAATAAACTCGATTCTTCCGAGTCCATACAAGATTTTATCTCGAAGCTCGATTGATTTTAACACAACCACCTCGTCACCTTCTACATTGACTTCCAGGGAGCCTCGTATTTGCCATCTTAAAGAAGTAATCACACAAAACAAGCACTTATTATAACAAAATAAAATGCCGCGTCCACGATTATTCATTACTCCGTGCGCATCGCCAATGCCCGAAATACAGTGCGGGCGACGCGTCGTAAATCGCGGCGCGGCCCGGCGAGGGCCTTTGTGTGGCCTCGACTTGGCAAAAACATACCTACGAACCGCTAGCCTACACTACCTACCTTCTACTAACGTTGCCTAAACTTACCTACGTGGCATTCAAGAGATTCAAGTCGCGTAACTACGGCCCTTCTTACCTACCTATTTGGAACACAACTGTCCACGGTGCTTTTAATAGCACAGATTTTATTTTCCTCTATGTGTTTGGGTTAAATATTTAATATTTATTTCATAAACTAATAAAAATAAATTATTTCCAAAACCAAGGTAGACTTTTCGAAAATAAAACTCTTGAACATAGATAAGTCGACACGAAAGGTGTTTTTATTTGTAAGTTGTTTTTATTTGTAGTTTGTTATTTGTAACCACATTTTCTATCATACTAGCTATGTCCGGTATGCGCTACTAATTATAATGCTTTTGTCCGAATCCTTCGCGGGCGCGCTCACAGTAACTTACGAAAGTTTCATCAAAGTCGTGTAAATGGTAGAGGAACGCATACGGCACGAACAAAGAAACATTAATTGTTATATACCTATATAGGTTGATTATAATATCAAAGAACATACAAGTAATAATCAGATGTTTGTATTTTATACACAGTTTTTAGTTCGATAGGTAGAGCCGAGTAGAGTCGCAATACTACGCTCAAACTTTTACGATTAGAGAGCATTGTTCGCGGCTCGCAAGCGGGAGCAGTCGCGAATCGCAACACACACACCCAGTCCATGTTGCGTTTTAGTTGCGTAGTTGCTAAACTGCGTGATTTATTTATGACATATATCTTTTGTTGTTGACGAGCGCGTTGCTGTTTTCAGAATACCAGATAAAGTAAAGAGTTTTTTTTATAGAAGTAAGGAGACATACTAGCACACTGTCCTCCTGATTGTGGGCGAATGTTATGTCCCATAGACAACTACTCACTATTAAGAATCAAAATAATGCGCTGTCACTTCTTAGGAGTAATATGGAATGATTCTCCTCACTCACCATGCGAAACTCAACTGCACTAAGCTGATTACACACTGGTGTTCTTTATGAACGTTGGTGATTCTTTCCCGGTCAAATCAACGTACGTACAACAATGGTCAAACACGTTTAAAATATTCATACTCTACCTCTACCACGTATATTATTGGTGGATCAAAAGTACACTGCAATGTTCAGCATGGGCCTGCCCCATAAATTGCCTCATAAAGGGGATATTTGTCATAGTTGCCACGTTTCACAAGTGGGTTGTCAACCGCAGTTTTTTGACTCTTATGATTTATTGCCCTCCGTCGCCTCTTACGACAACCACGTGACGGTATAGGTTATGGATTCTCTTAGGCCGCCACTCTACACGGCGAGTAATTGCTTGTCGGTCAACAAGTATAAAAATTTCATTAAACGAAAATTGTCTATAAAGGGTTATTATAATATTAAGCAATGGATTATCGCTGATCGCTACCAAGCTGTTTCTATGATCCTACTAATTTTATAAATGTGAAAGTTTTGTTTACTTAGATGTTTATCGTTTAACCACGCTTCAACGGTTAAACGGGTTCTAATGTAATAATTTTGCATAGAAGTCAATTATTTTTATAACATTTATTATTTCTATAGCAGCTAATATTATTGTTTTAACCGAGTTCTAAATACGAGAAGGTTCTATATTCGGCGCGTATGTTTTTTTTTTGTATGTTCACCGATTTCTTGCAAATGGAAAACCCGCTTTTTACAATTCTTCTTTTATTAAGTATGTAATACTCCAGGGGTGGTGCCATATAAATTTCAAGAAAAACTTACACCCCTAAGGGTAGGAAAATAGGGACTGAAAAAAATAAAACTTACTTCAAAATAAAATAAACTTTAAACACTATGTCTTCAGAAGCAACGACTTCAGAAGCTATTAAGTGGAAATGATTTTATTCTTTTTTGTTTATTCAGTTTTCGTTTATTTTATTACAGTAGTTATTATTATTATTATTTAACAATTCTAAGCCAGTGTTTGCCTACTATTACCAGATTATTTTTTATCCACAAAGAAGGTCGTTAACAGTAATATAAATATAAGTAATTGAATATAAAATAATTGTACAATATTGTCGTAAATTATTTTATTGAAAAAAACAACGCTGGGTGTCTTGCTGATTCTTCCCAGGACATAGATAGGTATATTCCGAACCTGTGACAAAGGACCAAGACACTACTTATCTAAGAAAGTTCAAATTACATGAATTAGATATTTATGTATGATTTTGTTAGCAACCCAAATACGAACTTGCTTAAAATATTTTTATTTACCGGTTGGTTTTTAGGTATTGGTTTTTATATGGTTAGGTATAGGTAATTACTTAGTTCACCTGATGTCAAGTATAATTGAATTGGCAGATAGACACTCTCGATGAAAAACCAATAGTCGAATCTCTCCGTGCAAGACCTATATAGCTCAGGGCTAAAGGCTCGCCATAAATTTCACAGAATGCAAGCAACACGAGTTCGACCCCCGCTGCCACAAATGAAATTGTTAAATGCAAGTTTAGGTACTGAACTACCACGTGCTCGGCGGTGAAGGAAAACATCGTAAGGAAACCTGCAAGTCTGAGAAATTAAAAAAATATATCGAAGACATGTGAAGTTCTCCAACACGCATGGGCTAGCGCGGCGGTCAATTCTTTGCGTAAAGGAGAAATTAGAAGAGGTCTGACCCATCAGTAGGTCGTACTATACAGACTAACTTAGACTAATCAAGTCTTTCGTCATTCAAAATACGAAACAAATGTCAGTTGATAGCATGGTAGCGTAGTGGCTCAACGTTTGGTTGGCTACAGCGCTGTGGGCCGCAGGTACGAATCTTGCACGATAATTATTTGTGAAATCTCATACATTCATTCGTTCAAGCCAATCAAAAGTCCACTGCTGAACATTGACGGCTCCATGGCGCAGTGGCTTAGCGATATGCCGCGGATTCGAATCCCGCACGGAGCAACTATTTGTATGGCCTACAAATAATTGTTACGGGTCTGGATGTTTGCCCTTGTGAAATTTATGTATGTAAACTGCCCCCGCGATACAGGAGAAAACATAGTGTGGGGGTAAAACAAGAAAAAAAAACATTACGCCTCCTCATAGAGTGGCTCATTGTCTATATAATAATATAGTCTTTATAGACTACAACACTTCATAAACTTATCTCTCGTACAGCACGCGAAGAATACTGTTTGTAAAAATTTATATGCCCTGCCTGCCTGGTTTTAGCCAATTTGCCAAGCCTAATTGCACTTCTATGCAAAGCGAAAAGGTTGGACTTTATTGTAGATTTGTCAAGGTCACGCTTCCTGCTTATAATCGAGTTTATTATTTTATATTGCACTAATACGTGAAGAAAAGCACATTAATAGTAAGAGGAACAGTAATTATTAAATCTGATGCTTTTATTAAGTGTGCTACATTAGTACACAAAAAAGTCCAATAAAAAGTCCTCGCAGTCTGTTGTATGTTACCTGTCGAGAACGACTTGACGAAATAATTTTTTTCCTGTCTTCAAAATCATGCAAAGTGTGTTCCTTTCGAAAATCACTGCTGTACTCCTTCTCTTTTTTTATATTTTAATAAAATCATTATGCTGAAACTGGCAGTTTTACATCATGTAAACAACCACTCATTCTCAAATAATAATCAGTGTTGCTAGCGGATCAAAGAGTACTTTTCACTTTTTAATTATTCCTTTATAGCTAATTTTTAATTTATTCTTAGATTGAATGACTATTACGTAAGTTTAGAAAATTGCAATAAAATTAATACTTACTATTCCGTCAATTGGTTTTCATAGAAGAGATAACATTATTTGTGTTTAACGTTAGGATTCAAGGTGTACACTTTTGGATTTTTTAAATATAATTTTAAATTCACTTACTTATGTCTTTTAATGTAGTGCTGTAATATTGTGTATAACAGATAACAGTTAAAAAATGATTAGACAATAATTAAGATGTTAAAAATAACCACTAAGAAGCTTCTAAGTGGTCAACCACCGCAGACAACGTTTCTACTGTGTTAAGATATTCAAAAGCCAACCATATATAGCTAAACTCACTTACATCACAGAAAATAGACAAATGTTGGATTTAGGGTTCCTGTGATAGCCTGTGTATGGCCGTGATTGTTGATGTTACTTAATCTCTCCTCAATAAACTCTAAACATTATTTATAAATATGTTAGGCCTTTTAATTAAAAATGTGGGATCAATTGTTGTGGCGTTATTTAAATTGAAGATAATCAGAGACCATTTATTTTATAAATTTTGTTTTTTCAAAAGCAATCTCCAAACTTTTCGGTTAAATATAGTATAGCCTAGATCATTCCTGGTATTGCTCTCTATCTGTTCGTAAAGTTTCATCACAATCGGTTAGCCATTCCAAATATTAGGCCGGATAGACAGATAAAATTTTTCAAAATGGTTATTCATTTGTTAATGGCATGCAAATAACTCCTCCAGCTCAATATAAGGCAGTTATATCGATATTACAGACAGACACATTTCAATTTTAATTATATGTATAGATGTGAAAATTAATTGGCTCTAAGTACTGCGTACAAAATAATGCACAACGATACATACGCATTTTACACACAGATCTTAGTTAATTATAACACATATTTAATATGATGAATTTCCTCAATATAAACCCTGATTTTATTAATTGTTCTTATATCTAAATGGAGATGGACAAAATATTTTTTAAAGACGAATTCGTGCGTACATACAGCACTGATGGATTAGGATTGCTTAGGATCCTGCTTTATGACAATCAATGGAGAATGAAATGGAAGGACTTATAATGCGGTATATAGGTTATTAACGTGGCAGAGCAATGCTGCAGCTATATTAATTGCATAGTTGTAGAACGAATGGGTCGGCTCGACCGGGGAAGGACCACGCTCTCACAGAATACCAGCTTAAAATAGCAGCTTAATGATGCTGTGTTTCATATGGTGTGTGTAGAGAACCGGAGACCCTTTGTACTGGAATAGAGGCATTCCATCTTAGTCCTCACGGCTGACAATTCATTTTGATTCACAAACGAGGATAGATGTAGAGGGCCACAGCAACCACTTACCATCAGGTGGACTGTGTGCTCGCTTGTCACTCTTATCTTATAAAAAAATGCCATATAGTGATGATTCTGATGACATTTGGTTTCTGATAAGTGTGATAAGTTTTCAAAGCCACATAAACATGCCTCACTGTTGTCGCAGATTGACAGTTGTCTAAAATTAAAAAAAAATTGCTCTCGTTTAAATTACAAACCACAAACCATTCTGAGTAATGCACTCCGCGTTTTGTTCGTTGCGGTTTCCCTCACGCACATCATAATCAATTTTGATACAGTATTTTGTGAACTGTTTAAATATAGTTTGCTTACAGTAAAATCTACCCTAATAGAGAATGTTTAAAGAAATTTAGGCGGCGAAATAAAAGAATGGATCCCGACAAATAATAATGTTAAGGCTGAAAGAAAGTCTAAGTGCGTTAACAATCTTGACACATGGATAATATTTTAATATTTACGAATTCGCCACTTCAGTAAGTTAGCCCTACACTGCATTTGCCAATATAAGGGTACCTCGGAAAACTTTCTTTTCCATTGTCGGTTTAACTGTTACATTTTGCGATACATTTTGCGATATGCGCACTGAACTAATGATATAGTTACTTCATTAGTTCAGTGCGCTTCATTTTATTAATCCCATATTACCTATGACGGTGTACGGACTTCGTTACGGATTCTATCACTCATAGAAACTCCAATAATACTCTTCTCCGTTGAACGCTTTAAGACTTCCACATAAACAAGCAATACCGGACCACATCTCGGTTTCAAAATTCAACACTGACAAACAACTTTGTTAGTACGACCCGGTTTTCGATTTCTGGAGAAAATTTTAGAGGACTCGTATCGAAAATTCATGACCGTGTTTTAATTCTATAAAACAAAAAAATAACTTAGGCAATCACCATCACAGTGATAATCGTTTCAATCACTTTTGTTTTACAAATCAAGTCCTACTGTCGGTGAACCTTGGGCTTCAATCACTAAAAGTACCTATAATAGGTGGACTACTTGGTTGTATAATACAAAACGAATATAAAACACAACTTATAAACTATATCAAACATTTGAACGAACACCACACGCCTGGTCGGCTGCTACCAATAAGTATGACAAATAAACTACATCAAGCTAGTGTAGAGCGGCGCGGCGTGTGCCAACACGGTCAGGCATTATTCAAAGCAAGCGTTGCGACAATTAACGATCTACAGCGCACTGCACGCCCCTTACCCTTGCTAACACATATCGGACCACAAATGGAGGTCCAAATACCACTATTATGTGCCTGCAGGATAAATAAAATGACACCAATTCATTATCTGGTTAGTAACAGAAAACTGCGGTCGGTTTCATCAATTATTTCCTAAAAATGCTTATTTTAAGTTATTAGCAGATACTCAATTATTAAATAAATCAGTTAAGAAAAGTTTCACATCATCATCTTACTGCTGTGATTCCTTCTAACTATGTCATTTAAAAGTTACAGCCTATATACGTCCCACTGCTGAGTACAGGCGTCCACTCATTTCTGAGGGTTTTAGGGCAAGGAAATGTTTGCCGCGCTGCCACAATGTGTGTTGGCGAACTTACCAAGTTATCGAAAATATTTTTTTTTATTTCTTAGACATGCAGGTTTCTTCACGATGTTTTCCTTCATTCTGAGCACGTGGTAAATCAGCATTTAAAATTGCAATTAACAATTTTATTGGTACCGACGGGGTCGTTCGGGTTACTCGCGTTCTATGATATTTACCAGCGAGTGCTTAGCCCCTGTGCTACCACGGCTCCACTCTATTATTTAGGTCGGGTTAATATAGCAATCTGTCAAGACTTTTATACTAAGTGAGCTAACGTCGCCCGCTTAATACCGATCAAGAGTTCCAAAGCCCAGCACTATAATCTTTCTTCTCTGTGATCTAATCAGATTAGTAACTTTTCATTAAGAACCGAGTTTTTTTTTAATAGGATAAGGGTGACAAACAAGCATACAGTTAACCTGATGGTAAGTGGATAATGTGGCCCATAGACATCTACATTTATCCTCCATTAGAATCAAAATGCAGATGCGTTGTAACTCTTGAGCACTAAGATGGAATGCCTCGTATCCAGTAAAAAGGGTCTCCGGTTCTCTACACTCACCATACGAAATACAGCAGTATAGAGCTGCTATTTTACGCTGGTATTCTGTGAGAGCGTAGGCCTTTCCCGGTCCAGCCGACCCATTCGTGCTACAATCATAATATAGCTGCTGCATGGCTCTACCACATTAAAAATAGTTCTTAATGCGCTACTCGGATTAAAATCATACAGCGTTATTTATATATATCATAATTTATTAGTTTACACACGCACCTAAAGGATTGATAGATACAATCAATTTTAGACCGGATGCTTGTTTGTCATTAATTTTCGTATGTAAGCTAAAACCGCTTACGAATCAAGAAACTCAACGATTTAAATATCTGAACATTTTATACTTGTCTCGTTGCAACCTCACACTAAAACAAAAAACTACGAAGATTTGGGCGATCGCTAATTAACACTGCGTCTGTCGCACTGGTACTTAAATTTATTTATTAAAGCAAGCATGCCTGTCATACGAAACTAATCGTTGTCATGCATCCAGAGCAGACATTTCCCCTCTAAATGCCCGCTGGAACGCCCTGACGCCCACGTACTCGCAGTTTTATAAACGAAGCCTATGCGACCTCGTCCTTACATAAAAGAAGGTGACGTATTTTCACTTCGGAATTTCTGACATTTGTTTTTCGTTTTTATACAAGTAAGGGTGACAAACAAGCTGACAGTCCACCTGATGGTAAGTGAAAAACTGTGACCCATAGACACCTACATTTATTATCGATTAAGAATTAAAATGCCAATGCGTAATCACCCTTGAAGCCTAAGACGGAGTGCCCCGTTACCAGTAATAAGAGTAATTAATAGAATCAGACGTTACTTAATCCTTTCGCTGTTCCATGCACTACATATAGGTCATTACTATTGTCTTACTATTGTGAAAACCGGACAGTGAGAGTGTTAAGACTGACCTGCTAAGTAAGAGAGAAGAGTCCACTTAGCGGTCGAGCACCGCAGAGTCTACTTTACCTGAGGATACCTCGCGAGAGGCGAAACACGTGTCGTATTACCGACGATGGTGTGTCTTTCCTAGTGTAGTGGTGTAGGGAGTAGTGGTGCTAGGAAAAGCGGTGACAGGGATAGTGCACGCAATCAATTGCGGAGGGCGGGAGGTGCTCTTCAAATTAGGTAAGACACAACATTTTATTTTATTACACGAATCTTAGCTAATTGATTTTTAACATCTTTAATTAATTTAAGTAATAAGTCTCCTATTTTCATTACACACCATACGAAAGCGAGCGTGGCCCTTCAACGGTCGAGCCAATCCATTCGCGCTGTAGTTACAATACACTGCAGCGTGGCTCAAACGTAACATAAGCATAACATGTGAAATTTTTTAATAGATGTAAGCATGACGAACGAGCACATTCCACCCGATGGTAAGAAGATTCTGATATATATCTAATAGACCTATAATCAAGAATCAAAACGCAGATGCACTGTCGACTCAAAGGAATAAGACAGAATTACAACGTGGTAGAGCCATGCTGCAGCTATATTAATAGTATAGTTGTAGCACGAATGAGTCGGCTCGACCGGGGAAGGACCACGCTCTCACAGAATACCAGCGTAAAATAGCAGCTTAATGATGCTGTGTTTCGTATGGTGTGTGTAGAGAACCGGAGACCCTTTGTACTGGAAAAGAGGCATCCCATCTTAGTCCTCACGGCTGACAACGCATCTGCATTTTGATTCGCAAACGAGGATAGATGTAGATGTTTATGGACCACAGCAACCACTTACCATCAGGTGGACTGAGTGCTCGTTTATCACCCTTATTCTATAAAAAAAAATCTCGTTATACAAAACACAGCAGCATTATGGCATTTAACGCTGGTAATTCTGTACGGGCGTCCTGCCCCGGTTGATCCGACCAAATCGAGAAGCAGCCATACTACAACTGCTCCGTGGCTCCAGCAAGTATTCATCCTAAGTACATAAAAGCTACTACGGATGACGAGGAGCATCGCGTTACCAGCAACAGGGTTTTAGGTACTGCGCACACCAACCTGCCCGCTCAGCGTGATAGTGTCTCTTGTTTTTTTTTTTGAGGAATGTACCTACGTCTACTCGCTCCTGTAACACTCATTTATTAATTCGTGTAGGTACATATTTTCTAAATTTTTTAATTTGTTTTTTATAAAACTAAGTGACAAAAGCGTTTACAGTCCACCTGATGGTAAGTGGCTACTGCAGTCCATGGACACCTGCGGCCAACTTCAAACAAAGAAGACTACTAAAGCGTTGTCACCTCTGAGGACTTAGACAGAATGCCTCACAGCCTTTAATTATGCTGGCTCGCTGTACCCTTCAGATTGGAACACTGCAGAGCAAACATTGCTATTAATAACATTTAATATATATTTTAATTCCCAGTAATGAAGAATTCCTCATCATGTTTTACTTCCCTACCCATGCCGAAGTATATACACTTTTGATTATAATTGTTTCCCAAAATATTACGGTATTATAGCTATTATATTATATTCAAAATTCGTGAACCAGAAAGACGGACGCGTTCGTCACTAAGTTCCTCTAAACCTAGAGTAATCAAACATCGTAATTAGAGACATCGAATCCGGAAGTTAAAGTAAACAAAATACGGAGAGAGTTCAAACTTTGTTGTACATGTTCACGATATACTCTGACTATCAGGAACGAACATGTACGTTGAGGAACATCGGATAAGGGAATTTTATTTCGTTACTAAAAATAATAAAAGAGTGCGATTCGGTCCGCTTTCACTATCAACTCCCTATTTTGTGCCATATTATTGTAAGTTCTGAGTTTTTTTTTCTGTTTACGTTTTAAGAGAGCAGCGGTAGCTCAATGGCTAAGTGCGTGCTGTAAATTTCATAGTACCGTAGCAACTTGGGATCCCCGTTGCATCAATGAAATTGTTAATTACAATTTTAAGTTCTCATTTACCACGTGCTCGACGGTAAAGGAAAACATCGCGAAGAGACCTGAATGTTAAGAAATAAAATATTTGGGGGAAATGTGAAGTCCGCGAACTCACTCGCTCGGCGGACTAATTGCTCCGTACCCCTCTCAGAGAGGAGAGAAGGCCCTGCCCTGCGGTGGGACACATAAAGGCTGTAACTATAATTAATGTTTTTATTGTAATTCTATTATTTTTCAAATGAAACTAGTTTGTTAGGCGATATCGTCATTTCTCTCAATATATACGAAAGTAAAACTGAGGCCTAAAACTACAAAGCTGTGGTAGTGCTGGGTCATTTTATAGTATCCCATGATTCTATCTGAAAGGAACAGAACAATTTTTAGAGTAAAATAAATACTATAGTACATGAGGGTAATATGGTCATCCGGTTAATATGGTCACTTTTTCATAACTCAAAAACTACAGCCTTGTTTGCATGGATGGTTCTATGACACGATAGCTCTTCATCATTCAACCAAATAATAAAGGTACAAAAGGGCGCTGCTTTATCGAAGCCATTTTGACAGTTGATATTATAGTAAATATTTTAGTCGATTTTAGTATTGTTTAGTGTAGTTAGTTTTTTTTTTAAGTTGATTATTCGAAGTTTTCCTAATTATTGCCATAGCTTGTTTGCTCTTTTTTTTTCTTAGTATATTTGTTATAGTATACGACTTTGTGTTTTTGTCTCTGCGCTCCTCCTAGTTTTGGTTTTATAGGGCGGCAAATCTTAAGGTGACCATATTACCCTCACGTACCTTACTTATGTTTACTTAAATTTTTCACAGTTTTGCATAAAATAATACTCGTAATGTTGATGATATTATGTACATTACGTGCCTTAATTTAATAAAGTAATTGCCTGATTTTAATCTTCTATACTTACGTATAAATAACATTGAAAAGTTGTCTGTAATATCTAAATAACTGCCTTATATTAAGCTCAGAGGGTTATTTGTATGCTATTTTAAAAATAAATAACCATTTTTTTATTTTTTTCTGTCTGTCTGGGCTAATCTTCGGATTGGCTGAATCTGATTGTGATGAAACTACACAAACAGATAGAGAGCAATGTGCCACGAGTGGTCTAGGCTATACTTTTTCCGGAAAACATGGTGATTTAGGAGACTCTTTTTACTGGAAAAGAGGCATTCCATCTCAGTCCTCATGGGTGACAAAGCATCTGCATTTTGATTATTTATTGAGGATAGATGTAGATGTCTATTCGTCACAGCAACCACTTACCATCAGGTGGACTGTGTGCTCGTTTGTCACCCTATACTATAAAAAAAGATATTTTTTTAAATCGACAAATTGATAAAAAATGGTCCTTGATGATTATCTTCAATCTAAATGATGACATTTAGAAACACCACCCAGGCGAAGCCGGAGCGGGTCGCTAGTTATCAATAAAGTGACTATTTAAATTTAAACAATTTATTTTGTGATTTGTCACCACGACCCTTTTTATTCCAAGCAGCGACTTCTCTGTCACTCATGAAAATTGTACGTTTATAGAATAAAGATGAAGTCGTCAGCAAAATTGAAATCCTGTTATTATTCTGCGCGTACAGTTATTACCTGTTACGTTGTCTTTAGTTCAGAAAAGGTACATTAGCTTACGTTTTCAAATTATTCAGTTAAGTGTCATACCGTAACATTTAGAAAATCAATTTGTGTACTTTAAATTACATGGCATTGTGCAGGTTGCACAAAAGTCTAGACAGACTTTATTAGAGACATAGATTTTCAAAAATTCATTCTATAAATATATCATGTTTTTTATCAAACTCCTCCGAAAAAGCAAAAATAGGTACGATACTGATGGCGCACTCTTTATTTTGACATTTTTAACGTTCTATTACCGATGAGCGCCTTTATAGTGAACCATGATATGGACGAAAAACATGTGCTTGCCTGGGGTCTGCCATACTCGCTACTTTACCTATATTTCATCAATTCATTAGAGCTCATCAAAAGTCTAGTTTTGAACTTTTAAAATAGATTGCCATATTTGCCACTTGGCAAGCATTTAGCAGCAGTTAGCCCATCCACTGTTTTACTTAGTCACATTTCCTTTGTTCCGACCTACGAACCCACAGGATTATAATATTTTCGAAGGCTCCGTGGCGCAGTGGCTTAGCAGTGAGTTGCCGCGCTGAGATCCGCGTGTTCTAATCCAGCACGGAACAAGTATTTGTATGGCCTACAAATCATTGCTCTGTTTGTCCAATCATGTTTGTCCTTGTGAAATTCGTGTATGTAAACTGTCTCCGAAATACAGGAAGACTATACCTACATACTTAGCTCGCGGCCTTTCACTAGCCCTGTGTCAGATGAAGCTGTAAGAGCCGCATAGGCTAAAAGCGCAAACATCACAGAAAATAGATATACCTACATACCTTTATTTTGTATAATTTACGCACTGCCATACCTAACAAGTGGCGTCTGGTGGGTAAACAAAAACCATCGTGGCGCATATTTTAAGCTTAATCAAATTATAAAACCAGTTGAACCAAAACAAAACAGCGAACTTCTTTACGTAGGAAGGACCACGTTCAAACAGTATAATGCTACTAACGTATGTATTCTGCGAGTGTTATGGTGAATGATGAGAACAAACAATAAAAGTATTTTAAGGGTTCTGGTAAATAGGGATTCTATTGCAGTCCTCAGGGGTCTGTTATTAGATTCTTAATCGAGGGAAGATTTGGTTGTTTATGGGACACAGTATGCACTGACAATCAGGTGAAGCTTTTGTCTCCCTTAACCAAGTAAAAAAGGCAAAGCATTATCTAAATAGTTAGTATATTTTATTTTATAGTATATACATTTTAAATACTTCCTGAGTAGTGACCGTGGGTGTCGTAAGAGGCGACAGAGGGAAACAAATCAGGAGATGGGCACCAGCATCTTCCTAATAACGACTAAAAATAAAAAGCTGCGGTTGCCAACCCGCTTGCCAAGCGTGGCAACTATGGCAAATATCCCTATGAGGCAATCTATGGGGGAGGCCTATGTTCAACAGTGGACTTTAATAGGCTGTAACAGTAACATTTTAAAGTCGATATCTTATGACCACTTAATGACAAGACAACACAATAAAGGCGCTATTCAGAGAGAGGTGCCCTGAAAAGCCACGTCGCTTCAATTTTCCCAGTCTGTATTATTATTAATTAGCCTTCCAACCTAAGTCTCCACTGCAAATAATCCAACCGTTGAACCACGGTGGCGTTAATGTTGAAAAAATAAATATGCATGACCTAGTTTAACGCACGGATAGAAGTTTCGATATGCACTACCCATCACTAAACTTTAGTGGCCGGGAAAAAATGTCTAGGTCAGTGTTAATGGCAATCTATCGTCAAACAAATCGATATAGAAACAGTCGAATGCATCGAAATTATTCTACGGTGATTATTTTATTTCCGTAACAGTTGTATTTTATATTTTAGAACCTTTTAGATATTATAAACAGAGTACATTCTTAAATAATAGAAGGAATCACGAATTTTGTTAAGCACATAAACACTTTTTCTTCTTCACTTTTACATACTTGATACTACATCGGGTATATAAAAGAGATACATAAAGATCGGAAGAAGGTTCAGAGGATAGCAAGCCCAATAACCAATTTAAATTTGAACAAATATTAGCTGTAGTCTGTAGCTGGGAGCAGAACTTATGAATCTGGTTGTATCCCTCAAAAACATACACTACAATAAAATACAATATAAGCTATATTGTATTTAATGTACTAAATATAAAGCCCTACATAGCATCCTTTCCAATAAGTCCCTTAGCCTAATTTTTAATCCCAAGTAAAATTAGTATTTGTGGAACCTTAGAGTCCTACCTAAGGAATGTACACCTACCCTAAGTGTGCATCACACAAATTGTGTATATATTGGTATATTATTATCTCTTTATAATTATTATTCGCTTAATATCGAAATACATATTATCCATTTTTAAAACTAGTAATATTTCGATAACATGTGAATTTGATTCTAAATACAAATTAAAACATACTCTTAACAAACTGATAAAGAGGTATCCTTATTATTGTAAAGCTTTTTTAATATGCAAAAGCGTATTCGGACATTCGCTATCCCGTCGGACGTAATAGTAGTCAGCCGGTAAAAACCACTTCTGAACATGGGCCTCTCACATCTTAAGGAGCACTCGCCATATTCACAACATTATGTGGTAAATTGGATATAAAACCTCTTACGTTTTTAAAGCTATCCACCCGATGACAACTAATGGACATGACCATGAGGCTCTCCCGCTGTATGGCCTAATTGTCACGCTCGGCATGTGTATTGAAGACCGTATCTCGCACCTTTGACAATCCTGCACTTCTCCGATCTGGGTATTTTATATCGTAAACATGACGGTATACCGCCATCTATCGGAAACCATAACATTCATCTGGCATTACCCATAGTCACCTCTTACGACACCCATGGGACGAAATACGACCATCAAAATCTCTTCATGTGCAATTTCAACACTAACATTTTTTTTTTATTTAAAAGTAAGCTCTATGTGAAAATTGTTGACGAAAGCTAATAAATTACTAACTCTCATTTATTTTTACAAATTTCACTTTATTATATCAGTGTTTCACCACAAAAGTTTCACTTAATAAGTCCTTATTTATTAAGAAGTTTAAAAAATTTCAATACAAAAACTTGAAATTTTTATTTGTAAGTTTTATGTTAAGATGGTTTTAAGCGACATGAACTGCAAACTTAAAAAGAAAAGATTATTTGGAGTGGTTACCAAAGTCACTTAGTTTGTTTATAAATATTCTTACTTAGTCGTATAAATGTTAAGCTTTATTCATAACTTTAAAATTCAAACACTAAAAATTCATAAAGTTATTACAAACGATTACACGAAGTATATTAAAATGCCGGTGTTTAAGCAAATAAAATTAAAACTTAACAGAATGAACATCCGATAAATAGCTTTAAATTTATTACCGCAATTACCCGTAGGTTCAACAACTTTCTACAGATTGTTTACAAACGTAGCACAGACGCTACGGACTCGTAGCGCGCCCGCTAAATAACAAAACATAATTCATTCACTTTTTATGAAAAAAGGCTGTTGCGGCATCTTGCTTTTTAAATACTTTGTGCACTGAAAGTTAGATAAAGTCGTCGAAGGTTCAATGGCGGACGAGACGAATTCGAGTGCAGTTTTTGAGATGGGTAGAAAGTCGATGCGTTCGGAATTAATTACGTTAATAAAGCGCGGAGGCTAGGCCGTTCGAGCGGGGCCGGCGGGGGTGAAGGGGGCGAGTTGGACGGACACAAAGGAGAGGCGCGGCCGGCCGGCGGGCCGCGGGCCGGGCGGCCTTATCACCGAACGGCACACAGTCGCCTCGCGTTCTTCGCGACGCACGTTTCCGCGAGTGCAAGCCGACCGACCCGCGAACCGAATCGCGCCAGTGACTTGTGACAGTGAGTGAAGCCCGGAATCGCGACCTGTGAACAGTTCTTGATCTTGACACGTGCCGACCAAGCGTCTGCAAAACGTTACACCAATTGTTTCATACTTTTGAAGGAGTGAAATAACGACGAAGCTGTCAAAAATTGTAAACACAGCGCACGTGACGCCAGCCCGCAAGTAAGTTTTGTTTGTATCTTTAATATTTTACATAATGTTCTATTTTTTTATTAAATGATTAACATCAAAAACTTTTTTGTCCTCTTGGTCTATGTTATTAAAATATATTAAAATTTAAAATTCTCATCTCAAAACGTAAGTTTTGAAATCTTTAAAATGCGATTTCAAAAGAAATGAGTTTATCACATATTACTGTACCACGTTCTATTATTACCTTTTTTATAAGTATTGTTAAAGAAAAAAGAAATCGAACCTTAAAAAACAGGTATATATATTATTTTAATAATTACAAATTATATTCTCGAAAATCATGCAAAAACGTAAGAAAATCAAAATTGCATTTGGTAATAGAAAACAGAACTCCAAGTTAGTAACTCTAATAAAAAGAAAATAAAGTATAAATATAGATTTTTATTGAAAAACTAATGAGGTCGTAAAATTACAAAAGTAGGTAAGTATTTTGTTTTAGCGTAACGATTTTGCAAACTTTGTTGCCTGGACATAAATTGTAAAAATGACCTCATCAAATCTACAAAAAAAAAACATCATAAACACGTAAAGAAAATTATTTTCTTTAGAATAATATGCAAAAAAATGCTACTCTCTTTTACAATGACCAAATAATTATAGCTCATAGGCTGAACTTTCATCATCTTATTTTCTTCTTTCCTGACATGTTTGTTTCACATTAATACATCAAATAAAGCCAATTGAAATATATATTTTCAAATAATTCACTAAATCTTACATAAATTATAGTGTGTAAACTGTTAAAAATTAATTAAATTCGTCACAAATTACATATTCTATATTCCTATTAATACAGCGTTAAAGGTACGCCAAAGTAAATAAAAAATTAAATAAATAGTATTTATAATCTTCATTTTGGGTATTTGTTTTTAAAAATTACGATCAACCCTTTACAGAAAATGTCTCGTTAAAAATATACGATAAAGTTATTATTATTACCTTATTATTGTTTTAGCAAAAAATTATATAGTATTAAGTCGGTCGCATAACGCCACCTAGCGATGACCGAGAGAGGCGCGAAGCGCTCGTTTGCAAGGTCACCGTGTCAACGACCCGACAACTTTTGCCGTTTACTGTTGTCGTAGGTCATAATTTTATGTCTTCTTTTTGTTTATCTTTTCGTAACTTTATAGCTTCCCGCGTAAACACTTTATCGTTCAAACTCTAGCGAAGTGGTCACGATATGATTTGTTATTTAATTTCAAAATAACCATCTTTTTTAATAATGTGCAAATTGTAAACAAGTTTGATAAGTTGAGTTCAGTAACCCTGATGATGTTTCTGATGTTTTTGTCTACCCCTAATGTAATTTGCATTTTAATTTATCCTTTTAAATGTAAGATAAAATTCTAACACTAATGGTAGAGAACATAATAAAACGATATATGTAGAGATATACACCAGTGTTTGTTTATCTGCTTGTCAAGAACCATGGCACTTAATATCTTTACATCAAATAAAACATTAAGACTCTTTTTGCAAATATCATTTTAAGGAGCCTAAAATACAAATCGCAATCGTAGATTGCTTTTTCACATTCTTTTTTTTTTGTTTTGTTTTAGCGAACGCGACGCCAAAATGGCGACAAAGGGCAAACGTCCGATGCGCGCTCTTACACCCAGCGACAAAATCGAAGCGATTCAGCGCGTCAACGACGGAGAGTCCAAGGCGTCGGTGGCCCGCGACATCGGTGTACCCGAGTCGACGCTACGCGGCTGGTGTAAGAACGAGGACAAGCTGCGGTACATGACATCCCGCCTGTCGTCCCCGGACACAGACAAGAGCAATGACGGCGAGCCGCCAGATAAGCGCGCGCGCACCGAGTCGCCTATCGCGCCCCAGTCGCCGGTAACGGCGGGCCTCGACCTCTCCACGCCCACCACCTCGGCCCACAGCATGCCGCAAGTCGCGCCGCCACCCATCGATACACCCGTCGAGCTCACAACTAAACGCACCGAGCCTACCACCCAACATTCCGTGGTACGCGAGCGCCGCCCCGACCCCGGTGCTAGCGTCTCCATGAGTGCCATCAGCCCACTATCGGGCCTCGCACATCTGCCTGGTCTTACACACTCCCACCTCGGGCTCAGTTTCAACGAGATCGCCACTAATCTGACGCTCCTCGCGCAACTTAATCCCGGCTTAACGGGCTTATCAGCTCAACCGGCCAGTCGCGCACTTCGTTCGGTGCGCTCTCCAAAACCTGCTCACAATGGAGTCCTCAATTTAAATGAGACAAAACATCGAAGCAAATCACATCATTCAGACCCTTATCGGCATAGCGGATCGAAATCCAGCCATCACAGCAGTTCTCAGAGCGCAAGCCAACCAGTTGATGACACTTTGTGGTATTGGCTGAAGACTCAGCAAGCCATGCTCGATTTAACCGCTCAAACGACGACTGCTCATCCGTTGCAGCTCAGCAAACCGAGCGAACCAAGTCTACCACCGAAACCAGTGGCGCCCGCCCCGCCCTTAAACTCCCACTTGGATTATAACAGAAATTCTTGGTTGTGGCAATACTACAAACAATTTGGAGGCGCCATGCCTCTCCCTGAAGACAAGCTCAAATCCGCCTCACAGGTGCCGAAAGACAAAACTGCTGAGAACATTTTATATTCTCAATTGACCAAAGGAAAAGCAGAAGAAGAACAAGCTGCAACAACATGCCTTAACCAAATTCAGCCCCAACAGAGTGAGATACGAGAACCGGTACCAGAGTCGCGTGTGGCAGAGCCGGTCGCTAGCCCCGAAGTTGGAACAGAGAACAAGGAACCCACCACCGAAAAGAACGTAGAAGCTGGCAAGAGTCAAACTAAAGCGCGCAATGTGCTAGACAATCTGCTCTTTAATAACACGAGTCAAGGGGTGAGCGAGGAGGCGAAGTCGAACGAGGTTGCGAACGTGGAATGGGAGTCGGGCACGGCGGAGGCGCTGGAGCATGGCGAGAAATTCCTGGCGTGGCTGGAAGCGAGCGGCGACCCGAGCGTGACCCGCATGCACGTGCACCAGCTACGTGCACTGCTGCACAACCTGCGCACGCGCCGCTCGCACGCCGTGCCCGGCGTGGCCGGCGTGCCCAGCGTGCCAGGCGACCACGCCGCACGCCGCAAGTAGACGCCCCGCAGCACTCCGCGCTCGCTACAGGGAATATTTCAATTATATCTGTACATATTTAATTACGTCGTCGCCAGTAAGCGTTCACTTGTGATATGTGTAGCCAAATTTGCGTAATTTCTTTGTTCTAAAAGAAAAGCTATGCATTATATTTCTTTAGTTGTAAGACCTAATGTAGAAGCGTTACGGATCCTACGCGGTCCCTTTGAAGGCTTTGTCGAATCTCTACATTGATAGTTAATCTTTTTCCGAGTCTATAACAAACTTAATTGTGTTGATTAAATAAATGTAAGTGATAAATGTTACTGATCCACGGTCACGTTACTTTTCGATGCGCACGAGACGTTATGTGATTAGTTTAGATAGTGTTGCTGTATGTTGCCATTAACGTTTACATTCCTAGTTGTACCCTACCGTAGTAGTGCGATCCCTATGTTCTACCTCAAGTCAAATCTTATGCTAAGTCATGGCGTCCCTTTCGGCCATTTAGAGGTAAATGCGTGTCTGATTGTTGTCGTGAGCTATACCAAATATTGAGAGGATGCGATTGTATTTCATGTGCCAATCGTACGGACAAGGTAGTTATTGTTAAGATATAGATGACTATGGTTATCGACATTCGTGTAATTGTTTTTATTGCTCAGTATTTTATATGGTAGACAATCTCGATGTCTCGACTCGGAATTGTATATGTTAAACGTTAAAAGTTAAGGACTCTGTGATCAAAATTATAAATTATTGAGAGATTATTAATATTTAAGTACATTCCTAACGAATAGAGTGTATTATCAAGATGTTAAAGAGTTTGTCCAATGGACTAGTTGCGGCGCGCGGGACTAACACCGGCCGCGCAGCGCAACCAGCCGACAGTTCAAAGATTCTATCTCCTTTCCATTGAAGTTAGAATAGTTTTATTGATTTTGGTATTAATTATGTTAACTTCCATTGGAAACTGTTTGAGAGAAGATATTTTGTACAAAATTAGAAAAAAATTGGATTATTAAAGTATAGATACTCTTTAACGCAGAGTTTGTGATCTTGAAAATGTTGAAGAATTAAATTTGAACCTTTAACGAAATCTTGAGTTTCATTTATTCCTTGTGTTTCGTTTACTCGTTTCTAAAGAATATTCGTAGTGCATGCCGAAACGTCAGGGTTTTTATTTTATTATAAAGGACTTTGTCGCGTTTACGTTAATTTAATAATTCTAGCTTATCATCACAACAAATCGCCATCAAAGAGGATGCAACTATTTACGTTTCAGATAGTAAAATATAAATTAATTAATTTAGTTAACAAGATATAAACTTTATCATGTCACAAACATTTTTGGTCGTTTTAATCATATGAGAATGGTGCCAGTAAAATAGCGCTTCAAATTTTGATCACCTTTGAATTTCGTTTGTTGAAGAAATATAAATATTGAAGGCAAAACAATGGCTCTTCAGAAACTCGTGTGAATATTTAGCTTCTAGATTGGCGCCTTTTGATCATCCAGCAGGAGTAGGCCAATTCAAAAATAATTTTTAAACGACATAATATTGCAACTCGGAGCTTTATTATGCCAATTGATCATAAACCAACTTTAATAGAAGTAACTCGTACATTACCCAAAAATTGCAACCACGTATTTTAGGATCACTGGGGAATCTTAATTTTTAATGATATGGAGTGGTGCAATAAATACATCAAAGGTAAGAGTTGTAGATACTGAACATATTTTTGTTTAGGAACTAGATTCATGAGCATGGTATACTTTATGATCGCAATTCGAGTGAATCAATCAATCATAATCTCTTTTTTGTATAATCTTTTTAAGTTAGTAATTCACCTCTAACAAAACTAAGTTGAGATCGTTAACACGCTGACATATTGGTATTTATAAAGAAACAATTACTTAGTATAAATTGTAATACCTCTTTCACTTCGACAATATCTATTCATTTATCGTTATAACATTTAAAAAAATTGATTCTATCACTAAAACAAAGCCTCCAAAATTCTCCCTACAACCACAAAGAGTGAGATCCACGTCTTGCGGTGGACTTTTACAGGAAGATTTTTCATCAGAAATGAAATGAATGAGTATAGTGGTTAGCAGTCGCAAAATAATTGGCTACCACAGTTTATCTGGTCAGTGCGATATCTTATAGTTCAATACTCATCGTGAACAAGCCGTACAAACGTTTCATAATAAAAGAAATAATAAAATCGGTTCACAATCGAAGATATCGAATACAAAAAAATAAAGTGAAATTTAGAACTTCCTCCTTTTATGAAGTCGGTTAAAACTATTAATTTGACGATCGACTAAGCGCTCACAGTTTTTCAAAGTTGCCAAACGACATCGATTAATTTCAATGTATTAAAATTTATTAACCACTCTATTGTTTTGAAGAAAATTATTTCTGTAAGCACTTGTAGTATGACTGTAAAATCATAATTTAAAAATATCCTATCGCGCAAATATTTAAACGAAACATTGATTTTCCTCATTCGATTTCCTTTATCTACTGCATCAGTCATATAAAAAACAACTTCTTTCTTATATCTATGGCATCAGTCATATTTTTGTAACTATTTATTAATGTTTTCAAACCCTTAAATATTTTTTTATTAATGCAAAGTTAAAAACATAAAAGTATTTCGTTATTCGTTTAAAATTATACAAATGGCAAATGTCATTTGTCTAAGAGCTCAAAAAAATATTATTTTTTATTTCTATAATACCTATAACACATATTTATGTTACTACGTAACCTACATCCCGATCCCGTCACTGTTTCTTTCGGAAGCAGGAAAAATACTTACTCGTAGCGCCATCTATTGTGGATATTCGCTATTTAGTGCTACCCAAACGGTCACAAAAAGCTATTCCGGATATTATATTTATCAGGAAAAAATATAGAAACTAGGTATTAAAATTTAAATTTTCTGTAAAAACTATTTAGAATATGGCAGCTATGTAAGCTGTATGTCTAGATAAATAAAATTACTCACATGTAACATAGGCTTCGTGAGAGGTTCGTAATCAAAATAATCTGACACTAATGTCGCAACGCCTTCCCATGTGTTGGTGCCAACGTAGCAAATCTTCGTGGGTCTGATCGTTGTGCAAACCATTTTCTTAAAAGGAAAAATAAGTTCATAAAACATTTGGATAACAACTGTAACAATCAACGCCATCTAGTTAAAAATTATGTAGTCACGGAGTCGATTGTTTTAATTTAAAAAATCTCTTCAAGAGGTCACTTTTACTAAATGGCCATATTATGTAGTTTTCTTTTGAATCTAAGTAGGTATTAATTTATAATATATCAATCTATTATTTTCACCTGCATGCCGCATTCGTTTGGAGCTTGCAGTAACAAGGGTCTCCGAAATTTGTAATGGAATTGAAACTGCCGTCTAAAATTTTCAGCGTAAGCTAGTAAAAGTCGTTCTTTATCGGTATTTGTATAATAACTTTTAGGAAAACATGTCCTGGTTTCAAAAACTGGTTCTTCTATTTCAGGCCAACACAAATTTACGATACCAAGTTCATAAATTGCATTATTCAACGATTCCTTAGTAAGTGGCTCTTTTATATCTTTTAAACCAAATATTCGAGGGGAAAATTCTTTAAATTCGCCTTCTTCACGAGGTCGATCAAAAATTTGTGTAACTATGCTTTCATTTATTTCCATCACAGGATCTAATGGCTCAACATCAGTTTTCCTGTCTAATGAGAACGTATCCAATGATAATTTTATTGCACTCATAATAAATATTTATGAATATCAATTTTTTGTTTTTAAATGCACCTATAATATGTTCGTGTAAAAATACTAATTTCAGGATTTTCAGTTGCTAAGAAACGAACAGATTGACAAGTGCTGCCAACTCCTTTAAGCAAAATTGCGCTGTCAGCAATTTAAAAATGCGCTAGATCGCGTTATTAGCATTTATGCAATATAATCATAACAAACAATAGTGCTTAGTAGTCTGTGCAATAGTGTGAAAATAAGGTTATAAACCTTATGCTTCCTCCACACTACTCGCGAAGTAGATCGAAGTCGGACGAGGCGAATAGTGTACAGAGGTACTTCGATTCGATTCGTGCAACCTCGCTTCGCCTCGGGCGACTTCCGATCGCTGTCGGTTTTTTGCGCCAGAGTCAAAAGACTTCGCGAAGTACCCCGAAGTTACACTAAGCGTCTCACTATACTACTCGGCGTACGCCAGTTATGAATATTTTTTTTATATATAAATATTAAATATGTAGCTTTCTACATAATTATTTATTTAGTTAACGCATTGACGTCGTACTGTTCACACAAGCGGCAGCTGCTATAGGTACCTATAGCAGCTGCCGCTTGAACGTTATTCATGTTAAGGGTGCGGGAGACTCAAGATGACTGAGCTCTTCGCGAAGTAGCACGAGTGTGTAGTCACGTTCTTCGGACTGCGATCGACTTCGACGAGCACTTCGTCGAAGTTACTTCGCGAATAGTGTGGAGGAAGCAAAAGTTGGAGTAATTTCATACATACGAACCTACAATTCTACATAAATTGAGTCAATATATTTGTCTCGCTTTTACTAATTTCATTTTCAAATAAGGCAAAAAGAGACATAGATGTTGCGTGTAATTCATGCATGGAAATAGAAATGTCAAGTGGTCATCTTTAGTCTCTTTTTACACTACTAATTATAAAAGTTAATTAGATCGTATTTATTTGTGCAAGATCGTACTGGCTGATTTATTTGACATATGTAATTTTAATTAAATCGTATTATTTATTATGTTGTATGACGTGTGATGTCTTTAATATTTTACTAAAAATATTATTTAAATTCGCGTAAATATAAGAAATCATTATAAAAATATTATTGTAAGATTATATCTTAGAGTAATTACATACATACGTATTACGTATGCAGATTATAATATAATCTATATTATCTTATAATCTGCATAATGATATTATCTTTAAATAAAATATATCATTATAGATGGCATGTTATTCTTCCCGTAAGGAACATGGTTCAGAACTCTTGGTAGAGAGTAATTGTGTTCTGTGGTTCAGAACTCTTGGTAGAGAGTAATTGTGTTCTGTGGTTCAGAATTCGTAAGCTTCCACCGGTGTGTAGGTACGTTTTTATTATCCAAGAATTAAATTACATTATAACCGTAAGTAAACTGTACTTCACATTGATTTTAAAAATAACAAGTTTGTTTTTTGTAAAAATGAGACTGTATTTGTATATATAATTGCTAAAATATGTTTAAATATAAAATTTATTTAAACAGTAGTGATGTGGACTTAAGGCATATCGGCAAAGTCGACAACCCCATATCGATATTCATCTTTATATTTTTGTTATTTTAGTATACCTAAAAATTATAAAGAAAATTGGATGAGAGTAATTCCACGGGCCCAAAATCATTGGACTAAGAATAGTCGTATTTTCTCAAAGCACTTTTCCAAGCACTGCTTTGTTAACGATGGAAATTGGCGAAGACTGAAACCGATTCCTACTTTAAACATCATAAGAACACAGTTACTACGTTTAATTTTATTTTCTATCACGTCTCGTTTAATATATTTTGTCAAACCAGTATACAGTTGACGAGCAGATAACCCCGAGTATAATGCCAAAGCCATGCGCATTTGGTCAGTGGGAAACCAACATGTTAATAGCAATATTAATAATAGTATCATCAGAGCAGTTTTGAAACTCACAAATACGTTTTGATAACAACCAGAGATGATGGACACTTCGGCCCCCATTAAACTATAAATAAGACATTAAATTAGTTAGAAATACATTTGGTGATAAAAAGAGTATAATAGATATTCATGGTAGAAATAGTGATTGGCATTATGTAGAATTAAGAGTACTTAACCAAATTCAATATGAAGAAAGTCTACATTTGGCTAATAAATTTAACGAACCAACAGCTCCTATGAATTTACCATAACAAAAACTCATGAATGTTTATAACAGCCAATCATAGATTTCCCTATATATAATGTATAAATTTTGAATGATATATCGTTCATTAAATATAATTAAATACAAGTGGTAAAATTAAAAAAATTGTACTACCGACTTCAATATAAATAAAATGAGAACATCATCAATGTACCTAGTCGAAGTCAATTAAATACGCATTATTAAGGATAACTCAAAAACTACTTGTCAGATCTTGATCAATTTATATGGTACCACATGAGAAGTATCAGCTTTCAAATAAAAAAGAATCATCAAAATCGGTTCACCTAGAAAAAAGTTCTGAGGTAACACACATAAAAAAAACAATAGAATTGAGTACCACTTCCTTTTTTGAAGTCGGTTAAAAAGTAAGGTTAACACCAAAAGTGAAACAAAGACGCTAAAATTAAGAGGCAGATGTGGTATGTACATAAATAATTTAAATTATTTACACATATAAATAAATGTTTTTACATATAATCTTATAAGGGTTGAGCCATTTAAGATTTGGAATTTAAATCGGCTATAAAAAAACTAAATAATATTTTTTCAAAATTATGAGCTTATTAGAAAGATTGAACCTTTTCATTTAGGAATGAAAGACAAAATTTTTCAAATGACTGCCATGACTAGCCTTATAATACCCCATTCTATCAGTCCAATTTTTCAGTACATTGTCGATTGTTAGGGCCCCTATTTCGTCAATGGCAACTTCAATTTCATGTTTCAAGTCGTCAATCGTCTCTGGATGGTTAGCGTAACCCTTGTGCTTAACGGCTCCCCACAACAAAAATCCAACGGAGTCAAATCGCAGCTTCGAGGTGGCCTATTGACATCGGCATTTCGGCTGATTATGCGATTTTTGAAAACAGTGCGCAAAAGATCGATTGTTACGTTGGCCGTGTGGCACGTTGCGCCATCCTGTTGAAACCAAATGTCATCTATGTCATCCTCTTCAATTTTGGGAAACAAAAAATCGCTCAGCTCACTGTAACGACGTTTCTTTGCTCATTATCGAAGAAAATGGCCCAATAATGTTGCCATACCAAAATCCGCACCAGACAGTCGCTCGTTGTGGATGCATTGGTTTCTCCACGGTGACATGTGGATTTTATGAGCCCCAGATACGACAATTTTGCTTATTGACGTATCCTCCGAGGTGGAAATGAGCTTCATCTGAAAAGATGATATTTCGGTAAAAATGCTCATTTTCGATCAAGCGGTCTTCGGCCCATTTAGCAAACTGAAAACGCATCGGATGGTCATGGGGCTTCAGCTCTTGCACTAATTGAACTTTTTCTCGCATTCATACCGAGATCTTTATGCAAAATTCTCCTCATTGATGTTGATGGATGTTCACGCACACTCTGAGCAACAGCAGCGATGTTTTCGGTTGAACGCACTGGATGAGTAGGTACACGCTACACGGGTTGTTTTATCCAACAACGACCCAATCTCACGGACTCGCTTCACAAATTGATCCACAAACTGCGTTTTTGGTACATCCTTTTTGTCAATTTTTTTTCGTAAATTTCTGAAAGTTTTAATATTACCCAACTTTGTTCAAGCGAAAAGCGACCTATTTCTATGGAGTGTAGAGATAAGGAGAACCATCTCATATGGGGGAAAAGTTGAAAAAGTGTCCAACTGTATACTGAAAACAGAGGTTCCAAAACCTACCACAATAGTGCTGGCGTCTGAAAAACTACGATATGAAAATAGCTGTTGTAGATGGAGTGAAGTGTGCTGATTTCAAATATTTTAATGACTAGAGTAGTTAGTAAAATGCCAGTATACAAAACCTCAACAATTTACGTAGCCTAAAATAATTAAGTAAATATAACCAAAAAAACTGCTGTGAGAAAACGTGACTTTATTAGTGTGACTTTTTTTAAATAATTATTAGTGATTTTTATTGAAAAAAATTTACTGTGGTGATAGTTATAAAACGTTATAAAAATAATTGAATAATAATGGGAAAAAATTGTACTGTGAAAAGTTGTCCAAGTGGACGTAAACTAAAAACTACAAAAAATGGTTCGCCTCAGCTTTTGTCTTTTTTCCGACCTACCTACACCTACGACCTTATTTATTTAATTTACGACATCCTGATTGAGAAATCGGATTTGAAATAATTCAATCCATGCAAAGTGTATTTTCATATAGTATTTAACTCCTTGTTTATTTCTCCATCTTATTCTAATTACTTTTGGCGCTTTTTTTTTAATTTATCCTATGCTACCGCAGCGCCACCCTTATTGGACGCGTTTTTACGGACACTTATTCATGTAGAGATATAGTTCTCCTTCTACTCTATACTTCATGCCCATTTCATAAATGTCAAACATAAAACTAACTTTCTGTCACATCGGAAATGTCATCAAACCTTCCAACCTCAAAATAACCTATAGTTCCAATTCCAAACGTTAGGTGGCCCATCCTGTATATCAATAATACATGACATATGAAAAGATAAATAAATATCCTTTAATGTTATAATAATAGGTATCCGAACACGAGTACATAAGTTATTTATTGTAGAGGCTTGAGAACTTTATGTTTGAATTTATCTTTAGACTTCTTCTCTTTAGAAAATATATCTAGGCTTGAATTTTTTTATTATATATTATTTATGAACAAATACGAGTTAAAGGTAAGTTTCTCGCGTAATTGCAATTTAGGGTATTGGGGGCGAATATGGGGTATGTCTTGTACGCTTTTTCGCTACGTTAATATTTACTACACCGAGTAAAACCGGAGAATCTACCTAGCCATTGACAATATTAAATATCAACAACATCATCATATTCTAAGACGGTACGTCTATTTTCTAAGAATGTTTTTTGATTTTTGAGTTGAGGACGGACTTTATGATGTTTGCAGCCTGTAACATATTTAGAGTAAGTGTGAGTTATATAATTCAAATGCCTTATAAACTTTGCCTGAATTCTTTTAATTTTTATTTATGCGTAATATAATAGGGAGACCAAATACTACTTGTGTATTCTAATCTTACTGTGTTTCGAACGTAACGTCGCGTAATAAACACTTTTGATACAGTTTATTACCTTAGACTTTTTTAAGCTTTTTGTAATATTGTATCTACATGTTTTGTCATAGCAAGCTTCTTGTCGAGGGTAACGCCTAAATCAACCTTGTAAAAAGTTCAAAGTCGAACTCATAGCACCACTTACCGGAAAGGGCAGAACTACATTTGCCGGAACAGTTAGTGTTTTATTTCATCTATATTACACACCTTATAATGAGGGATATGAAATTTACTTTATCTTATCAATATATATTATTATTTATGTTATCTTATCAATATTTCTATTTCAATAAAATCTCTTAATTTCTTCGAAGTTGTATTATAATCGGTTGAGCCATTCCGAAGATTAGCTCGGACAGACAGATAAACGAAAATTTTAAAATGGTTACTCATGTCTCAATGGCTTGTAAATATTTTATACAAAAATATTAACAAACAAAATCAACAATAATTACGAAGAATAAGTACTCTCAGAATGCGTCATAGCTCACAAATTAGCAAAACCGGACCACAACCGGAATGCAAAAGCAGAGAATGCGTAAGCATTATATTAGTCTGTGCCGGACTGATTATTTTTGTAGTTTATGGGATTTTTTTATCATAGATTCCAATTACAAGCTGGCCTGATGTTATAAAACGTACCGAAAACGCATTTTATCGCAACGTATTTTTTTTTGCAGTCTACCGGCGGGTGTGGGTATAGATAGCGATATTTTGGGAGCGAGAGGTGAATAGAGGCGATTCCATTTTCAATCCCATTCTTTACCCGCACGGGTAGTATAAGATATAATAAACATTATATAAGTTATTTTAATATAGTTAAATTGGTTTTATTTCCTATGTAAAGGGCAAACAAATATTTTGTTTGAATTTGTACTTTATGTTATTTCGCTCACACCTAACTAATATAAAACTGATGGAAAAGCGTCGCCTTTGGCAAACAGAATTTCCCTTAGTGGGTTTTACGATATACATATTTTAACTTAACACGATCTACTTGAATTACAAAATTCAGCCAAATTGAATCAAAGTTTAGCAAAATTGAATCAACATCTATCGGTTTTTAAAAGTTCCATTGTATCCAAGTAGCAGGCCTTCCCTTAGTCCGTAGCCTAAACTTTTATTTATTGAAAACTAAAACGTCTTATACACGGTCCATCTTGACGTACGTCCCGCCAAGGTCATGCACGATGCACGACGCAAAACGACAATGAATAGGCAATGGATAAAACGATTAGGAAGATATATCGATAAGGTTGTCCTTTTCTATAGTTACCATCAATAGAATTGTCTATGGTATAAAAAGCGTTTAAAAACCATAGACTTATGGTTACTATTGGCGTATACATAAGTCTATGAAAACAACCGCTGCAGCCTTACAAAGGAGACATTCATATCTTTTTATCCTATATGAAATGTCATATGTATATAGAGTTAGGTTAGATGAGGTTTTGTTCTGTTTTTAAGACACTATGCTAGTAATTACTCTGAGGAGTAAATCGATATCAGTTGTTGCTAACATTGCAAACGAAATCACCATAGATTAAAGACGTTATGTCTTTAATCTATAGTATCTATAGAAGAAAAAAATATTTCGATAGTCCTCGTAAGTAAAATGTACATCACTAGCACACAATGACAAAGCAAAATTGGTCACGCGTTTTCGGGCTGTCAGGTCGTTAGTCATGGGCGTTTTTGGATTTGAACGCAAACGGATATTTATCCGATTTCAGATTTCAAAATCGATTTCAAAATCCGTTTTTAAAAATCCGATTTCAGTTGCGCTTAGCCACGTCAATTCGTTTGCGTATTTATATTACGTTTTATAAATTAACGAAACGACAAACGCAAATGTAACACAGAAACAGATTTGCGCGATTATCCTTTATGCTTCAACCTAGGCTTAGGACTAGCAGAAAAGTTTTATAGGAAATTAAAACTTATCCGGCGCATTTTAAAATCGGCATATTTACAATGATTTCTTAATATATATATTTTTATTTCTTAAATCGGTATTCGGATTTAATAAATCCTTTTGCGCTAAATAAATTGAAGCGTGAGATCGTTTTAAATGAGCTTCTAGATTTTGTGGATTTATATGATATATTTTGACTACAATATTTACACACTGCAACTCCAGAAGCATTTTATTTTTTGTCAAAATGAGTCAATACCTCACTGTTATGTAAACTTACTTATATATATATACTCACACACAATTCACTTAGTTAACTCATTTTTTTTTAACTCTGAACTCTACTAAACAAACGGGCAATAAACATACTTGTAATTACAAAATGTCCTGTAATTTACTGATACGACTGACCGGCACGCGCGCACTTATCACCAAGGTCAAATTTGCATCTAAACGAAAGCAAAATGAAAATAAAAGATACTTTCTAGTAAAAAAACACTAAACCAAAAACAAAAATAAATATTTAAACAATCTCGCAAATATAGTCTTTAACAACTTAATAATAAGAACGATATAGATCGCATATTTCAAAGATTCTAGTAAGCAAACACCCAAACACGGAACCAAAAATTCATCAACACATAATCTCGCAAAGCAAATATAGATTTTAAGTACTTAGCAGTAAGGATAATATTGATCGCATATTTCAATGTGCAAAAATTTCCATAGCCGACTAACCGAAATCCAAATCGCAAAATTCACGCCATCCTTTTCATTCAGCTATGTTGTGTTTGGTTAGAAAGAGAAAAACTGAGAAAACGGATTTCTACACATCAGTTTGCGTTTAGATTCCAAACGCAAACTGATGCGAGAAATCCGAATCGACAATAACCAAATCCAAAGTTTGGATTTGGTTATTGTCGATTCGTTTGGGTGTACAGATCGTAAGATCGTAGCTTAGTTAGGTCGATTATTGAAATTGGATTTTCTAGTTAGAGAAATCGATACGATTCGATTTGTGTTTGAAATCGGATTTTAGATTCGTTTTGATACATCTGACGCATGCCTACAGGTCGTCTATACGTCAGTATATTCTAAGTCTATGGCTATGACAGACTAGTCCCAGTCCCACGTACGTCCGTCCGTCACCCTTTTCTTCATAGATTTATAGTCTTTGCGTTATAGCATGGTGCGGGTGACAGCTCACGCCTATGAAGTTTTGTATTTTTTTAGATAAACTGTCATACAGATATTGTTGTACTTCATGGATGGGTACCGCCCACTTACGCCAGTGATGTGCCACGCTAAACTATGCCATGCCATAACGAACAACCACAGACTATCAAAAATCGGTTTTGAAATAAATCGGATATATAAAAATCACGTAAATATGTATTGGAATTGGAACTAATCGTTCAACAAATTCTGATTTACGGAAACAAAACTCGAAATAGACGAATATGCAGTGTTTCCGAAGCATGGACGATAAATTATTCGTTGTTCAGCTTAGGCTAAAAATAATAATTATAAAGCAAATTACGCATTGTGTCAAAAATACTTTTTCATAACTCATGGCGGCCAAAATGACTACAAAAAAACCTATTTTTATTTCATTAGATTTATAAACCAAATTCTCGATTATTTTTACCTTCCGTCCCGATATTTGCCTCATTGGACCTGACGAAACTAATACACATATAGCAAAAGGCGCTAGCACTCGTACCTTGAAAAGCTGCCAGTGCATTCTACGCCGTACTGAAAATTACAGATGCTGGCAGGCATTATAATATAAATGTTGCAATCAACATGAAATAGAAGATGATTTTTATTTTCAAATTATATGTATAATCTATACATTGAAGTGTCTGTTTGTAATATCAAAATAACAGCCTTTTACTAAATACACAAATATATATATATATATATATATATATAAATATACACAATACACAAACAATTTTTGAAATGTTTGTCTTACTGTCTGTTTGTTAAGGCTTATAGCTGGCACTGACAGATAGCTAATGTTATAAGGAGTAACACAGGCTAATTTTATTTTAGAAAAAAAAATTAGGATTCCGCGAAAAAAAATTAATCCCATGAAATCCAATCGTAATAAATACCAAGCGGGCGAGGTCCGGGAACAGCTATTATGTAACTATTGTGTCATAATTTGTATTAAACTTTAACTTAATTTTACATGCATTGTAGTTTATAAAGAAATGTATGTTTCGGTTTTAATTTTTATATCAATAGCTAATCGATAATTTTTGCTTTGCTTTGTGTATCGTTAATCGCCTTTTCAAAATCGATTTAACAATATTCCATCTCTAGACACGCCAAAAGTGTAAGCTGTAACCCGCACCATGCTATAACGCAAAGACTATAGTATAGGTAATACCGTACTTGTATATATAGAGGTCAGTGGGTAATACCACATGAGTAAAGAAATCGTACCGTATCTTTACTCATGTGGTCATACTAAATCTATGCGTTTCTTTGATTGTCTTTGACATGTCATTGTCAACTTGTCACATATCATTTTTCACTGAGTTTTGGCGGGAACTTGACCGGCGGCGGTTTGATACTCCTGTATTATTGTTAAAATAATGGTTTGAAGTGGATTTTGATATGTAAAAGTGGTGCGATTTTGTGTATTAAATGTCTGCGCATGTGAACTATTAGTGGAAACGGTGAAACAAGTGCTCTGATGGTGATGTGATTCTCAAGATAATGTGTCTGTCTGCTTAGGCGCCTTGAGATACCATCGCCAACTGTCAGCTGTCTGCTGGCTCAAGTTGCGTCAAAATCTCCCAAGGGCTGCACAATGTGACGCATCAACATATTGTGAAGCAGTGTACTATGAAGGATAACTATACATTGAACTTCAGGCTCAGAACCCAAAGCCGTAAAGCCAGTTATAAAAAAAATATTTTGTTTTTGTTTACCTGTCAGCCTGTCACTGATCACTCAACTCAATATAAAGAAGACTTGGCTTTAGCCTTTACGGTTTTTGAAAATATGAAGAATTAAAGAAAATAAGACTTGGCTTCGGCCTTTTAGGATTTTGAAGAGACGGAAAGAAGAAAAATAAGACTTGGTTCCGGCCTTTACACCTTAAAATTCTACATATTCAAAATAAAAAAGACGAGGCTGTATGGCTTAGTTCCTTTGCCTGCTCTCTCGAGCGAATAATAAAAACAACAATCACTTTAGACAGATGTCATGCTCATGTGTCAAGTCACTGTCATATTTGATGTAAGTTGTTGTAAGTTGCAATTTGCAATTTTATTAGTTTACAGATCAGAGTTCAGGTTCAGGCAAACAGACAGTTTTATTCATTACATTACTAAGTACTAGACATCAAAAGGTAATAATACAGTTGTACAATTTTTTCAAATGTTGTAAGTACATATTATTTAAGTGTTATCTGTAGTTAACCGTAATACAAATTCTTCTGATATTTCATTGTTTCGATCGAAATAAATTATGTGTTTGTAACAAATAACAATGAAATCTCATACTTTTGTACAATACTAGGTCTAATCAATTATTCACGTATAATAAAATATGCCTTTAGAGTTTGAAACTTACTAGTCGTTATTTTAATAGATTTAAATTATAGTACGCGACGCTGAAAGAAAATGGGTAATAAATCATCATTATTGTTGCGCGAAGAAGAAATTGCACAAATACAAGAAGAAACAGGATGTAAGTAATCTATGAAGCATTTTTTATGTTTTAAATATATGATTTAATATATGGACTGACAGTAATACAACATATAAGTAGCAATTGCATATTATTCCATACAATTAAGACACATTTATATGAAATTTTTTGATTAATGTAATATGGTGGTTGTTGCTAAGTGCCGTTTAGAGGTGTTGTAAGAGAATCCACTACCACAAATTCCATGAGTGTCATGACAGATGGAAACAAATAGGAATTGCTCAGCAGCATCTTCCTGATAACAACTCAATAATAACAACAGTAGTTGCCAACCCGCCTGTATGCATGGTAACTATTGGAAATATCCCCTCTATGAAGCGACATTTGGGGAGGCCTACATTCAGCAGTAAACTTTTGATGGGCTGGACTGAATGAATGAATGTTCAAATATGGTTTACTGAACACTATTATTTAACGGAAAAGATTGTACATTTTTTTTCAGACGAAAAGAAAGGGGTTACAAAAATAATTGAGAAAGGATAGACAAGAGCTTAGAAAGCAATATTTATGTGAATGGGTTGATGGAAAAATAAATTATTTTTTACATATTTTGTATTTTAAATTGTTTTAAGTATGTAACAATGCTCATCCAATACCAATATATCAGCGGATATAATCAGCTGGCTGATATAATTATTATTAGGGATATTTTGTAGTATTCTCGTCCAGTTAGGATATATAAATAAGATAAAATATATGTTGAACATAATACTATATAATATAAAATAAGTGAAATTATGATGTATTACATGAGTCTGTAATGCTCCAAATGGAATTGAAAAAGTAAAAATTAAACAAAATCAAATCCATAAAATTAGTCTCATTCAATATGTGAAATAAATAAATAAATTGGAAGCTCTCAGCGGGGGTGTTCAAATGGCCGATGCGAGCAGTAGAATCAAGGAGCAGTGCCTTTTGCATTTGTGCCTTATCATTATTATGTAGTAGTAGGCGAAAAGCTTATTGCTGATATGCTTATATCTGTGTTGGGGTGTATTATAATAGTTTAAGTAATATACACTGAAAATTTAAATTAATTTGATTGTCTTTGCACCGCCTCCTATCTTGTCTGTTTTTAAAATTATTTACAGAAGGAGCATCAATCACAACTTAAGGCAACTTACACACAAAATTAGTGTAAGGATAGGATCTCTATCTAGGTGGATACTACTGATGTTAAAAATATGTGAATTATCTTCACAATAATAATTGTAGGACAGAATTTTGTAGGTTTCATTACACACCTCTGATACAACAGGATTTCGGAATAGTTATATTTAATATTTTTAGTCTTTCTTTGTATGGTTTTTGGCAAAGACTGTTGTTTGTTGTTTCTCTTTGTACACGTCCACATGTGTTACAAATTCATGACCGTAATGGGCTTCCAAATCGAAACCCATACTTTTTTTTAGGAGTTGAAATCCGGAGTCAGATTCTAAAACAATTGCTTTATTGCATACAGAATGCGGTTTACCTTTTTGACCTGTAATCCTGGGCACTTAGCAGGGTTGAGGCCATAAACTCTTTATTCATTCTTAGTCTCCTCTGAGAGTTCCTTGCTTTCAAACACTATAAATGTTATTTGTTTATCTGTTACATTCTTAGTTGCATATTTATTTGAATATTGTAGGAAACAGATAAATAAGCAGTGAGTATTTTTCTCTTGATAAAGATTAGGATGATAAGTAACTGATTAAGATTATTACCTACTTATTATTAACTAAATTATTGTAATGTGTACCTATTTATTGATTAAAATTTCATTCAATGCACATACCATTACAGCCTATGAAAAGCCAACCACAGTTTTTTTTATACATTCAATGCATGTTTGCAAATAATGCACTCAATAAAGATTTTTTTTACTAAACTAAAGTATGTAACAAACAAACTTTCAGTCCACCAAAATATCAAAATAGTCATGCTAATTAGTCACACTAATCCACAAATATACGAGTATCTTGTGCTTTCCAACTCTCGTTCATTTAACTGAAGCTTGGTTCGCCAAAAGGGAAACCACGGTGCGGGTCAAAAGCGTCACAGCTTTTCAGCTCTTTTGATAAAATTGATGTGACAAGCGCACTTACAGACCACCTGATGGTAAGTGGCTGCTGCAGTCCAACAGTCCAAGGACACCTGCAGCCCACTTCAAACAAAGAAGGCTACAGTGTGCTGTCACTTCTGAGTACTTAGATATAGTGCCTGTAACTATATGGGATTTCTGTACTCTTGAGATTGGTAGAAAGCAGTGCAGGCACTGCTATTTATTGGCAGAAATAAAAGCTGCTATATATGTGGTTATCTTAGTGCAAATTGTTGTGATTTAGATTATTTGTGACATAAATCCTTACAATCCCTATTGTAACTTTACCAGAGCATACATTTATCTATAAATACAAATAGTCAGTATTATAATGTTTTCTTATATTTACGCGAAGACTACACATTAAATGAAACTAATTTTTATGGATTATATCATGTTTAATTTTAACTTTTTAATTCCCGACGTTTCGGGTGTATTGAACAGTCAGCTATATGTTCTGACTATATGTTGGTGGCTTGAAGCACCGACGTATCGGGAAGTCTGCAGTTTGTGAACATGTTCAAGATCGTCTCCGCCATTACATTAGATTTGATAGACCACATATCCTCGCAAAAGAACACCGTTTCCTACCTAGGATGATTCGCGAGGCTATTGAAATTAAAAAAACATCCTAATTTCAATAGAGAAGATGGATGGGTGCTGCCATCTGCTTGGGATCCTATAATTAATAAAATTAAATCCAAACCCAAGCATACCACTGCTAGACTTCAAGATACAGTAAGGTCATTCTGTGTAGATCGAACCAAAAATTAATATTAAAAAACTGAAGGTAGCCGGGCTAACTATGACATCAGGACGTCAAACACCTTAGTCCCCCCCGTGACCATGGGTGCTGTAAAGCACCCGAAACGTCGGGAATTAAAAAGTTAAAATTAAACGCGATATAATCCTTAAAAATTAGTTTCATTTAAAGTCAGTATTGTCTTTTTTTTTTAAATATATCTAGGAGCCCCACTGAAGATTCACGTCAACTGTAATTACGAAAGAAAAAAACAATGGGTACAGCAAGACTCACCTCCTACCTGTTTAAAAGTACATTTATGTTCTGGTGCTATAAAATTTTCAATAATTTTCATTTATAACGGGACCACCCTGAAGTGTCACCTATTTTAATAAAAATTAATAATTAAAATCGGTTCACAATTGAAAAGGATTTTGTTATTTCAAAGATTTTGTTTGTGTAGATAGAGTCGTGGAGATCAGCCCGTGTAACGCTATAACTTAAATCATATGCAATAAAATAATAACGATTTTTAACCGACTATGTCTTTATCATCCGATATGGTCTAGTGGCTAAATTTTAATTTCGTATTGTTTTCTTTTAACTTCGAATTTTATAATAAACTATTTGGCTTTGCAGTCTTTGAATAAATCTAGTTTTTACGGATTTTATTGCGTTTAATTTACTATTTTAATTCTCGACGTTTCGGGTGCTTTACAGCAACCTATGGTCACGGGGGGGACTGAGATGTTTGACGTCCCGATGTCACAGGACTGAGTCCCCCCCCGTGACCATGGGTTGTTTGACCACCACGGACCGGGACGGGGCACGTGACCGGGAATTAAAATAGTAAATTAAACGCGATAAAATCCGTAAAAAATAGTTTTATTCAATGTGTAGTGTTCGCATAAATATAAGAAATCATTTGCAGTCTTTTTCGTCCCTTTCCTGTAGATGCCACGAGAAGTTTCACTCGGAATTTAATGTGGATTTTATACCGACTTCAAAAAAAGGAGGAGATTCTCAATTCGACTGTATTTTTTATGTGTGTTTTTATTTGAAAGCTGGTGCTTCTCATGTGGTCCCATATAAATTTAATCAAGATCTGACTAGTAATTTTTGAGTTATCCTTAATAATGCGTATTTGATTGACTTCGACTATATTGATGATGTTCTCATTTTATTTATATTGAAGTCAGTTGTACAAATTTTTTAATTTTACTACTTTTGTAATGTAAATATAAAATTTTGAAGGCAGCTCCATGGAGCAGTGGCTTAGCATGAGTTGCGGTGTTGAGGGCCGCAGGCTCTAATCCCTCATGCAACAAGTAGTTGTATGGCCGAAGCTACAGCCGAACTTTACCATTAATATTACACCATATAACTTCACTGGATATTTTTCATAGTTGCTACGCTCGGCAAGCGGCTTGGCAACCAGTTTTTTTTTAACTGTTATTAAGGGGTGTCACCTCTGACGACACCCACGGGACGATATGAACTTTACTGACAAGTAAAAGAGAAGAGTGAGAATTTCAAAAATCGTCCTGGTTTGTTTCCCCCTGTCGCGTCTTACGGCACTCACGGGACGATATAGGTAGTGGATATTTTTATACCGCCACTATACTGCTCAAAATCATTATATAATATAATATGTATTACGCTATAAATCATTATAGTTCATAAAACGAGATTTTGTGCCAATCTAATATTCTTTACTCTCGACCTCTGCCCTCTGCTCTCTTGACTGGATGAGAAGCTAGTCAACCGTGACCATTTACATTTTATCTTATCCCATTAAAGTTTTTGGGGTACAAGTAGATTAGTGTCTGTCTTCTAGAACACTTACAGCACAATTATTTGGCCCTCGTAGTTTACATACAGAAGCAGAACAATAGCATTCAAAATCAGTAGCTGTGATTAAATTCTGTCGAGTAGCAATCATCATACCATATCCACACATTACCTACCACATAAAACAAATACAATTGTGTTTCACCCAACATTACACAGCTTTTTATTTATTTTTAGTTACGCCAAATCAAATAGAACGCCTGTACTCCCGGTTCACATCACTGGACAAGAATGACTGCGGCACTCTCTCCCGGGAGGATTTCCTACGTATACCGGAATTGGCCATCAATCCGCTGAGCGAGAGGATCGTGCACTCATTTTTCGCGGAGAGCCATGACGATCGCGTCAACTTCCTACAATTTATGAGGGTGCTGGCGCACTTCCGGCCCATCAGGAAGAAGCAGGAAAATAAATTGAATAGCCGGGAAGAGAAATTAAGATGTAAGTTATTAACATAGGACGATTTAATAGGTTGAAAACTTCACTTCTTCTTCTTTACTAATTCCTCGGTCTCTCCCGTTGTAGGGAGAATTTGCCTTAATCGCCTGTTTGGTAGGTGGATTGGCGGTTTACATTTGGTACCTTTGACGCTGTTTCCTGTCGCTGGTGCGGATTTATTTACATCTGGCGTAAACAAAAATGGTAATACCGCCATCTATCGGAAGCTATGAACTTAGTCATCTACAGTCTACACCCTCGGGACAGAAGAGGAGATAGATTCTCTTACGCTACCACCACACCACACCATTTTACGTAGTAGAGCCAGCTATATTATGGTTGTAGCACGAATGGGTCGGCTCGACCGGGATAGGACCACGCTCTCACAGAATACCAGCGGAAAATAACAGCTCAATGCTGCTGTTTCGTATGGTAAGTGTAGAGTACCGGAGACCTTTTTTTTACTGGAAACGAAGCATTCCACCTTAGTCCTCAGGGGTGACAACCCATCTGCATTTTGATTCTTAATTGAGCATAAATGTAGATGTCAATGGGCTTTAGCATCCACTCATCATCAGGTGGACTACGTGCTCGATTATCACCCTTGTTCTATAAAAAAATATAATAAAATACATTGCATAAACAGACAATTATTCTCCACTGTTATTCTTAAAATCATCGATTAAGTAGAAAAACTCCTAAACGGCTCAATAATAAATTTCTACGGAGCGTGATCCTGACTCACCACTATGAGGCTGTAATCAAAAACCTTTCTTCTCCGGGTGGTAGTTCTTCGAGCTATATGGCTGGTAGGAACATTGCCCCTTTCAGTTTACCGATCCATCGAGCCATGTCATTTACTCTTGACCTACTGCGGAATGTCATCTGTCACTTATTCTTAAAAAAAAAACATTTAATCACTATATATATATATATTCACATTATAACGTCGCTTATTCACGTCTCTTTGTGTGTTTATTTGTTTTTAAAATCACTTGATGGACTTGTATACTATTTTCACCAAAAACTTTAGAATTTCTTGAGAAAGGCTTTCATATACGAGGGGACATTTTATAGTTCGCGGAATGGGGGGTAAGGAGTGGAAATAAAAATCCAAATCTATTTTTCCTTTTCAGTATATTCACCTGCTACCCTAATACATTTTTCGGATCTTTCAATTGACTTATGTATACCCTCCAAAAAAATGATTTGTCTTTGTCTAAAAAATACGCCGTAACTGCTTCCTTCACTTCTTCATCACTTAAAAACTTTTTGCCACGAATTTCTTTTTTTAAGTTTGGAAATAGATAATAATCACTGGGGGGCCAGGTCAGGTGCAGAAGAAGGATTCCTTTGGTCAATTTTCCCCATCTGTTCTCCTTTATGGCTTCCTTCAATTGTTCTAGGATTGAAGCGTAGTAATTTCCGGTTATGGAGACACCTTTATCTTTATAATTAATCAATAGGATTCCTTCTGAGTCCCAAAAGACTGTCGCCATGATTTTCCCAGCCGATTGTGCCACCTTAAATTTTTTGGGTGGTGGTGTGCCTTTTTTGTGCCACTGCATAGAGTCCTGTTTGGACTCAGGTTCATAATGGTGAACCCAAGTTTCGTCACCAGTAACAATTCGAGCCAACACTCCATCTTTGTTTTCCATACAGAGGTCCAAAAATGCACGAGAACACTCCACGCGCTGTTGCTTTCGAGGCGGCGTGAGCATTTTAGGCTGACTTTAGTCATGCCAAGATGATCATGAAGAATTTTGAAAATGGTTGTATCTGATACACCAACCATTTCTGCATGTTGTTTTTTCTTTAGGCGGGCATCTTCTAATATCAATTTTTCCACTTTTTGAATAATTTCTGAAGTGGTCACCTCGATCGGCCTTCCTGGCCGTGGGTCGTCTTCAAGTGACTCTCTGCCTTGTTTAAAAAGGGTATGCCACTTGTAAACCATAGTTTTACTTGGAGAAGAGTCTCCGTAAACGGATGACATCTCTTCCAGTATAGTCTGAACTGATTTTCCGCGCTTGGTAAGGAACTTTAACGGCACGGAACTAGATTTTCTCCATATTTCACAATTTCTTCCCGATTGACTTGTTTGGTTGACGATAACTCAAAGACTAATGATCTAATTACAATAAAACCCGGTATTTATACTAATAACGAGTTGCTCAATTAGCACGTAATTCAGCGACGTCTCCATTTATTACCTACCTACCCATTCCGCGAACTTAAAAACGCACCCTCGTACATTACATGTATAATTATTTATGTAAGGATGTATAGTAGAGAAATGTTTGCGTTTTGTGATCAAGTCAAGGCGGCATTTTGCCGACTTTTTTTAATTCAAATTTATATAAAAAGCATTCTTATAAAGAAAGGGTAATATTATAAATTAGATCATTATTTTAAAGATAAGAATGTATATGAATTTTTATGTAGACCTTTTTTATACTTATATATTATATTTCTCTCTCTCTCTTTCTCGAATTTTTGAGCTTTTACACTAACACATTCATAATCCAGGGAAAATATAGTAAAGGAAAATATCTAGTGTTTTAGTTCAAATTGGTATAGAATAAAAGAAGAAAATCGGTACTATACTGAATGTCATTAATATTTTTTTTATAGTTGCTTTCTCGATGTATGACTTGGACAGTGATGGAAAGATCTCCAGAGATGAGCTGCTGGCCATTCTTCACATGATGGTTGGAGTCAACATCAGGTGAGTTGTAACTTGTGACAGCTTAGGGAAAGGATCACGCTTTCACAGAATACCAGCGTGAAATAGCAGCTTAATGTAGCTGTTTCGTATGGTGAATATAGAGATCCAGAGACCCTTTTTAATCCTAGTATGTGGTAACTAGGTATTCCATCTTAGTCCTCAGGGGTAACAACGCATCTGTATTTTAATTCTTAATCGATGATAGATGTAGTGATATTTATTCGCAATAATAAACCTGTCTGTGATGATGGCCCGATCCCAGTAGAGCATGGCGCGGTCATTTTCGAGCACGGCTTCCGGCAAGTACTTACAATAAGGCAGTTTACGATCCACGAGATTGTATTTCAGGGCGAGCTTCTGATACTGGCTACTAGGTTGTGTCTGTGCAAGTACTCTGAGTTAGAAAGCGCCGAACTGTCGGAGGTGACATGCCTAAGTGATTCACCGGGATGGCGACAAGCTCGACAGATGTCGACGGTGCCATCCCTTAGGATCTCCGATAGTTGTTGGTCTTGTCTATGGGCTTTAGCATCCACTTATCACCAGGTGGACTATGTGCTCGATTATCACTCTTGTTCTATAAATATATTACGATAAAATACATTGCATAAACAAATCATTATTATCCACTGTTTTTTTAGTCACCAATTAGGTAGAAAAACTCCTAAAGGCATCCATAATAAATTTTCACAAAGCATGATCCTGATCATCACTCGCCGCTATGAGGCTGTAATCAAGATACTATCTTCTCCATTAGATGTTAGTTCTTCGAGCTATATGGCAGGTAGGCAAATTGCCTCTTTCAGTTTACTGATCCAACGAACCATGTCATTTAGTACTCTTGATCTACTGTGAAATGCGAATCCTTGTTATTGATTTTATCACACACAGAAACCGAGCGACTTCGAGCTTCTTTTCACAGACAACAACTAAGTTCCGTAACACATCATGTGCAACACACATTAGTTTAAAATATTAAGTTAAATGTATTTTAAAAAGAAGTATTTTTAAAAGAATTGAACCATTATAAAAAATAAGAATAACAGGCAGTAAAAACGTGTTATAAATTCCAGCGAGGAGCAACTCACGAGCATCGCAGAACGCACAATTCTCGAAGCGGACACGAACAACGATCAGATGATTTCGTTCGAGGAGTTCTGCCGCGCCCTGGAAAGAACAGACGTAGAACAGAAGATGTCCATCCGCTTCCTCAATTGACCTCCGCATTCCTGAACCGCGTGCCTCAAGTACATCCTCACCGTAGTGCTTGTGATTATCGTATATGGGCTCCTAACTAAGAGAATGGAATAATGGACTTCCCAAAAAAAACAAAAAACAATTTTGTGGGTTATAGATTCATTTTCATTTAGTTGGTGTTTTATGTAAATTAAAGGCTAGATTCAGGATTATAATTAATAATTATTGTAATATTGCTAAGAGCTGCTAAAGGGTATTAAGTTTATTATTGTAAATAATTTTTATATTATTTTTATTCAATGTTACCTGTGTGCATTTAAAATGCGTGTTCTAAAACATGGCAGCACATGTGTCATGCTTTTAAGCTGCGACCAAAATTAAGAGGGGTTTCTTCTACAGGTGTATAGAATATAATTATATAGTGTAATATATTGTTTTTATTATGCCTTTGTAGATAATCAATGAATTAAAATAAATATAGTTATTTATTTACAAATTGTTTGATTTGAATGTTATAGGGTAAAAAAATAAAAGGAAATACGAACAAATGAATGTAGAACTGTAATATCCCACCCGTTCTAGCAGTATAAAGTATCGCACAGGCGACTAAGAAGGATCAGTCGGTAATTCTACGTCTTATTGTCGTTACTATTAGAAGTGTAATATTTTCTTACAATAGCCTATAAGACGAAAAACATTTCTCTTTGGGATAACCGCTCGCCTTTATCAGAGCACGTGAGTAAAAGTGTTGGAGCCCCGCCAGATCCAAAAAAAAATATATCTTGATTAAAATACCGTCTAAAGGCCGATTTACCACGTGTTTCGGCGATCAAGATAACATTGTGCGGAAACTGAAAAAAGAAAAACATTTTGAGGTCATGTGAAGTCCGTCAACGCACTTACATAAGTGTAGCGTATAAGGAATATAGATACAGATCTCATTTCTGAACGGTCTTCAGTAGCAGGAGCTACTGAAGACCGTTCAGAAATGAGATCTGTATCCAGGTGTGGAATACATATCTTGAAGACGAATGTACATAGGTGGTAGGACTCCATTTCTGCCTAGGAGCCCGTCTGGCTAGGTACCGTAAAATGGGGTGAATAGACACAACTTTCAACTTCTACACTGTTTTTCTAATATATATTGTTTATAAGTTGATAATAAAACACTTTAATGTTGTGAGTCTTGTTGTAGTTTATCGAATACTAATGCTTCAAACGAGTAAAAACATACAAATACATTGTATTTTAGAAAAAAGTAGTATGTTTCTATACACCGGGAATCCGGGATTAATAGATACGACATAGGGGTGAATAGAGAAAAAATGCTAGGGTTGTCAAATTTGCTTTTGTTGTAGTATGTAGGTTGTGAGTCAAATAAAAGAAAACAAAACTACATCAAAAATCATTATAAAAAATAATTAGTTAATAAATTTGATATTTATACAATTACATATTATATAACTTAAAAATATCAGAGTAATGTAATTTACCTGCTTTGCAGCGTAAGCATTTCTAACATAAAGCCATTAAATAAATGAGCCACTGTTTACATAGTTATGAACATATTTAATTTTTTTTTAAATAAAATAAAATAAAATGTTTCAAAGTTTATTAAACTATATAACACTAATTATAATACTACTTGTTTTGATTAATAACCTTTGATTATTTTAAGTAGTAGGTAACAAGGCGAGATCAAAAATCACTATTACTTATTTATAAAATTATGTAAGCACTAAACAAAAGTTAATTGACATAATTACGGGACTTAAGGCTGATAACTTGCTTCACACCTATTCCGCACCGCTTAGATACGTTTTACCTGTAACGTACACTGAATGTCTCTGTTAAACAATAAAATACAAATATAATTGATTTATTTACCTAATAGATAAAACTAATTCATATGAGCACACTAAGTATATTTACTGCAGGAACTTCTATCTGATGTAATGGTCACAGAACACAATTACTCTCTACCAACAGAAGAACGCCAACTTCATACTAAAAAACGGAAATAGGTGTTTATGAGTGTACACTAAAAGCGCTACGGTGGGCGCCCATATAAAACTTTTTAGCGGGAATTCCAAACTTTTGTATTCTGTAACTTTGAACTTTTTATTTAAGGCATATTCGAGTAATTTTGGCTCAAGCCTCACAAACCTATGGGTAAATTCCCATACATTTGAGAGGTTGCACCAAAATTACTCGAATATACTTTAGATTAGTATGTGGGATAAAATAAAACTATAAATAGGTATAGTTACGTAATTTTATTTTCTGGAAAACATTGTTTTATAAACTATACATTATTATTGATGTTTTTATTGCTTTTGCACATAATATTTCCACGTTTGCTACTGATATATAACACATGTTATTGTCAGAGAGTTATTCTTCACAGAACATTAACGTAAATTTAAATCAGCTAAATTCTCATGGTGAAAACTTAACTCATCCCAAATATTTGAATCGAAATGATCTGAAACAGATACAATTCGAGTCAATATAGTAATAATCCCTGCAAATAACGGTCAATAAATTCAAAATGTTTATAGACTTACCACCATATTGTCATAAGTTTTTCTTTTCCTATTATAGGAAACCTGCAGAAAGTGATCAGATGATTTTGTGCTTTTTATTTGCACAACACTTAACTTATTTTCGATGATGATCACACATCCTGCATAAAATTTTGAAATAATTAATTCATTTATAGTGAATATCTTATACAGAGTTAACATCTCACAAAAAATCTTTACTGTATATTCACGACGATATTATGACAGTGTATTCGCCTACAAACGAAAATGAAGTATTCTGAGCCCATAATAACTGAATTTAAGCAAAAATCAAAAATAAATATTAAAATTTAAACCTATGAAATAAATTTGAATAAATTTCAGAAAATATTTTCAATATGAAAGACGTTGACAAACAAATGTCATTTTTTTTCTTCTATTAATTCATGGCTTCTTTTAAAAAAATACCTCTACTTAAGCGTTATTTGACATTAAAGCAATTAAAGTGTTTTTAAAATAGCCAAGACAATATTTTCATCATTTGTAATTATAAGAATTAACCTAGCATGTATAGTTCCATTATTTTGGATCAATCAAACTTAACTATTGAAAAGTATGCCGGTCTTCCCACATTGACCTTAATAAATTTGATATTTATACAATTACATGTTATATAACTTAAAAATATCAGAGTAATGTAATTTACCTGCTTTGCAGCGTAAGCATTTCTAACATAAAGCCATTAAATAAATGAGCCACTGTTTACATAGTTATGAACATATTTAATTTTTTAAATAAAATAAAAAATGTTTCAAAGTTTATCAAACTATATAACACTAATTATAATACTACTTGTTTTGATTAATAACCTTTGATTATTTTAAGTAGTAGGTAACAAGGCGAGATCAAAAATCACTATTACTTATTTATAAAATTATGTAAGCACTAAACAAAAGTTAATTGACATAATTACGGGACTTAATATTGATAACTTGCTTCACACCTATTCCGCACCGCTTAGATACGTTTTACCTGTAACGTACCTGAGTGTCTCTGTTAAACAATAAAATACAAATATAATTGATTTATTTACCTAATAGATAAAACTAATTCATATGAGCACACTAAGTATATTTACTGCAGGAACTTCTATCTGATGTAATGGTCACAGAACACAATTACTCTCTACAGGTAATGGTAAAACCTCAAGTGTTTGGAATTTCAATGTATAACAAATATCAAAATTTAACATTTATAATAAAAATGGATTTTTAAATACCTTTAATATGGTTTAAACGTTTTTTTTTTAAATTTGAGTTTAATTAGCTACTTAAATTAATTTATGTAGTAAGTAAATGGTGCAAATAGTTTTTGACAACCCTAAAAATAATGTTTCTATTAACCTCTTTTACGTTTCTAATAACCCTTCATTCGTATCTATTCACCCCTTTCTTCGTTTCTATTAACCCCAAAGGCGTTTTTATTCACCCCTCAGTCGTATCTATTCACCTCGAATCTGAGAAAAAATACCAGTATCTTGATTTTACTATTTAAAAGAATAAAATCGTTGAATATTGATATTCATCTTTGTATTAATAATAGATGAGAAACTCAACTCTCTAAAAAAAACTTGCAACAAGGAAACACTGAAGAACTTGATGTTTAACTAAAAGTTTTACACAGCGTAAAACCACTTGTACTCACACGTTTATAATAACTGCCTTTTCTTTACTGTCATCAAAATTGACACTAATTTAAAAGTTACCAAAAATAAAGGAAAAATGTTGGCAAATAATAAACAGTAGAAATACAGACGTTCCCAAGCTGTAGACAAACCCAGAGACAACTTTATCAAATAACCAGACTTGTGTCTATTCACCCCGCGATTTCTATTCACCCCATCTTACGGTACCAACTTTCTGCCGCCAAATAGTACTTGCACTGCTGTGTTCTAATGTGAGGCATTCCACCTTAGTCTTATTCTTCGTTTAAACTTAAGGTGTATAAGAACTATAGTAGCTTACACCTCAAACAAACGAACTTACAATCCCTTCAGTTTAATAAAAAAGATTGGTAGTAGAGCACACATTACCATTGCAAGAGACACGTGTCGATGAGCGAAGTGTTCTTGCAAACGTGATGAGCAAGAGCAAATCTTTCGAGCTGCGCATGCAATAATTTAAAACTTCAATCGAGTGACTGCCAATCATGTCTTGATATTTTTTAAGGGAGAACAAAATAGCTACGATCACAACATAATAATTTACAAGGGAAAAATAAATTGAAACGGCCATTTACCATAAAAATTTTATTGCATTACATAATTTACAGTTTACAAAATACAATAATGGATGAAGTTGGACATTTACCTACACTATCTACAGAACTGCGCCTCAACCTGTTTTAATACAAAACAGTATTTATCCATTTGAATAGCTTACTAAAGTATTAATACTCGATTCTGGAAGTACCTTAAGGAACTTATGACTAACAAAAATTGATATTCGTTACATGAATCGCTAGTCTTAACAAAGAATAAGCCTACATACTCTCGCTTTTAATTCGACTAAAAAAATTGGGGGTCTTAGCTACCTTTGACTAAATATTTAAAATAATATGGAATCAATTCATTTTCTTTCATTCATTACATCCCATCAAAAGTCCGCTGTAGAACTTAGGTCCATGTACAAAAAATCAATATTATATATTAATTTCTACTAACAAAAGTATCAATACACGAATAATAATTACAAAAAGAAAGAAAGAAAGATGCTATGTATAAGAAAGCACGACATAAAATCTCTCACTTTCTCTCTCGCTCTCTCTTGGTTATCCCCTATGTTCGACTTCACAGCTAATGAGTTGAACGGAGTATGAATGACCATAGATCGTCATTCGTTCATTCTTAGTAAGAGTCCAACATTACATACATCAACTCTATATTATTATTTTCAAAATGATATTAGATGTTGTCAAATTACAGAATCGAATTAAAAATTAAAGTATAAGCGGGACAAGTAAAAAATGTCTGGTCGGCGCAGTTGCTAAGCATTCAGTTACGGCGCTGCAGGCCTCCGGTTTGTATCTCGCACGGAACTAGTATTTGATTAGTCTACAAATGATTATTCCTGGTCTGGATGATTGTCCATTTGCCATTTATAGACAAAAATATATTATTTTTTCATATGTAAAATGCCTTAATCATATCTAATGCGTTTTCATGTTTCCCTAATGAATTTAGGGAATACATAGTCTATGATTCAGATATTATATTAACAATGCATTAAATGATATCTTAAATACCTTTTAATAATATACCTTATGAATCAAGCTCAAAGTAGTTAAAAACTCTGAAAGAAGAGACCAAACTTAAAATTATACAGGTTGTTAAAAGTACTTCTAATCAGCTATACCGAAGTCCATAAATGGTAAAGAAATACAAAACTCTATGAATTGAAAACGGGAATAGGAAGAAGACCTACAGATAATGTAAAGAATTATAAACCTAGCTTCTATTTACTTAACGTATAGTATGGTGGATATAAATGTGAAAAGTAAAGGACACGCGTCAGTTCTGTGATAGTTGTGGGAATAGCCGAAACGTTGCTACACTTATGCCGTGGACGACACGGCCAACTTCTTCAAGTGTTCCATGAATACTTGCAGTGACACGTCATCCGTCAGCACGGGGGAGCCACCGTCCTAAACAATGAAAATTAAAATGCTGTTAATATTCCTTCTTTAAAAATTTGAAAGTTTTTACGCAGTTTGCATTTCTCATAATTAGAAACATTTTGTAACTATTATAAATATAAACTCGGAAAAATTCAGCGCAGAATATAAGTCATATCACAATGAAGCATAATATAGAAAACAATACAAAAATCATATCTTTGGAATCGAATCGAATAAATACAATTAAAAAGTTGATTGGTCCATTGGTTATTATTTCATCATGTTTACATCATGCGTAAAATTAACCTCGATATATTCATGTAAAGAAATTAAAAACTATTTGGAATTAAAAAAATACACAAAGACTAGATCAATTTAAATAACATCATTTATTATAAGTATATATATATATTTATTATAATGTAATATACATACATATGTTAAGTATATGATAAAAGTAATTTATATTCATAATAATTTAACACGCCATTTTGGTATATTTTGTAATGACATAATAACACCCAGTACAGTATAGTATTTTATTGTATAAAATGTTCAAAATATGTTTTGAATACTTTTGTCAAGTAAATTTCATAAAAAATGGCAGATATTGAAATTTTAGTATATTATATCCTAGTATGTTTGATACACTTATAAATACTTTTATAATACGCATATAAAAGCTATTTCATTAAATTAAATCAATTGTTTCATACTAAAGTTTACTAAATAATTTTTTAAGAGCAAAACTTTCAATCATGAGATAAAAGTTATCATAAAAAGAAACAAATTAAAAATGACAGTTGTATAAATAAAATAGTTCAATTGTCTTACTTTTATATTCATGGTTATAATTTATTTGACGGATAACTTTTAACTGACGATTGAAATATCAAATATAAATCTAAATTCACAAAATCATTAAAGAATAAGGACATTTATAATAAAGCGACGCACACACTTAAAAGCTAAAATAAGCGAAGTTAATTTATTAGTGCTCAGCAAAAGATAGAAAATAATTTACACAGGATATTTTGCGTGTCTGCTTTTCATCCTCCACCTTTACTCCTTGAGCCTAAGTGAGGTTAGATATTTAACTTTAGGCAAAAATTATGATATTTTTTGAGAAAAAGGGTACATTAAATTCGATTTTTTCTAACCTTATTCCTCAAAGAAGTATAAAATACAATATCCTTTACTGTAACATTTTTTATTTATTTAATTGGTATATAATAAAAAATAGACAAAAGTAAACACGCAGATAAGCATATCTGAACGTAAATATACAGGGTTATTTTGCAATAACCGGCAAAATTTGCAGAGAAGGTTCAGAATAAGTAATATAGACAAATGGTGAAGAAAAATTAATTAAAAAAAAACTCAATAATTCTGTCCTTTTTATCTCTTAAATTCAAAATATTTTAATCGATTTTACTGCGCACGCACACATTCGTAAGGGTCGATCGGTAGGCAAAAACGTTGCCCATAAATCACATTCAATTTGGGATCATTTCAAATAAAAGTAGAAGCCTTATTTACTCGTATTTTCAAAAACTGCACTAACGGTATATCATTATTTATATATTTGAACTTAAGTTTAAAATTTAGCTACTCTTTGAAAAATAACCCTGTACATTTGCTGAAAGTCACAAATAGCAATAATTAACCGGCTAACCCATTTTTTATACCGAATAGTTAAATTGTTAGTGACCCAAAACCGACAAACAAGTGAATTAAATAAAAAAACATCTCTACCGCAGATGGTATCGGCATCGCCTGGGTTTCGACGCAACGACGATGAAACAAAAAAAAACACAACGTCAAAATCATACCATGCTTGGATGGCACTCACAGTACAAAAGAAAACATGCGTGAGTGTTGTGGAACACTCGGTTGGAACGAAGTTCCTTTCGTAGTATATTATTATTGATAAACGTATTATATTATTGATTAACAAATACAAATAAATGAATTACTAGCGTCTATTAAAATGAAACGTCATTTAAAATAATATTTCTTTCATGGCAAGATAAGAAAAAGTGTGAGGGAGATGGATATTATTTGATCTCGCTCGCACTATAGAAAGGGGGCCGTGACGGAAAAATCTTACACTTTTTCTCGCCTAGCCCCCATCCGTAAATTCGTACCGTGCGGTAAGGAACTTCGTTCTAACATGCTAGTGATTTCAATAGTATACAAAACTGCAATATTTCATGAAACATACAAAAATGGTGTTTTAAATTATCATTACTTTTACATTTTTCTAACATGATAGTTATAAGCGAACAAACAGTCTATCTAAATAAGTAACTACTGCGGCCTATGGACATCTACAAGCAATTTCAAACAAAGAAGACTAAAGGTGCGCTGTCGTCACTGAAGACTGAGTGAAGAAACACGGGCATTGCCGTTGCCGGTGCGTTACATCGTCGCTAAGATTTCGACACATTGAGTGCCTCACTACCAAGATGTTGCAACGCCGAGGTAGGCTTGGGCAAAAAAATATCGAAATATCGATATTTTCTCATAAAAATATCGATATATATCGTCGATATTTTTAATCGCGATATATCGATATTTATTTTAGAGTATCGTATTCGTATCAATTGCGATATATTTTAAAATGTTGTATTAATGGGCATTTTGGGCCTTATCCTTACATAATGCAAATGATGACGATATATCGATACATTTTTTTCCCTTGCTCATCCCTACGCCGAGGCGCTATTGATCAACGATTTTGCACGCAACTAACATTGGGTCCGGCATCGTGCCGCATCATCCCTCCCCGCTTCGTCTCTCTGGTCCTCTTTCTCCATTGCGCCTACGATACAATGCGGCCGCAATGGACCGTGTAGCATGTCACTGTGATTTATATTTAGAACGATGCAAAGTTACCATTGAGGCGTCGCATCACACCGCCGACGAATCTTGTGGTCACGCTCTAATATGATATGCCAAAAACTAACTCCGATACGCCCGGAACACAACAGTGGTTACTCTATAGCGAAGCTGTGAAATAGCTAAGCGCGGTACCCACAAACTGACGTAAAGGCGGAAAAGGAGAATCATCTATAATTTATTTTAAATAAGTAACCGCTTATGACAGGACGAGATTAAAATTTCGCATGCATAAAAGGCAAAGTCATTGTGATTTTTTAACTGAATAATATTTACTACTTCAATCGATAAAAGTCTCTTGGGTGTCGTTAAATGCGACTGTAGGAAAGGAATGGCGAGATAACCATCACTATTTTGTCAGACGTGAAATACGCAGACGAGCAACGAGTATCAGCGTCAAAGGTGCGAGAGGTCTTTCAACGATTATGTTCAAACTGGATACCATTTTTGTAGATATACCTATGTTGATACCGTATCAACCGTACAAAATTTATATACCTAAAAGTATGTTCTTCAACTAGCACATGTCAAATACAACAAAAATATCGAGTTATAGGTAATTTAGATATATTGCCATAACCTACAAAAGGGACAATAATTATTCAATATAGATTGTAAGAAATTGTTCATGTAAGTATAATTAAAAATTAATATTTTATTATATTTGTAAGCGTTGTTATTTATCTAATTTTTTTATTAGTTGAAGACTGACAACATCGACAAAGCCGTGCGTTTTTAAAACACATTCGGCATGAACATAACTCACCCCACCATACGCGTACATATTGTTGTGTGTCTGCGACGGGTTGACTTTCGACAGCAAGAATCGTGCCTGTAAAAATACATATAAGAATATAAAAATTGTAAAAGCATCTAAAATATGCTTCTATAAATACTATCGATTGCTTAGTGGTCGAAATATGACCGTGAGTCATTAAATTTTAAGTTTGTATATAAAATGAAATATATATGGAATATGATATATGTATATGAAAGAGTCGATTTTCCACATATATATACTCGTATATATATATGGAAAATTGACAATTGAAGATGTTGATGAAATAGTAAGGGAGAATGGAATAAAATCATTTTTATTCAATATAAATTACAAGAATACTTAATGAAAGTCATTTTTCACTTTTATCAATGGTTCGGAAAAAACCTCTGTCCTGGGAAGAACCAGTAAGAAACCCAGCAGGACTTTTTTTGAAATAAAATCAATTAACATTATGTTATTTTATACAATTGGTATGGTATGGTATGGAAACAGTATGGTAGCGATCACCTCATTCCCAGGGGTTATTACTAATCATGCACTTTTTAGTAGTATAATATATATTTAGTAACTCTTACTAAACAATTTTTGCTTAATAAAAATTTAAACTTTTTGATAGATTTCATATGACATTATGCTATGGAAGTAACTAAAATAAACTAATCTAGCTGTTTCAACACATGTAAGGCCTCTAATCTTTTTACAGCATATGATGCAAAACTAAGTTTGCTAGCTAGTTTAGATATATGAGGGCCCCAATGAAGCTTCGCGTCAACTGTAATTCCAAGAAAAACAGTGGATTCAACAAGACTCAGCTCCTCCCCATTTAAAAGCACACTGGTATTCACCTGTTTAACATTTGGTGTTTTATTATCGTTTTAAAGTGAATTATTGACGTTAAACCAGTGTACTTTTGCTATAGAATTATTCACTTCGTTATATTTTAATAATTGCCTTTTAGTCAGAAAATCAATGAAGTAGCATCAGCAAATAGAACTATATCATGGTTATTCCCTACCAAGTAAGGTAAGTCATTAATATAAACTAAGAACAGGAAGAGGCCAAGAATTGAGCCCTGTGGAATGCCCATAGATACTACCGATCCGGAAGAACTGCTCCCATTAATAACAAATGTTTGCGTTCTATTATTTAGATATGATGTAATCAGTTTAAGCGCTATGTTTTTTTACACTATAATGATGTAGCTTCCTGATTAATGTCTCATGGTGAACACAGTCGAAAGCCTTGGAAATATCACAAAATATACCCAAAGCACCCTCTGAATTCTCCCATGCACAGAAAATATGTATGATTAGCTCAACACCGGCATCAATTGTCGAGCGACCCCTTGTAATTTATTTACAATTTATTTGCATTAAAAAAAAACTTAACAATCCATTTAGAATAATTTTTTCAATAATTTTACTGAGAGTTGGCAATACAGAAATAGGTCTAAAATAGTCGGGTCGAATGTACTACCACATTTAAATAAAGGTTATTACTTTACTATGTTTCATTAAATCAGGAAACAAACCAGATTCGATACTAGTATTAAAAATAACAGCAAGTTGGATTGCGATTTCATCTATTATAGACGCAATAACTTTAACGGAAATCTCCCATAGGTCTACTGTTTTCTTAATATCAATAGTTTTGAAATATTTTATAATGTCTTCTGATAATATTTTATGAAATGGAAATTCTTTTTACAGACATTTACATTTTGTTTGAGTAAGGACTCGGCAAAGCAGAGAAAATTACGACACATCTTCTCGTCAGGTATACCTCAAAACTTGAAAACGAGACTGTACAACCAGTGCGTGTTGCCAGTGATGACTTATGGATCTGAGACGGATCTGAGACGTGGTCCTTCACTGCTGGCCGTATGAAGAAGCTCAAGGTCGCTAAGTGAGCTGTGGAGAGAGCTATGCTTGGGGTTTCTCTGCGTGCTAAACTTAGAAATGAGGATATCCGCAGTAGAACTAGAGTGACCGACATAGCCCAACGCATTAGTAAGTTGAAGTGGCAATGGGCCGGCCATATAATTCGAAGAACCTACAGGCAGCCTCGTAGGGCGTAGGGCGACCCCCACTAGATGGAGTAACGACCTGGTAAGACATGCAGGAAGTCGATGGATGCAGGTGGCTCAGGATTGTGCTTTGTGGCATTCCTTGGAGGAGACCTATGTTCAGCAGTGGATTTGTGAAGGGCTGTAATGATGAATGACTCGGCGACAGTAGGGGAGGAATACAGTGACTTTGTAGTCAAGATCGGAATGTCGGTAAAATATTTATCAACATTATCACTATTAATGTATAACATTACTATCAATGTTATATTTAAGGCAAAATAGAGCTGTGTTAACTCAAGTGATAAGCACTCGACTTAAATTGCCGAGTATGCGAGTAAACCGAGCTCGATTCCCGTCGGCAATGATATTGTTAATTTAAAATTTTATATGCTCATTTAACACGTACTCAGCGTAACAGAAAAACACCGAAGGAAATCTGCATGCCTACAAATTAAAAAAAAAATGAGGAAATGTGAAGCTCGTCAACATGTATCGGGGTAGCGCGGCTCCAAGTCCTCTTAGAAATAAGAGGAGGCCTGTCCCAAGCAGTGGGACGTAGACACAAGTTAAGCCGGCAGTACCTGGGGCCACACATCTCTGCTCGGACGGCGGTTAGATAACTCACAAACATCTTATAGGTTATCTGACGATTGATCACGAACCAAATCATCATCATCATACCCCTTGTCATATTAAGCAATAAAATTCAAATGGCTTACAGCACTAACATCACAGAAAATAGAGAGAGAGTTGGACATACACTTTATTCCATATATAGTCGCACAAAATTACATTCTTCATTACAAAACTAAAACTACTGACTAATTAATATTTGGCCCTACTATCATGATGTTAAACAACCATAAACCGCACACTTTAGCAATGTTTAGCAATCCATTCAAAACGGTACATCCGAAATCCTAAATCTCTGGGGACTACAGAGAAGAATGTAGGTAGGTACTGCTTCAACTTGAATACATAGTGAACGTGTCAGGCAAAACGATGTAAAAATATTTATGTTTATAAAACGATAACGGCTCGCAGTATGTTGCGCCGAGCTGTGTTGACTGTCGTCGTCCTCTCATGTACGTTACGTGAATCGATTTACGCTCACAGTGAGAAAACACAGCGCTTAGCGATAAAAGGTTTCAATAGAAATAATATTGTATATACTACTCGTTAAACAAGACATTTTTTTTAACTGTTACTAAATTAAAATTTATGTTTTACGTGTATTTTACGTCTAACGATAGATCAACATTATCTAATAATATTAAAAACATAAACATGTAATGTCAAATAATCGCTAATAGATGGCGCTGGTTTAGTGTTATAATTAATTCAGATACACAACGTCTACTTAACTAAAATTTTAATTAATGACGACTGAAAATAAGTTAAAAATAAATTTGTGTGTAAAGTTGTATGAGGAAGTTGATAATGTTACAGATTTGATATGCGTGTTGTTACTTAGCGGCGTGCAAAAGAACGACTTGGACGTCAACACACTGAGGAAGTTGGAGCAGCGTAATGTAAACATACACGATGTGAACAATGAGTGAGTATGAAAGAGGATTTATTGAAAATAACTGAAATTTATTAACTTAAATCAAATTCTCTTATTTATTTATTATTTACTAATAAGGTATATCAAAAGTAATACACATGCTATTATGTAAATCATAACTCTAAGCATATTAAAAGTCAGCTTTTACTAATAAACAATAGTAATATTATTTCCAATGTAATAACTGAATCCTTGTAAATATATTTTAATACATATGAGAATTTGTGTAATGTTAAAAAAATATTCAGTTACTATGATTAAATAAGTTTTAATCTGTTTTAGAGAAATAGGCACGGAATGTTTACAAAACGATGGTAATACACGAATGAAAGCAGAGGAAGTAATGAATGCTTTACTCAAAAATACACCTGTCCAAGTAAAAACAAAAGAATTAAAATGTAAGTATTTTATGTAGTTTGTTTTTAATATATAAAACTATTCAGACATAATTAATTTCAAAATAATAATTAATTTAAAAAAACTTTTCAGATAATACCGTAGTAAATAAAGAATATGAAAATTACAACCAAAAATCTATTGGAAATACGAGCATCATGATGCGAGACAGAAGAACTGCAACCACTGGGCAGAATTTTGAAGAACCTACAAAAATGCTCATTAACAGTTATCATAAAAATGAAATAACTACAGAAGGCGAACCAAAATTAGAAAAAGTAATAAATTTTTGGCAAAGATTGGTCAAAAGAAACAGAAAGGTGACGACAGATAGTTCAATAATCAAAAAGGAAAATGATATCAGCTACTACAAATTTATGAAAATACAGAATACTACACCATCAGAAAATAAAATAGAGAAACCACAAAACTTAAAAGTTATGACTGACAATGATTTAGAAAACGCGAATATAGTTGAAGGTGGATATTTAAACAACATGCTATCCGAATATATTACTCAACAAAAAACATCCATACAAACAAGTACAACTACGAAAAGAAGTGATGATATTGGTATCGAAAATGAAAGTTTAAACTTAGTAACAGATGACGACACTGACATATTTAAATACCTTTTGAATTCACCAGATAAAGAAAGTTCAGAAACACACAATATAAATGGTCATTTAAGTAAATATTCGTACGAATTCAATTTCTCAAAACGTAAATATCCGAATAAAAAATCTGAGCACGGTAAAAATCGTCGTCAATCTTTTGAAGATGATGAAGGACTAAATAACATTTTCGTGCGTGATTTTGATTTTATGAAATCTAACAAAGATTTAGAAAATGACAAACAATCAACAATCCAACATTTACTTCTAAAAAATGAAAGAACTGACAACACTAGAGGTGAAAGGCTAAAAAATACCTATAATTTATTCAACCTTACAAGCGCCAAAACCAAAATGTCTCATAATGACCATTCTACTACTACTTTACCATCAGAGATAATCAGGAAAATTGCGGAAGACGTTAAAGCTCTAGTGTTGAGGGACTTAAATAAAGATATGGGAACGGCTAATTCAACAGTTTTATATGTCACTACAACAAAAGGTAAAAACAATACTATATAATTTTCTATAAATATAAATTATTAATATATTAATATCAATCTATTAATAAATACATGTGTATTTTTTGAAATTCAGGGCCAACATCGACAACAACACGCATACAGGACAGGAAGAAAAAGTTCGAGACATCATACGTCATTGATAAAATTATGGAAATATTACAAAAATACAAAACAGAAAAGGAAAGCGACGTTATGCACACAACTGAACAAAATAATGAGAAAAAAGGATTTTACACTCAAAGAGTTGTATACCCTCCTCTGTTACCTCCTATTGATAATTATGCTATGAAGCCCGCAACGAATTTACCTCAATTAAATTATTCACTCAAATCTGCACAGTACACAAAGAAAGTTGCGAGACTAAAATTAGGTAATCCAAAGCAAAAACCTTTCAATCCGATAAGAAGTCTACCACCACATGTCAATTCTGTTAATAGTGCAAACATTTTTAAAACTATGCCAATAACGATTCAAACGAATTTGAACGAAATACCTCCATTGGGTGTTCCAGTCTCAAATCCCCTAGCATTGGTAAGTCATAATATAATTATCAGTACAAGACGTCCTTTACATAATAAAATACGAAATGTTCCAGCCGGAAATAATAAATTAGGAAACAATAAAAAATCTGTAATAAGTGCAGCTAAAAGAATTCGCGAAGAAAAATTACCAAAAGAAAGAATTCAGAATGATAAAGATTATGATGACAGTGATCTAAAAAATGTAATTAAATTTAAAATTATGGATAAAGAAGGTTCCGAAAATTATGACTACGAAAACTTAAGGAATAAATATTATAAATCGCACAGCGATAGTTTTAACCGTTTAGGTTTGCATAATCGGAACAACATACAACGGTTTCACGAAAAACTCGAAAAATACCAGCCTAAAGTTATTTACGAAGACGCGGATGAAGAAGATTGCTGCAAAGACGCAATATTTCAAAGGGAACAACGCCCTCTTAACAATATGAACAGGCGTGATGACACGTCCTTCAAAAAGCTACTGAGAACTCAGCAGAAAGTTACTGATATGCTAGAGCGAATGTTAGCTAAAACGAAACTGGAACAACCACTCAGTGTTGAAACAACATGACAGTAAAACCGATGTTAAAAACCAACTAAAGGTTTCCTACGTAATATGTGCTTGTGTGAATATGGAATGTCTATGTGTGTGTTTACTTTTAATGTGTATGTGTGAATATATAAAAAAATTACCTGTGAGCCGCCATGCTCTGTGTCGATGTAGCGAGGTACGGGGAAGCGGCTCTGCAGAATTTCCTGCGCGTCGTCAATGGGCGCTCGGAGCAGCTGCGCGAAGCTATCGTACTCCGGCATGTCTTGGTAGCGTAGAGCGCGCCATTGCGCTATAGTCTGCGTTTAAATTGAAATAATGACTTTCTACTAGCCTAGCACATTTAAAGACATTTCTACATCTTCCAGAAATAACGTGTTGGTACTACAACTAAAAATACCTATAAAGGCTAGCCTAAATCAATAGTATTTTTGCTGATAAGGACACACTATGTGACCTTGCTTTCCATAATTATAATTGCCAAGTAACACTTTCATTTTAATTTACTAAATAAATTGTTTTTATTACTATTTGTAGTTCATTTTATCCTTGTAATCAATGTTACTATATACATATTAAAATTACAGTTTTGTCTTTTTATTAAAAAAATCTTTCGCCGGATCTCTCCTCGGTCGTGTCGGATTTTCACCTGTGCTTGGGCACATACTTGCACTATAATCCTGTCCTGCGCAGATATCTAGTCTGCGTTAATCTTTTTTTTTTATAGGATAAGGGTGACAACCGAGCACACAGTCCACCTGATGGTAAGTGGTTGCTGCGGCCCATAGACATCTACATCTATCCTCGATTACAAATCACAATGCAGATGCGTTATCACCCGTGAGGACTAAGATGGAATGCCTCGTTTCCAGTAAAAAGGGTCTCCGGTTCTCTACTACGCTATTTTACGCTGGTATTCTGTGAGAGCGTGGTCCTACCCCGCTCGAGACGAATGGGTGTTCGTGCTACAACTATACTACTAAATATAGCTGCAGCATGGCTCTACCACGTAAAAATGTACAGGTCATTATTTAAGATGCTGCTGCCCATTCCCTGTTTCAGTTTTCCTTTGTCGCCTCTTACAACACCCACGGGAAGATATTGGGTAGTGCATTCCCTTACGCCGCCACTACACAGCAATTATGGCGGAAATTATATAATACAACATCTATATAAAAAAAACTGATACCTCTCCATGATATATGAGGATCTGGAAGAATGTGTCCATAAGAAGTATACGATCAGGCTGTATAGAGGATGTATCGAGCAGTACAGGCTCCGGTGGTCCACCAAACGAGTACGAGTAAAGGATAGGCTGGATCATGATCAGCGACTGGGTCAGATCTTCACGCATCAACATATGTCTGGAAATTTATAATAATTTAGTAACATAATATTTAAATATTAAACAAACTCACATTTGAGGAGATTCTAGGGTGTGATTTGTAGAAACAAATAACTGCCATGGTGTTGAGATCATCATCACCACCGGCCACTACGTACTCAATACGACACTAGCCTGCTCTCATTTCTGTAAGGATTTTGGAGCGAGTAATTAGTTGGCGAACTTCAAATGTCCCCAAAAATTTCAATTTCTCAATTGGGTAACTGACACCACCATTATTAAACTACTAACTTATATAATTTCAATTAGCCAGTTGCAATTTAAGTTAAATTTGGTATTCAGTATTTGTAAATATATAAATAAGATTATTATTTGACTACAAAAACTATGACGTCATTACAATATTTTCCCTTATAATATCCACAGAAATGTTTTTTTTGATAGCTCAAGCGTCAAATGCCCAATTAAGCAGGTATCCTCATTTTGCTTTGTTTAACCTGGGATTGGAGATTTCAGAACTGCAGATTTAAATCACACTACACATTTAAACTAGGAATGCCTCGATACGCCTTTTTGCCGATACGATACCGATACCGATGCTCTTATAAAAATATTGGCGATACCGATGCCGATACCGATACGCTTATTGAATTCAAAAATGAAGGTAAAATAAATAAAACACAAGTCAGGTTATTTTTTTTATTAATATTAAAAAAAAAACAAATAACAGGACAAACTAAATAAAACCGTTTAAAACTCTAGACAGGTTGAGATTAGTTAATAGTTTTAGTAATTAAAAAATTAACATTGATGAGATTTTTGTTTAAAAAACAAAGTATTCTTAAGTTTTGCGGAGAAAGGCGATTTCGTAAATTTGTTTGAATAAGACCTGCGGTGGAAAATAGTCTCTCAGATGCGACAGAACTCATTTGGAAACTAAAGTACTTCCGCGCCATTTTTCAAGTTTGGGTATAAGACGTCATTGCGCCAGAAAACGAACGGATCTGCGCCTCTCGATATATTAGGAGACCTTAGGTATTCCTCGACTTCTTCTTTGAGAGAATTACAGCTCAGAGTAGACAGGGGCTCATCTTCCTCGGACTCTAATAATCTTTTCACAAACGCTCCAAAGCCCGCCACTCGTAGGCATCTCAGAACTTACAGTTACAGTACTAGATGTAAGTGTGACCGTGTCTGAAATAGTTTCGGAATGCAGTGCTACATTAAGATCAAGTAACTGAACAAGACGCTTTTTTGCCATAGTAATAGTAGACTGTGATTGAAATATTCGTGCTTTGTAACGTGGATCAAGCATTGCGACTAAACAAGACACTGAATAAAGCGCGGGGTTTCCCCGAGCATAGTTAGTTCGTGCCTCGTTTGCAATGAAATAGACGAGACAACACGTGCGTTTACATTACGTTTTAAAACACGAAATTTGAAAAGTATCGGTCATAAAAATATCGCCGATGCCGATATATCGGCAAACCTCGAGTATCGCCGATATATCGGCATAGGTACCGGTATCGGATGCATCCCTAATTTAAACTAAACTAGTTTTGACGGTTTTTATCGTGTATTTTATTAACTTATTTTATATTTTAACTTATTTTTTTTGCGATCGGATACCTCAGTCCCACTGTGACCATGGGTGCCGCAAAGTACTCAAAACGTCGGAAATATAAAATAATAAAATATACGCGATAAAATCCGTAACAACCAATTTCATTTAATTATGTACTAAATCCACTATCATGTAATTATATTTTATGATTTGAAAACCGTGCTCTATTACGCAATAATAAATATTTGTTTTGGGTTGAATTATTGTACATAGACAAACTATCGAGAAATATATTTAACATAAAATAATTATGTTAATTTTTGTACCTGTAGAATGTTGTTTCGTCTGGAGAGTTGTTGAAAACCTGCAGGAACTGTGAACGACGCAGATGATACATGAACTGCGGGTACAAACTGAAGTTCTCTGATAACCGAAAACTGTTGGGATCATCCTTGCCGTATTCACCAAACTTCTGACACTAGAATTTATAAATACATAAGTAAATATTTCTTGACATTTGAAATCCCACTGAAAAAATAACAAACATTTCAAAAAGTAAGCCAATATTTGTACACTGAAGAACAGCTACAGAATCACCAATATATCAAACAACTCCACTACTTTTTCAAACTTGTGAATTTTGTGAAAATTTTCCACACTTCGAACGCGAAGCAGATAGTTTGGGCGGGTTGGCTTTAGTAATCTGCGGCACGATTTAAGTGATCATTTTAGCTTTAGTTGACAGGCAATGATGCTATTGATTACCATCTAGCTGCTTTTTATGCCAGAAATCTTTAGTTTTCGAGATATCGATAATTATAGTTTTGAGGTTATATCCATTTAAAAATGATACGAAAACGAAATAACAATATAATTATTAGAAAGAGATAGCAATAGAGCATGGTCTGTATCTGTTTTAAAAAATAACACGCAACAACAATATACCTACATGTCTATAAATAAATGTTTTTATAATATTATATTTGGTCGTTTCTTTTGATCAAACCCTATCTACCAGAAGGTATAAATCACAAAACCGAATCTGTCAACCCCGACTTCCACGTGGTCTTTCCGCTCTTACCCCTAGAGTGTATATGAAAACCCGGAAGCGCGGAGGGAAAGCAGCCCTCGCCCGCTGTAACTAAGCGCGGGCAGCGTACGAGCCGTAGCGGCTGAGGCTGGTGAGGACCAAACAGCCGAAGCTGCGCAGGTGAGCTAGGTGCCTGTGCTTAGTTACGCAAGGGCGAAGGGGCTGCACTTGCCGCAGCGCTGGAGCAGAAGCAGAATCAAAATAGTGTTAATTCCCACGGTTTTTTCCCACCCTGAAAACTCCCACATTCCCACTGGGACCCGAATATGACTTTTTTTAAGCGAAAGCGATTTTGCCTTAACATGTAACAAAACTTTAAAAATTCATTTAAAAAAAAGGGGGGGTTTCCGGCACTTCCCCCCTTTAGGGGGAGGTTGCCACCCCTTCCCCCCTCCTCCCCGGCCACTAGGCGACCATATATTCATGCCGCAGATTACTAAGGAAAAACCGTTTGGGCTTTACTGTCTACTTGTCAAGAGCACGCTGTCAACTCTCATTAAATCGGTATATTATTTTTAAACCGCACTAAAGCGTATTTTTCTACCGACTTCAAAAAGGAGACGGTACTCAATTCGACTGTATGTTTTTTATGTGTGTGTTACCTCATAACTTTTTTCTGGTTGAACCGATTTCGATGATTCTTTTTTTATTTGAAAGCTGGTGCTTCTCATGTGGTCCAATATAAATTTGATCAAGGTCTGACCAATAGTTTTTGAGTTATTCTTAATAATTTATATCGAAGTCGGTTGTACAAATTTTTTAATTTTAAATCATTAAATTAATGTTTGATAGTTTTTGTGATTCTACAATGATGATGATTATGACATCTAAATCTTTTACAAAGTTAGAAATATAATTAAACAGTAGATGTTTGCAGCACAAGTATGTTGTGGCAACAATAATAAAATAAAAATTATTCCATAAAATACAAACCATCCCATGGAATCAGACATTGCCATATCAAAATGTTTACGCAAAAACAAATCATTGCTGCTTTTGCTGTGGTACTCACGAGTCGTATGAGCATGCGGTCGAGCCAGCGCAGCACGTCGGGCCCGTCCTCGAGCTCTGCGCGGTACACGACGAGGCGCGCCATCACCACGGCCGCCGCCTCCTGGTCGAACCCGGCCGCGATGTGGTGCAGGTTCGTCACCGCGTCGCCCCAGCTGACACACACAACATTCAACTATATACTACTTTAAACATGTTAGGGAGAATACGAAGAAGTCACATATACATGCATCCGTGCATGGCTGTCTAGTCAGGACAAGTCGGCTGCGCGGGTGGACTTCCATGACCTAGGAATATTTTATTTTTCAGACATGCAGGTTTCCCCACGATGTTTTCCTTCACTACCGAGCATTTATGTGAAATAGTTGTTGTATGTTGGTATAAAAGATCAATCTAGTTGATTAATTAAATTTCGGTTAATTCTTGAAGATAATGATTTTAAGAATTTTAAGATAGTATATGTGAATATCAAAGACAATGTAGTAGCGGATGCATTGTAAAGTAAGTGCATAACATTGCGTGAATGGAAGGGTGTGAAAGAATAAATTTTGGCTATGACACCTAGAGAGGAAAAGAAGATGGAAGGAAATAAAAATAAAGAAAAAACCTGTGCTTATTAATAACACTGACAAGAGTTCAGATCAACTAACTAACGGATTGGGGAACTGTATTTTTATCTTAAGCAGGTATGTAGGTATGTAATAAAAAATAAAAAAGTTGAGATCAACTGTACACCACCATCAATCAATTTGTTCTATCAAGATAGCTCATAAGCATTTAGGTGCCTTTTTAAGAACTTATAATACTAATATGTGTTATTTGTGTTATTGTCACACTAGGTACCATTCTGGTGTTTTAATTATAATATGTACTTGTGTAACTACGCAATCTAAATGCAAACCATTTGGATTTTGTGTTCGGCAGTAATTTGTAGAGTAATTTAGAAGATGATGTAGACTCACTCTACAATCCTGATAATTATTGCTTTGATTAAAGATATAAGTTGCAAATAGTCTTAAGAGATGCAAGAAATGATTCGATAGCATAAAAGGAAAAAAATATGATAAGGCATTTAATTCTATATTTTATAACAAAAAATATCTTAATTTAGTTAATAATGAACGCGCTCATAAACTGGACTATATTTTGACGGACCTTTCGAAGTTTTGGAAGATTCAGGTGTAATTGTTAATCGTTAAATAATATAGTTTAGGAAAGGGCAAAAAGGTTTTATAAGTTTAAATACATATTTATCAGCACCTCAAATTGCAAGTAACGATTTCTTCGGGATCGAACCCAGGTTGCTCGCATAGTGTAAAATTTTCGAGACCATACCATCAGAGCTGCTACTGCGTGCTCGTTTGTCACCCTTAATTATAAAAAAAAAACAGCAGTAATGTTATCCTGCGCGCATAGTAAGTAAGGGAAGCACTGACTTGCGTGCCACGGTGGTGACGCGCACGCGGCGCTGCCCGCTGGAGTGCTGGTACTGCGTGATGAGCTGCACGCAGCCGCGCCCGCCCGCCGGCACCGGCGCCGCGTGCTGGTTCACCACCTGCCACCACACGCACACGCCCACACACTCGCTACTTTGTACGTGCTACAGCCAAGGCTGCGGCTATATTTGGCTGCACCCTCAATGGGTCGCCTCGACCGGGGTAGGACCACGGAATACCAGCATGAAACAGCAGAATAATGCTGCTGTGAGTGTAGACTACCGGAGACCCTTTTTACTGGTAACGAGGCATTCTTTCTTAGTCCTCAGGGATGACAAAGCGTCTACATTTTAATTCTGAATTAAGGATTAATGTAGATGTTTATGGGCCACAGCACTCACTTACCATCAGGTGGATTGAGTGCTCGCTTGTCACCCTTATTCTATATAAAATATAACTAAAAAAAATTAGATAATATTAATAAAGATAAACAACTTCCGCTGTACAATCCAGCTATGCATTTAACTGACACTGTAGCATTTAGTTTAAGTGTAATAAACGCTCCCGGAAGGTAGAATTGTAAAGTAAAACTTGGTTGAAAAGTAAATATTCGTAACATATTTTACACTTAGATTTTGCAATTGCTGGTATAATATTTTTGTGTTTATTATATTATAATCAATATAAATAAAATCAAAATAATAAAAATATGATTAATATATATGTGATTATACCTATGTTCAGCAGTGCACTTTCAGAGGCTGTGATGAAGATGATTAGTTATGAAAAGATCAGATGATAAGATAGATTCCAAAAAACGAGGTGTGATCAATATCTTCTTGAACAAAACAAATGATTTCAAAATGACAGCCATAGCAATATCTATCACATTAGAGAGGTTGAAGGTCGAGTCGCATTTATGTATGATATTATTATAAAATATGAATCAATAACTTCTTTGAAATTAGGGGAATGATATTACCATAAATACAAATAATATGTATATACTGATTAAAAATATTACCTCAAAGAAAATGGCCATAGTGGTGCTGGGCGTGAAAGTGCACATCTTCCATTGGCAGGTGTTCCCCATACCCACCTCCTGATCCGACACGCATGGACTCTTAACATTTAGTGATACGCATGAACCAATTGCACCGGTTACTGAAACAAGCCATAGCATTATGTTTAAAAATTAACCCTTTCGCTGTCCCGTGCACTACATGTAGGTCATTACTACTGTCTTACTATTGTGTCTGAAAACTGGACAGTGAAAGTGTTAAACATCAAAGATGAGTAAATTATGCCGATTGATCAGCTGTGATAATCCTAGTTGTAATACTAGGTCACAATCATGAAAATATTGAATTGACATTGGTTTTTAAAACATCTGCAAAGAAAATTTGCAGTACAAATTGTTCTGGATCTTTGACGTACCCACCCATTTCCGGTTTGGATATTTTACGTCTCGCAAAAACGAGATGAAAAGTCTTGCGGCCATATTTTGATAGACAACTCGGCAAAACTTATTTGTAAATTAACATTTGTTATAAAAATTGTATTTCCTTTTAAAAAAACATATGGGTAAGGTAATCTGTAAATTTTGGGTATTGGACTATAATACATAGTCTTTAGACAAACTTAATGCCCGAGGCATTCTCCACATCTCTACGTAAGGTTATGTAGAAATAAAATGTAGTAAATGTGAGAATATAGGTTGATATAATACCACAGAAAGTAATATAAATATATGTTATATATAATTTTATAATGTAAAATATGTAGAGTACTTACTTTTGAGCTCTCTACTGCATTTGACTTCTAAACTGCCATTAAATGCCATCTTGTAGTCTCCCTTTTGATCTTTAGCAAACACTCTTTGGAATGTTTGCTTGAATAGTGATGAATTAAAGGAATCACCCATCACCATGTGACCGCTGCAAGTTAAGTAAACTTATATTAAAAAAGCTGCAATACACAAATAAATACATAGAAGAAATAAATAAATATGAAATTATATTATATTTTATATTATATATATATATATACACTTGACCGAAGACTAAATTACTATTTTATTTATAAAGAAAGTCTTAAAAAGAAGACTAACCCAGTTGAATTGCAGCACTGTTTCATTTCCATTAAGCCAGTTTGATCCAATGCGCATGAGTATATGTCTATGGAATGGCCATTAGTAGCAGCCCTTAAGGAAAGGGCTTCGTAATGTTTTATAGCCTTTTTCATATACTTTGCATTGTCTTTGTGAATGTCATGATGAGACCGGATAGGTTGCTTAAGCTCATCATTAACAACTTGGCCCGGGCCTTGAGAGCAAGGACCACCAAGGAACATCATAATTCTAGCTCCTGTGTTTGGATAAGTGACTTCTAACAATCCCACAGCTAGAGATAGTGCAACCCCACTACTACGTAATGGACGTTTTCCTACACCAAGTGGCCAAGGATCACGTCCAAGTTCACTTAACAAATCTGTCAAGGCCATGTCACATTGTTTAACTGGCTGTAGGAAACGGTGCGCAGGAGGCTGTGGGGCAGGCATGCCAGGTCTTCCTTGAGGATTGGGTGCATTTACTCTCCCAATAGCCAACTGTTCTTGTATTTGTTTCGCAGTTAAATCTTTGGTACCTTTGAAGACATAACATTTTGAAATTCCTTCTGTGCCTGTAAAAGAAATATATCTGTTTTCACAACATAATTACATAATGTAATATCATTTACAAAAGCCATACCACTAAAATCCTACATTAAACTGTGGTATGAACTTTTAAGGACTGAAGAAAAAGACATATTTTTTTAAGTTACCTCCGCAGTAGGATTTTCTCCTGTATCGTGGGGGCAGTTTACATACATAAATTGCACAAGGACAGATATCCAGACCAGGAACTATTATTTGTAGGCCATACAAATACTTGATCCGTGCGGGATTCAATCCCGCGGCCCTTAGCGCTGCAACTCATTGCTAAGTCACCACACATTGTGTTTTTATGATGATTTTGCTTCTTTTGCTACAATTAGTAGTGATTCTGGAGGACATTTCACCAGTAGGTTGATATTTTTTATTCGTAACACATATTATACTCTTTTTTGTTTGTTATTTTAAGAATGCTGAATAGTTAGCTTTCTGTTTTTATCTTTGAATTCACTATTTTGTAAGAACTGACATTTGTAAGCTGTAGATGGTTTTAACATAGGAATTATGTACATCCATAACTTATCACTTACCTAACTCATGTATCTGAACCATACGGCCAAATGTAATAAGACCAACTAAAGCATTTTGTGGCATCAAACTGAGTGATGTTTGTAAGGAATCTTTGAGAGCTCCCAGTTCTTCTTCATCTAAACATGTGTCTACAACCAACAGGAAGATTGGCGGCATTGATTGTGCTCTTGTGATTGTGTACTCAATTGTTGAAAAGTTAGGAATGAGTTCTGCTGGCTGATGCTGTTCAGATATTGCAGCATATTGTGGAGGGAACTGAAATAAATAATTTAAGTATGTATATTATGTTTACATTATTTATTTACTTAACATTTAAATATGTTACCACATTCTTCTAATAAAAAAAAAAACAGTTGTTAACAGTTATTACGAAACTAGATTCCACACCATTTTTTTTATTATACTAAGCCAGCACTTAACTACAATCCCACCTGATGGTAAGTGGTGATGTAGCCTAAGATGGTGAAGCGCACTGACTTAACAAAAGCCTATTCACTCTTGCCTTGAAGACACCCACATTATAATTGGATGGAAACACAGATACTGGCAACTTATTCCACTCCTTTGCTGTACGCATCATCAACGATGTAGCAAACCATTTGGTTAGAATGCGTGGTAAGTCAACAACGAAAGGGTGGAGACTGGCCGAACATCTGGTTGTTCCACCTGATGTTCCAGATGATCCCTCCCTTAAATGATGCAATTCCCGCGCACACTCTCTGAAATGCATCCTGTAGAAAACCGAAAGGCTGGCTACTTTGCGCCTGTGTTCGAAGCTGGTAAGATTGGTTTTAACCAAATTTGGGTCACCAATAAGTCTCATAGCACGCCTTTCCATTGAGTCCAAGGCTGCTATATTGCAGCACCAGCCCATATATGGCAGCAATACTCCATGCACGACAGGACCTGCACTTTATGTAAAATAAGCAACTGTAACAACCATTTTAAATAGTTACACCAACTTGCAATGTTTCATGGTCTTGCCCTTAGTTTGATAGATGTTTATAACACCCACAGGATAAAATAGGACCATTTACCAACATAACTAATGTACATAAAAGTAGGTTGTACAAGTAATTATAAAATCAATTTAAAAAATAGCTTGAAAGCTAACACTTCATTCCCAGGGGTATGACTTTTTACAGCCCTTGTTTTATAAAAAATTAAACTTGGAGACAGACTGACCTTATGTATTATACCTTTTAATACTTGCTTATTAAACCTTATATTCTATAAAACTGTATGATATACTGACTCTGTAGAACTAATTAGCTGATATTACTTACTTATTTCTACTATTACTAGCCTGTTTGTTCCGAATGTTCAAATTTGCACATAATGTACATCACTCTATTTATTAAAACTATACTTTTTTGTGCACATATTACATAAAAATTTTTGTTAATGTACTGTGAGGCCATAGTTGATATACATATTAATTTTTTTAAATTGTTGTTATGAGCGACTCTTTACGTTTTACAAACTGATGAAGATGAAGTTATAATCTTCTTGCCCATTATGCCTTGAATATGTTGATGCACCAAGTGCATACAATTTTTATTACTCTCGTACCTACTTGTCTTGTACTCTCTTTTTGTGAAAGCTGCATGTGCATTATAAATTATTTAAATTATAATTATTGATATATATTACCTACCCCTACTGTCGCAGTTTCTAATTAAAATTTTTGGGGTTGATTCTAAATTTAATGTCAAGTTATTATACCAGGTACTTAATAGAAGCAGGTAACTGGGTATATAATATTTTATACTTTTTATATACACTGTACCCACTTGACATTGTTTTAGAGGAATACAAGTGCTATTGTGGGTATTTGTAACATTTTAAGCGCACTGATAAAAATTGTCGACTTGTGCATAGAGTGCAAGGTTAGTTTATTTCAGACTTTTGACGCGTAATATTCTTGGTTCTGTGCATCGTAGTGACTTAATCTTTTAATTCTTTGTTGGAGCAGACATATTGTTACTTTTAACCATAAAATATGACCACTGAAGCAGAAGCCGCTCAAGTGGTAGCTCTCGTTCGTGAAGGGCTAAGTCAGCGAAATGTGGCAAGGAGATTAAATTTGAGTCGATCAGCAGTGTGTAGAGTTTATAAACGATACTTAGAGACGGGAGAGTACCGCCGGAGACCAGGGTCTGGTAGAGGACGTCTCACAAACCCGACGGATGACCGTTTTATTGCCTTGACTTCTTTGCGAAATCGGCATCTTTCTGCTGTTGATGTTCAGGGTAGGCTGAGGGAAACTCGTGGAGTGTCTGTAAGTGAGAATACGGTGAGAAGAAGACTTCGGGAGCAAAACCTGACACCACACAAGCCAACTGAAAGGGACCAAAATTCACTGCATCTCATCGGCAAGCATGGTTAGAATTTGCTAGGCAACACGTGCAATGGAATCTTGGTCAATGAGAGACAGTTCTCTTCAGCAATGAAAGCCGAATGACCCTTGTAGGCTCTGATGGACGTTGTAACATTATGCGAAGACCAGGAGAACATATGCTCAGTGTTGCATAAGAGAAACAGTCCGGTTTGGTGGAGGCTCTACAATGTTTTGGGGTGGCATATCTTTAACCGGATGTACTGTGTTGGTTTTCTTTCGCAATCGTGCGGTTAATGCTGAAAGTTACATTACGGACATTTTGCAACCTCATGTGATGCCTTACGCTGGGTATATTGGGGACAATTTTCAACTCATGCATGATAACGCAAGACCGCACGTCGCTAGAATTGTAACTGGATATCTTCAGGAGGTCGGAATTCCAGTTATGCAGTGGCCAGCTAATAGTCCAGACTTAAATCCCATTGAGCATCTCTGGGACCAGATAAAAAGAAATGTTAGAGCCGGAAATCCAGTTCCCGAGATATTGGATCAACTGGAAGCCGCCTTAACAGAAGAATGGGAACAGACACCCCAAGTAGACATAAAAAAGCTGATCCGTTCCCTTAATAGGCGTATGCAGGCGGTGATAAAAGCAAGAGGAGGAAACACCTCATATTAGAGTAAGGTTTACATTTTTTTAAATGTCAAAAAATGTAAATATCGATCTTTAAAATCGTAAATTTTGTAAAATGTTATGGTTTCAATGTCTCATCACATTTGTATGTAAAATATGCCGTTTCACGCGCCGTCTTTTTGGTTTTTTAAAACCCTATAATTGCATTATTACATTATCGAGATAAAAAATATCTATCGATTGTGGTAAAAACCCATAGGACACTATTTTGCGAAAAAACGTAGGTGGGTCGATTTTTTTGGAGGCCAGAGTATTTTGATTCTTAATTGAAGATAGGGTATGATTTTCCATTGACGTCCGTCGAGTTAGGGGTTGGTCGTAGAGGCTGCTCTTCCCGCAGCGCTGGAGACGTTGCAGTCTCAAAATAGATACAGAAATCCCTCTGAATCAGTCCCCCAATTTTCTTCTGATGAAGGGGGTTCGCCCTTCCGTAGAGGGGAACCCTCTTCCCCTCAAGGGGTCCCCTTGGTTTTTTACACTTAATAATCAAAAGGAAAATTTCCTCAGAATTAAAAATGAAAAAAACTAGAAAAGGGGGGGCTCCGAAACTTTCCTTTTAAGGGGGGGTAGTACACCTTCCCCTTAAAAGGAATCCCCTGTTGATGATAGCAAATTTACAGCTAATATGGCTTTACTTTACTTTAACATTTTAACGAAAAATATAACATTTGACTTCATATTACATCATCATTACAGCCCTTCACAATTCCACTGCTGAACATCGGCCTCCCCCAAGGAATGCCACGAAGCAATATTACATACTTTTACGAAAATACTTTTTTTTTGCAAAAGCATAAGGGTATAATTTCCTAATAAAATAAATTAAGGTAAAGTTCAGAGTTTCAGAAATAGAATTGCAGTTTAATATAGTAATTGTATATAAGTTTCAGTTGGAGATTTAAGAGGTTTTCAAAGTACTTACAGGGTTTCTTTGGAAACAGAAATTGCACACCCACAATTTAGCACGATAGTCAACCTGGCACATAGGATTTAGGATTGCACGGCATGTACTACGTGTACACAACACGGGTTCGTACTGTATCGGAGGCAAATCCGGTCGCTCTTTCAAAGGCTGGTACAGGCACGCTAAAGGCACGACCAGTCTTGTAGTCTCAATTCGGCTGGAAGGCCATACATTCCATGTAAACCTTATACCATCTCTGTCTTCATTTTGTTGGATAAACTCTTCGTACGTCGCCATAACGCTAGTCTTAATGTGAAACAACAAAAACTTCAGGTCAAAATATCATATACAATTATAGACTTATTTTTCATTTTTTTCATATTTTACGTACCAAATATGCATGCGGCGTTTGAATACAGCCCAGTCATAAAAACAAAGACCTAGTTATCTGGCGTTCATTCAGGAATTTGTTTAAATTATGGAAGTAATATAATTTTCACCAGACGGGCGAGTCTGGCTGATTTGGCAATTGTCAAAATCATAGACATAGCAGCTGTCACTTTAGCCACGTCACTTTTGGAAACGTAATTACATTTTTTCTAATTTATTAATTTCATTACATATATATACTTTATTTTTAATTATTCTTCTGTAATGTTCTAAGCTTTTATTTAAAATATGATTGTTTCTACACAAAACATTACCATAATATAATACACACCATAGCCAAAATATATCATTTTGTACTCATGTACCATGGTTACAGTTATAAATAAAAAAATATTTGTCTCTAACTTACGTTCCTTTACGGGATATAAATTATTGTACCATTTAAAAAGTATAAAGTTCTAAAAAGTATTTAAAGTAATGAAATGTATTACTTAGTGATTTTTACCAATTTAATTCCATTATGAGTTTTAAATTAATATTTATGTTCAAATAAAATTGAAAATTTTAGATTTGTTATTATGAATGCGGAACGCACATATTATGACATTAAACGATAATCGGTAGTAATGAAACGTTCGTGAATGAAACATTTTTATTTTTAGGACATAGTAAATTAAATTTCAATTGTAGGACATGATTTGTAAAATATCTTTTGAATTTATTTGAAACTGCAATTTCCTTTTTACAAGAAGTGGATAAAAAATTACTGACATGTCATTGCTTTGTTTTAAGAGCAGGAAGTTTACGCCAAAAAGTGCGACTGCGCACTGGCCAAATTAGTAGTGTGAAAGAAAATGGCGATCAGCGAAAGGCGTCCGGAGTTAACGTGATGAAAAACATTGTTAAAAGCTCAATTACATAGTGTTATAGTTATTAATTGTGTCAGATGTAGATTAATTAAGTGTTAATGAATAGTGATTGTGTATAATAATGGCTGCGAATATGTACAGAGTCGGCGGTAAGTAACAAAAATTGGTTATTTTTGTTGAAGCTTCGCCGGTTCACCGCCAGCCGACTAGCGGTGCTTTGGTTTGATTGTCGTACCTTTATTAATTACTTACATTAATTAGTTCAGTTATAGTATATTGTAAAGTGAAGTGAAATTTCATACTTTTTCGCGGGAAAACTATATTTGATTCTCAATTTAACGTTATTTTTTAAGTTATATTTATTTTACCAAATTTCTTCAAATAAGACGACAGTATAGTAATTAGGTATCGTATCGGCTTGCGTATCTGCGTGCGTTCACAAAGACATACACTTATGTTACACTTTGCCATTTATACCAATGATTTTTTAACTTTTAAATAGTTTTGTAAGGTATTGACGTGAAATTTTAGGTTATATAGTGTTGTCAAAACATTTTTACGAAAGTATTGAAGAAGTGAATTGAAGTAAAGGAAGTTTCCTGCATTGTACACACCACAGTATCGTATTTGCTAGGCGTAGGTTAATTGGGCTTTACATACTGGTTCTTCGGTTCCATGGTTCAGTTGACGGCGTTATGGCGCGGTCCCCGAGCACCTCATGTGCCGCGTTCGGCGGTGGCCGCGCCGAATGCTAATTAGCTCTTCCTTATATATTACTTCCTATTATTAAATACCGTGTCATTGAGAACTTGCATTAAACTGAGCATTAAAACAGTCAACAGTGATATGATTTGATGTCTTTAATATACACTAAATCCAGCATTATCCTTTTTGTATTGACCTTTTAATACCTACATATTTTATTACTTTATATCTGACAAAGAATTACTTGCCCTACATTAAATACCTTGATTTTTTTCTCTCAAAGCAGTAAACTTCTATATTGTTTATTATTACATTGTATATAAATTGTTTAATTTTTATCATACCAAATTATTTTTGTATGTTCAAATGTCACCCACCTTCCGTAAATATTTACTTGATTTTTCTTATTTTTTGTAAACAGATAACATATTCTAGCTTTGAAGTTGGAGTTTTTTACACAACCAGAATGCCTTTTAAGTTTCATGTATCTTGTTTTATAAAAACTATTACTTGAACAATCCTCTGTCATAGTCCCATATTTTATTAGACTTTTAATTATTCATTATTAGCTAAATCTTTTAATCAAATATCACAGTTTAGTTATGGCATTATACATTACAAATGTAAATATTTCTTGTATTTGAACAATTACTTCAGTGTTTGTAAACACTTAACTGTCATATATTTACATGTCATATTCATTGCTTACCACTACTGTAGTTTGAAGTTTATTGACCTTATTTTTTCATATTTCATATATTCAAATGTTAACAGCTTTGTATGTCTGTACTACTTATGCTTGTAATGTTTTATTTTAGTCATAATATGTTTATTAAACATAATCTTTTTGAGGTTGTAACTTTAATTATTAAAAAATTCAACGTTTTATTAATTAAAGTTTTCTGATCCACTTTTCTATAACTTTAAAATATGTGCAAGTACTCTTATTTAGTAGTATTACATATTTGAAATTGAAATATTTTTCATATTACTTTTAATAAAAATATGTAAACAATAATAAATTGATAAAAAATTTATTCTTAATCTAGGATAAATGTACCTAGATATCTATGAACCACAGCACCCACTTACCATCAGGTGGACTGTGTTTTCATTTGTCACCCTTTTTCTATAGAAAAAATGCTTCAGTCAAGCACTGCTATTTGAGTGTGGTACCTCCTAAGGCAGACTCCTTAGAAGAAAAGGAGTCTTACCACCTAGTATGTTATTTAAAATCCCACAATATGTTTTCATCTTAGTAGAATGGACTGTTTTTAGGGTTGATGTTATAAAAGTAATGCATATTATTTTATTGGTGGTACAGATTTGAAAACATGATACATAGAATGTTGTATTTTATCAATAATTGCACATTACTTTGAATATGTAAAATATAATTGTTATATTTTATTTTATTCTGTAATACATATTTTGTTCACTTTCCAGATGAGATATAGGGATATCCATATCTTAATGTAACATTAGTAATAAATTATTATAAACCAGAGCTTGACTACAATCTCACCTAATGATAAGTGGTGATGAAGCCTTAGATAGTAAATCACAGTATCTTAGTGTAACAAATTTTAATATGTATTTTCATTTCAATATCTTTTAACCCATTATGATTTTATAATATGTCCCAAGAAATTTTATTTACAATCATAATTTATCATGTAAACCCCAGGTACATCAATCACCAATGTAATGTGATTAAATATAACCAGCCATGTAAGTCAAATTAACATGATAAATGACTAATGTCATGTTTATCAAACAGGCTCCAGGTTATAGCTAGAAATATGGAAATGTATTGTCTTTGGTACACTATTTATTACATCTGAAAAGTTTGGGATCTTAACTTGGGTGGAAGGAAAGAAAGTCTCAGATTGTCATTATAGTTAGGTATACAGCAGGGTCTCTATAATTCAAATTACAGTAGATTTAAATGTCTTATAGTCAAAACCCATCTACCCCATGGTATTTTTCATTCCGGAGGACCATGCTGTTCACACATTGTATCATTGTTGTCTGTCATTCAACCAATTTCTTCACTAGCTGTTTGTGATATCCCTTACATCACATAACAATCAAGACACCAAAAATAAAGAAGTAATTTATGCAATTGAACCAGTTTAAAAAATATCACATATTGAAGCTGCCTTTGTGACTAAATGCCATTTCAAAATTCAAAAAGTTAATTAAATCGTTCATTCATTAAAGTCTATCAAAAGTTCGCCGTTGAACTTAGGCCTCCTCCATAGATTGCCCGCTAGAGGGGTTCCTGGACTATCTGGCTTGCATGGCAACTATGAGAAAATCCCCCCATTGGGCGATCTATGTGGGAGGCCTATGTTCAGTAGTGGACTTTTATAGGCAGTAATAGATTGATGGATTACACCTTTTGCGCCGTGCATTGGCGGCGTAAGACAATCCACTACCCAATATTATCCTGTAATTGTGCATCCTTTTTCTAGTGTGAGACCGCTTCTTCATCAGCCCGTTAAAGTCTATTGCTGAACATGGGCCTCACCATCCGATTTAACTTAACCATAGCGCTTGACAGACAGATTGACAATAGCAGTAACAGACGTCTCGCATCTTTGAAGCAGTTGTCCTTACCTGGTCTTAGTATTCGTCTGGCGAAAACAAGATAACCGTGTAGTGGCGGTGTAAGAATATCCACTGCTCCATATCGTCCCGAAGGTGTCGTAAGAGGCGACAGAGGGAAAATGAAGCAGGAGATATGAATGGATGGATGGATGGATGGATGGAAAACGTGATGGTTATACCGCCATACCATGAATGCGTTTAGTAGATGATTTACATGGCAAAAGAGTTGGCCATTGATTTCACACGATATATGGTGTTACGGTGCAATTAGTTGAATGCCATGTATAAGATTTGACTCGCATTTCCGTTACGCAAGAATAGTCGCACTTACACGCACAGAAAGTGGAAATCCATAAGCTCTACCTACCCCTAACCCCAGCAACCCAAAGCGATAAGATATTACATATGCGTAGTGACTTACAGTAGACGCGAAATCATTAATGTTAAGAATATTTTAATTCTAGTTTTACTATTTGCAAGCAAGTTCAGGAACACACGATCGATTTCTTTACGGTATCGATATAAGAAGCACTCGCGTGCTTAGTCATTCTGGAAAATCGCCAACAACGACCAAATATATCGCATCTCCGTTTTTTTGTTCTGTTATAAAAATATATTAGCCAATTAAGAGATTACCTATTCAAATCTGTAATGTGTGTGCTTGCGATAACATCATTAGGTAATGCTTATCAAGGTACACGTCAGCGTGTAATGTCGGAGAGTTCCGTCGTACGGTTATTGTTTATCTGCTGAAATGTTGGATCACTTCAAACAGATTCCAAAACCAATAAATTTTGTTTTATACAAATATTAGCACCGTTTGGCATTCGGACACGGGACAAAGTCACACAGAATATCATACCCATAGAATATCGACCTCATCATGGCATGGTAGAGTATTATTTTGTGGCGGCGCTGTCGTCGCGCTGTGGCCGTGAAAAGGAAAAGGGGATATCTCCCGCCGGGCAAGGTGTTCAGTCCGGGGAGCGGCCAAAGCTCCGAGTGGTAGTTCGGAGCTATTCTATATATACTGCTTTTACTTCAGAACTTTGCTAGCGCGATTTAGGCTTCGATGTATTTTCGGGGGTGATGTGGCGGAGCTGTCGTCGCGCCACAATTTAACTGGATGACCATGAAGTTTGAACCACGAGTACCTGATACGGAGCTTAAAACTCGAAACCATTCGATTCTAAATGTCTTGTAATTGTTCCGATGACTTCTAGTCTACCATTCTAGTGTATTCTAGTCTACCATTGATCTTACTGCATAAGCGTCACGTAGTATTTTTTTTATTGGATAAGGGTGATAAACGAGCACACAGTCCACCTGATGGTAGATGTACGTCCTTCCTCGATTACGAATCAAAATGCAGATGCGTTGTCACCCGTGAGGACCAAGATGGAATGTCTCGTTACCACTAACAAGAGTTAATAAGTTAATAGTTATTAGTTAGTTAATAGTGTTTTTATCGCGGAACCAAGCTCAAACCATGTAATAGTGCACTAATCATTTTGGTATATCAAAGGTGTGTGGAAGGCGGGTGTCGAGAATACTCACGCTGCACGAAAAGCAGCTACGCGTGGCGTGTTGCCGTGAGTTTTTGGACTTTTGTTGCAAGAACAAAGCGGTTTTGGGTCGGATTATTACTGGAGATGGTTAGTTACAACCCATCTGCATTTTTATTCTTAGATAACCTAGATGTCTATGGGCCATAGCATCCACTTACCATGAGGTGGACTATGTGCTCGTTTGTCACCCTTATTCTACAAAAAGAAAATATAGGAAAGCGACGAATCGAAAGATCTGCTCTACAGTATCGTAAGGTAGTAATCGTAGGATTACTACCTTCTATTTCATTCATTTCATCCCTTCACAAGTCCACTACTGAACGTAAACCTAACCCAAGAAATACCATAAAGCACGATCCTGAACCACCTGCATCCTTCGACTTCCTGCATCACATACCAGGTCGTCACTTCATCTATAAGGGGGCCCGCCCTACACTTCGCTTACTAGTACGAGGCTGCCACTCGAGAACCTTTTTCCCCATTGGTAGTCGATTCTTCGGGCTACATGGCTAGCGCATTGCCATTTCAGTTTACTAACATAACAATATAACTATACGAGGTCTGTCCCAAAAGTATCCGACCTACCTCGATTTCTCGGCGCTTGATTTATTCTTCGTCATCCGGGGGGTGGCATCCTTCAAAGTAGTCCCCATTTGATTGAACAAGATGCTCATATCGATGTTTCCACTTATTAAAGCAGTCTTGAAAGTCAGACTTCGGAATCGCCTTTAGTGCTTTCGTCGCATTAGTTTCAACAGTCTGTTTATTGTCGAATCGATGTCCTTTAAGCGGCATTTTCAATCGAGGAAACAGCCAAAAGTCGCAGGGAGCTATATCAGGACTGTATGGAGGCTGGCGGAGCTGCGCAACACTGTGTTTCAATAAATACTGCTGCACAAGGTTTGATGCGTGCGCTGGAGCATTGTCGTGATGAAGAAGCCAGTCACCGGTTTCCCAAAGTTGCGGTCGTTTTCTCCTGAATGCATTACGTAATCTTTTCAAAACTTCAACGTAGTAATCTTTATTGTCTGGCCTGTAGGGGCATATTCATGGTGCACAACGCCCTCATAATCGAAAAAAACGATCAACATTGACTTGATGTTGCTTCGACTTTGACGGGCTTTTTTCGGCCGAGGCTCAGATGGAAGCTTCCACTGCGAAGATTGTTGTTTTGTTTCGGGATCATAACCATAAACCCATGACTCATCACCAGTAATAACCTTTTTAAGAAAGTTTTCATCACTATTGGTCTGAGAGCAGTTTCGGGATGAATTTTGTACACACACGAATCATTCCCAAATTCTCAGTTAAAATTCGCCAAACACTACTTTTTGGTATTCCAAGTTCATCTTCCAGTTCTCTAACAGTCAAACGATGATCTTGTTCAACTGCGACACACACACGCTCGACATTATCCGACGATGTTCCCGTCGAAGGTCGACCAGAACGAGGATCACTGTCAACAGATGTGTGGCCACTTTTGTACCGCCTATATCACTCTTTAATTTGTGTTTTGCCCATACACTCATCTTTAAAGGCCTTTTGCAACATTTCAATAGTTTCCGCACAACTTTTACCGAGATTAAAGCAAAATGTTATGCAAATTCGCTGTTCGGTTCGTTCTGCCATTTTCAGCAATAAGCAAATTGCGACGAACGCAAAAAAAGTCGTTGTAAACAAATATACGAACTAAGGCGTTTCATCGGTATCTCAGGCTACTGACGAGAAGGTTAGGAGTTGCTGGTGACGTTCGTACCCTCCAGAGGTTGCCTGAGTCTCTCCGCGCGAAGATATGAACGTAGGTCGGATACTTTTGGGACAGACCTCGTATAATCCTAAGTTAAGCAAATGAAGCTAAAAATAGCAACATCAAAATTGCTTATGCAGTGAATAAATAGAAAGTTATAAAAGCTAAACATGTTAGCATGCGTGTAACGATCGCATCGAACAGTGCGTGGCCAACCGATTTTTGCAATTCCCTTGACATAACCGTTAGCTCATTTAAACTCAGACTAGTTATCTCCTTCGTTTCCTGTACAATAACTTTAACTAAAAATGTGTTATCAATTATATGCATCGGTAGAATGCAAATTAACTATGTAATTGATTTAAAATTATTATTATATTTTAGTGGATATTCTTACACCGTCGCCTTGTAGTAGCGGTGTAAGAATATTTATTTATAGTCCATAGAAATAAATAAATTTATATTACTAGAATGAAAATATGCGTGTTGGTACGTAATGTTTAAATTTGTTATCTTTATATTGTTCAATTTGTATCTTAAATCTGTTAATAAAAATATACTGGGCCTTTACATATTGTGATATTTTGTTATTTTACTCATTATTTATTTACTCATTCTCTCTTAATAACAAGGAAAATGTTCGGCAGCTGCATGGTATAAATAAGACGCCACTGTGGCTGTAACAACACTGCAATTTTACATTATGCTGAGTCGGATGCCTTTACGTTACTGTGGCCCCATGATCTAGACACACGGCAATGTGTCTGCCAAGTTCGTAAAAGAAAAGTGCGACGCACTGCCAGTCTGTATAGTCGTATTTACATGAACAATATCGAGCCATTTTTAAACCCCCCATAACTCAAAAACTCTTCTAACCTTACTCACTCGTAATTTAGCATACCTAATAAGAACCCCCTTTAATAACTAGAATCACAAAATTCACGTAGAAACCTTAGAATAAAGATCTCGAAATCTAAATCCTCCATCCTATGAAAAATCCGAAAGTACAAATTATCGATATTCAGCGTCGACAAAGTTATTGTCGTAACCGCGATTTACAGTACTTGAAATTGAAACTAACTGTACTATGAAACTAAGAGTGACCGACATAGCCCAACGGATTAGAATTGAAGTGGCAATGGGCCGGTCATATAGCTCGAAGAACCGACAACCGATGGGGAAAATAGGTTCTCGAGTGGCTGCCTCGTAGCGCTAGCCGAAGTGTAGGGCGACCCCCCACTAGATGGGGTGACGACCTGGTAAGACATGCAGGAAGTCGATAGATGCAGGTGGCTCAGGACCGTGCTTTGTGGCATTCCTTGGGGGAGGCCTATGTTCAGCAGTGGACTTGTGAAGGGCTGTAATGATGATGATGATGCACTAAGAACTTTGTCAACATTTATTTCATATAGTTTGAATTGAAAAATAGATACTCATTACCATTACAGCCTATCAAAAGCCCACTGCTGAACATAGGATTCCCAATAGTTGCTACGCTTGCTTGTCAACGGGTTGGCAACAGCAGTTTTTTTTTTAAATTTATTTTTTAGTTATTATTAGGAAGAAACTGCCGCCCATCTGGTTTATTTCCCTCTGTCGCCTCTTACGACACCCACGGGAGCGTAAGGGGCAGTGGATGTTCTTACACCGCCACTACACGGTCAAAACAGTAAAACGTAATCCCATCAAGCGCCAAGTTCATATTATAGCTGCAGGGTGGCTCTACCACGTATCAATCCTCCTGGCTGACTTCTAACAAGACAACTTCTAAGCTGTGTCGGAAACTATAAACTGGATCTAACGTGACGACTATACTCTGTAGGCTTATTTTATAACTTTCTTGCTTTTAGTAAGTAGGGGTTAACTTCAAATCTTAGAACAAAACCATTGTAGAAACCGAACCAGATTAACATATTGTTATTTAAAATTAAATTAAAGGAACAACTTATGTTACTTATTGTTACGCAGATAGCGTGACATGCTTTCACGCGTCACGGTTACTGGCAATTGTAAAATTTTACGAAAATTAAAATGTCTTACTTGAAACAATTATCGCCGTTGACCGTGGGACTGCCAGTGTCTTGGGAATCAAGATCTGTTTATTCTAGTTCATTGCATAAGAAAAAGTATTAATTTATATTTTTGTGGTCACCTGTAGTTGTATCGTCTACATAAATACATAGTGTGTTCAGAATTGGAGAATATATTTTTAAGAAATAAGTAGCTGATAATTAATAAACTGATGGAAAACCAATGCCCCATCTTAACCAATTGGTATATTTTGGTTCTTGCGTTAAAAGATCATAAATGCTCCATCAGAAACCTTAAATTTTTGCTATTTCTTGAGCCGACTAGTATGACGCCCGTGGTACGAGATGGGTTGATGGATTCCCTTACATCTTTATCATTATATCATACGTACTGTCCACATGTATCTTCATACGTGACTTTATAATTAAATACAATTCCTTGATTGCTATTGCGTATAAATTATTGCCTTGTAGTGGCGGTGAAGGAATATCCTCTACCCCATATCATCCAGTATCGTAAGAGGCGACAGAGGGAGACAAATCAGGAGATTGGCAGTACTTCCGTTGTCAACCCGCTTGCCAAGCGTGGCAACTATGAGGTAATAATCTATGGGGGAGGCTTATGTCCACCAGTGGACTTTAATAGGCTGTAGCGGTAGCGGTATTACGTATAAACGAAGTCACAATGAAACCTATTAAATTTAGTAAAGCGAGAGTCACATCGAAGCAGCAGACATTGAGGCGGCGCATTACTTATAAACTTTATGGCATACCATGCATACTTCAGTTTGCGGCGTAAAAACAGTAGAAGTTTTTAAAATAAGTGAATCCTGTCATTTGAAAAAATGAATTAACCTTAACTGGCTGACTGGCTTCTTGCCACCATCGGTGCAGTTTCGTACTTGTGTCATCAACCAAATGTTACTAACACTAGATCTAAGAAAATAATTACTAACCACTGTAGACACTTTTTGTCCGAAATAAATGAATTATTATTTTAAGTATTTTCATTAGCCACGATACAAGTCCACTGATGGACGTGGTCATCTCCCGTTATAGGTGGATTTGCCTTAATCGTCACGCTTGGTAGTCGGATTGACAATCGCAGAACCAGACGTCTCGCAACAATGACGACGCTGCTGCTTGTCACTAGTTTGAGTATTTCACGTCTGAGGAGATGCTTATATAACCACCATCTATCGAAAGCAATAAGATTTTCCTGGCATTTGCCATAGTTGCCACGGTTAACAGGCGGGTTGGCAACCGCAGTTTTTTATTACTTATTTTGCGTTGTTATCCGTTGACCTATGTCAGTTATTCTTGTTGTCCTCCATCTATAGATATTCTCGTTATCACCATAGCTGTATATCGTTCGCTAAGTGACTGAGCTTCCTTATACGACGAGCAGTGCCACTTTTCGGTACTGTAAGTGTTATTGGCGCACGCGCCTTGATTATACACTAAACAACCCAAACCTTAACTACTGTTAATTAAGGGTTTTTTTCATTGAATATATTCGCCGTTAATTTCGTAGTACGCGAGCAATCCGAGTTCGATCCCCACCGGCACTAATGAAATTGTCAACTGCAAGTTCAGATTAATCATATGCTCGACGTTTAAGAAGGCTTGTGGCAAGCTGCGTATATCTATATTGTCTCTCTTTTGCTTGATATTATTTAACTGCTAATTTGTATATTTTTTTATAACATTGAATAATAACTTGCGTGCGTGTGTTGGTTGACACGTTAAAAATTACTATTTACATATTTACTAAATTCGCAGAGTCGATGGATACAAGTGGTTTAGGATCGTGCTCAATTGTGGAATTAATTTATTTACTTCCTAAGTGCGGAACCTTGTTTTATTGCAACTGTTCAACAGAGTCTCAAAAACATTTCATTAGTAAGCAAACTTATCCATTATTAGAAATCACTAATTAGGAGGAATAAGTACCGCAGCGATTCACATAAGACTTTATATTGTTACTTGAATAACAAATAAATTGACGGCGACTGGTCGGTCGGGTTGAGCCTGACAGGACCAGTTTATTGTTCGGAAACGTACTTAGGTATGCGACTTTCACCAATGGACGCCGCTACGGGTACGGTCATAATTGCGAATAGCGTGGCGTCACACGGATCATTGTTGACCGAGCGCGTTTTGAGGTCCTTTCCTGTAATAACGGAATTTAAAGCGTTGCAGTACCATGTCTATCGTTGAAGGGTCACCTTAGCGTGTATTAAATATAACTTATTTAGACAGAACTAGTCCACCTGATGTCTAGTGGTTACCGAAGCCCATGAATACTTGTAACTAATTTTAAACATATTAAGCCTAAGAATTAAGAGTTGCGTTGTTACCCTCAGGACTAAGGTGATACGCCTTATGATATGACAATGACTCTCTTAACCTTCAAACGATAACAAAGCAGTGTGTCCACTGCTTTTGGAGGAAATAAGTAAGAACGTTGAACTTATCCAAACGGACTCCAAGATAGAACTATTAGAAATTGGCAGAGGAGATTCGACGGAAAGACCCGCGACTTGTAGATAGGTTCTGTGATATATACGCAGTTGCTTCATAATCGTGGCCACGTTAATGTATAATAATTGCACGTAAGTATATATCTACCAACTAGGTCATACACTACTACATCGTGTCTAGTATTGTGTAAATGTTCTGATAACTTTCAATTACAATTGCTGTCTTTACCGCTCTGTGATCGCTGATAGTATAGAGAACTATAACAGCTAATATTTTAAAACTGATCTTTTATTTTTTACTTTAAAATTGGTTGAGGGCTGTTTATTACATACTTTTATGTTATGTACTAGTTAACTTACCATAATTATGTATTTTTTGTTATGTCAAAGCAATGGACTACACGTTTTTCAAAGATAGAAAAGACTATTTCGCGATAAAAATTACATAACAAATTAATTACATAATATGTAAAATATTTAAAATCAAACATTTTGATAAGTATATACAAGTGCGAAGAACCTAGTAAATAAAGCCCAGGCCACACCGTTAACTGAGCTAACAAAGCCTAACTTTCGACGCGTAGCTGCGGCTTTTTTCCATATTACCACACGACAAACTATAGAGCCAAAAACGTAAACTAATTGAAAATATACAGGTGGATTATGTGCTCATATGTCATCCCTTACTTTGTTAAAAATAATATACATATAAGATAATCCGATGATGCCAGATATGTGAGAACCTTCGCTCTTCTACCTGCCTTCACAACCTCGCGTATTAATCTAACATAGTGTCGTCAATTCAGTTCGTCACTATATTCCTTTTTGAGGGCCGCATAGTACTTGTCGGCGTAAAGAAATGAGATCGTTTTATTTACAACAAAAAATAACAACATAAAGCTTAGTCTTAAAACCCATTAGAGTTTTTTCAATGTATGTAATTGAATGATGGATATTCATTACTTACATAACTTTTAAGGCGTCGACTTATCGGATAATTTATGTTTTATTTCTTAATCATTCTATGAGTTATTTCAGAGTACCTAACCTTGGTAAAATTACGTAAAAGGAAATTTTAAAAGGCTGGTCACAGAGACGTATAATTTTTAACCATCTTTCGTAATCATGTTTTTTGTTTGACAAATCAATTATAAGTACTTACGTGTAGTTACAAAAGTCTTCTCATTCTCGTCAGTCTGTAAACAGTTCACTGGGCATGGTCATACCGAGGCCCTTGCCCAGGTTTGCCGTAATCGTCTAATCTAGCAGGCGGGATAAACGTTCGCAGTACGTCTCACAATTTGACGCTGCTTATTGTGGTCGGTGTGGGAATTATATATCTTCTGGTAAATAACTAAAATTAAAAAATTTCAAAACTCCAGAAACGAAAAGAGCTGATGATCTTCAAACGGCTGAACAAATTGTATTGAAACATAGCTAAGAACCCTCTCGATTGAGGCACCTTTCAAACAAAAAAAGACTTAATCAAAATCGGTTCATCCGTTCAGGAGCTATGATGCCACAGACAGACACACAGATACACATATACAAACTTATAACACCCCTCTGTTTTCGTCGGGGGTTAATAAAACTGACCAGCATTACATTTATAAGAAATGCGACGAGCGGGCGCATTCTCCAGCAGTGCACTTAATAGGGCTGTTGATGATACCGATGATGCGATGAGATTCCAAGATTTTCTGGCACTTTCCGTAAAAAATCTCTTACGAAAGTTAGAGGATGAGATGGCGTGATTTTTTCTCTTAAACTGCCACCAAAGGACTTTTAATTCCTACTAAATATATTTATTTTATAAAAACTTTTAGCGCCTTGTAATACGAAGTAAGTCGAACTTGCTAAGTAGTTCTCTGGTAGGGCTTCTTTTCTGTTCGTCTGGGTTAACTAAGTTGCCGAAATAGGTAAGAATGGCACCCCTATATAATTTTTTGTATATATTTTTTATATCACTCTACATAAAAAAAACTATTGGCAAAAATATCTTCTTCGTCCTAATGCAACCTACCGCCTTAGTTTTATTTCACTTTTCTTGTATCTTCTCTACTTTTCCCGATATATACAGCAATTTTTTTATTTACTTAATCATTATTTACACAGTAACAGCATCATCTTACAGCCGTTTCTTCGGAAATAATATTCAATAATTTCAAAGTGCTTGACATAGGTTCAAACCTAAGTAGATTTGTCCTAGTGTACTGCACCTTAAAAGTGACCCTTAGTCACTGCCTCATTGGGCGTACAGTAGCAGCGCCTCTGGTGCAGCTGCCCACGCAAAACGCGCCACACATAATATTTGCATAGTGCGACGTCATGTTGTCTCAAACCGAGCCGACTGTACCCAACCATAACACATTCCATATATCGATCAGAGAGATATCAAAAATTCCAGTCTCTGTTGGACCAAAATCTTAAGACCCTATTATTCGTAAGGGAAATTAACAATTGTCCTACCGTACTAAAAATTAAATGGCTGAAATTATTTTCTGTGGCCTACTTAGTCTTTAACGCTCCTCTTGCTGTCTAATCGTCAATAATACTTCGAAGCATTACAATCTATTCTTCACCAATGCGGTCTATTTATTATGGTTTGAAATCTGGCATAATAATTACTGCAAGGGTATGTGCATTTAAGAATGGCAAACGGTAAATTACGGTTTAGTTCGCTATCAAAAAGTATCGATATTTGTCCAAAACTCTTGTCCGCTACTTCACCACGACACCGCTCGTCCATATACTGCACAACGGACTGTCTCAAAATTACAGAGCTGTGCCTGGAGACACTGAACTATACAACGTATTGCAAATCTCATTTCCATTTATTTCGGAATTTTGATCACATACTTTATACAGAAATGGTTAGAGCACTTCGACAATAGATGGCCGATACTTTAAATAATTAAAAATATAAGTTAATTTCTGCATTGGGGCAGCGCGGCGGACATTTCCTTGCCCAAAAACAACCTCAGAAATAAGAAGAGTCCTGTGCCCAGTAGAGGGACTTGTATAGCCTGTTACTTTACTTTTGTAGCAATATTCATATTCGTTTCAGATACAGAAGGTTACCTAATGCTGACAAAAATATCATGTGGAGGCCATGAAAACGTAAAATATCTTTGTACCTAGATAAAATGTTCTAGTGATTGTCAGTCATTTCGTACGTGTTTGAACTTTTCTATATAAAATCGAAATCCTATAGGACCTCATATAATTCAAATTATTTTGCGTTCCTCTAAATATGTCCATGAGTGTTGTTCCGTCCGCACCTACTTGCTTTTTATAATCGTGTTGTTAATACATAGTTGTACCTACGTATGGATATATTATACGTAAGTACAACTACTACTACGTTCTGCTATCTTTTATTGTGCGAGAGCATTGATACTAAAGTAAAAAACATGGCGTAACATCATTATGTGCCTCTTAATCCTTGTGGCGTGTGGTCATCGCTGTAGGATAACAGCAGTCTTTTTCAATTTGTAGAGTTATTTTTTTTGGATTTCTCACCTTCAAAGCTTAAACTAAAGTATATTCTTTTTATTAATTTCTTGCGAGAATTTTATTTTCTCAATTATATTAGATTGCATTGTCAAGGCACGTGAACAATTAAAACACAATCACACCAGATAACACACAGTATAGTTTGTATATTTGCAAAAATTTACAAACTATATTCGATAGGATTCGATTTTTTGTTGGAATATCGATTGTGCGGTTTCGGATTTTTATTACGATTTCGAAGACTTAATATGACCGCTATTTTGACAACTTGTTATGATACGGATTTGCTCTTAAGCCACAGAGTAAATAATTTGAGGGAGAGAGAAGAACTTTCTTGACTAAACTTTTTTAAATATGACAATAAATGAAAGAGAAAAAATATGAAAATAAGAAAAGAATGAAGTAAGGAAGAGAGAAGAATTAGAAATACTTTTTGATTATCATGTTTATAGTTGAAATAAATGCAACAAAAAAAAAATTAATTCTAAATATGTAGGTCTACATGGTGTGAAGAAATATGTTCGTGAATAAATATAGAAATTTTTCATATGTCAAGAGCAAAAACTAGATTATACATCTTTCATTTGATGTATGGGCAATGAGTTGCATTCTTTTATTATTACCGTTGCCAATCTTATCTATTATAGTAGCAAGTATTTGCAATCTTCGCTTTCTTATAATCTTTTTTTTTTGCAGTTCTAATCCGATATTTACGGTTATTTATTATCACAGAGAAATATAAACCTTTACTTATTTCACATGAAGTTAGCAGTGCACCTACGCCTATAGCTTGTAAAAAGCATTCTGGTATATATTCTAAATTGACCGGGACTGTAATTCCAGTTCCTTTACCTACTGAACCTTCCATGCCGCGCGAGTGATTCTCGCCCCACTTTTTTACGACCGCGCGAGACTGTCTCAACAAAAACGATTACTACTGAAAAACTGCTATACCTACATGAAATAAAAATATATTCTCAAAACGCTCAAAGAATTCAAAATTTAAGTTTGTTAAAAGAAAATTGGTCAAATTAAAAATAAAGGCTGAAATAAAGCTTAAAAATGGGAATATCAAAAAAAAATCGTATTTATTTTTTATTTCGAGTTTTACAAGAAAAGTATAATATTTACTGGAGACAATTATTTTGTATTATAATAGTACATGATATTCCTGTAAAATGACACCAATATCAATAATATGTTATATACTCAATATAGATAAGTATATAATATTTACTCAATATAAATTTTAATAAATAAATAAATAAGTAAATAAAAATAAGTTTTAATAATTTCTAGACACATCTCAACAGATATTTCGTTTATAAATGGCTATCAACGTGTTAATAGTGAAGCATTATTTTATATTTAGCATTCATTTAACACAAAAAACTGATTATAATACCATTTTAAACGATGATCGCGTATAGTGATTAAAATTTCGAGCTAAATTATTATATGTAAACGTTTTGGAATTGTCGTAATGATACATATTTCCTAAAGGAAATATCTTCACAATTAGTGTGATGTACAATAACATTAGAAATAACTTATAAAAACAGAAAAGTTATAACATTTTTGATCAAGTTTCTCACACTTTAACAGTCAAGAACAAACATAACAACAAAAATGGCGAAATTTCATTTTCACTTTTTTTGGAACGAAGTTCCTTATGGCACGGTACGAATTTGACGGATGGAGGCTAGGCGAGAAAAAGTGTAAGATTTTTCCGTCACGACCCCCTTTCTATAGTGCGAGCGAGATGGAATAATATCCATCTCCCTCGCACTTTTTCTTGCTATGAAAGAAATATTATTTTAAATGACGCTTCATTTTAATAGACGCTAGTAATTCATTTATTTATATTTGTTAATCAACAATATAAAATGTGTGTCAATAATAATATACTACGAAAGGAACTTCGTTCCAACCGAGTGTTCCACGACACTCACGCATGTTTTTTTTCTAAATATTTTGTTACTATTATACAGATAAAATTCACTCTCACAGATGACAAATTTCAAATAGCATCATCTATAATTTTTTACTGTGTTAATAACAGCTATCTTTTGCGCTGTACACGTTTAAACCGAAAGATGTCGTTTGGTGACTATAGTCACCATGGACAGGTGAGGCAATTTTTTGGGAACTGTAGTCACCGTGAACGGTTGATTAGAAAGTTACGTTTGATTCCAAATTTGCAGTCATCATTTTTTTTACTTATTTGCAAAATAATTATTATAACCTTTTTACATAGCATCGGTATGGTGTCGTTTAGGATTTGAAGTTTCTAGAGATGTAGTGATGATAAAATAAATAAAATGGATCATCATCATTACAGCCCTTCACAAGTCTACTGGTGAATATAGGCTTCGCCCAAAGAATGCCACAAAGCACGGTTCTGAGCCACCTGCACCCATCGTCTTCCTGCATGTGTTACCAGGTCGTCACTTAATCTAGTGGGGGGACGCCCTACAATTCGCCTGCCGGTACGAGGCTGCCACTCAAGAACCTTTTTTCCCCGTCGGTTGCCGGTTAAAATGGATAGATGGATATAATGGGTAGACTGATTTTCATGACAATAATTAAGGAACAAACTAAAACAAAAACTTAAACAAAAAGTGCAAACAGGCTTCTATTATAAAGATATACACATAATAAAGATTACAGGAATTAAGTCTAATTTTTTTGCAACCTTGAATAATTTAATAATTACTTTTTTTTTGCAAGTAAATAAAAATGACGACTACAAATTCGAGTCAAGGCCTGCAGGAGAACTGCAAAAGAATTTACAAATTCCCAGCCCATGTTGTATTTAGCATGTACATTGTTTTAGTTGTTCTAGACAAACGTGCACTACAACTAGGTTCCTACTAGGTTATTACTAGTTTCGAATTTTAATTGGGAATAATATTTTGTGTTTTATTGTACGTAACAAGTTATTTATCAAGTCAAGATATACTTACCGTTAACGTTACAGCCTATTAAAGTCCACTGCTGAACATAGACCTCCTCCATAGATTGCCTCATAGTGGGGATATTTGCCATAGTTGCAACGCTTGGCAAGCGGGTTGGCAACCGCAGTTTTTTAATTTTAGTCGTTATTAGGAAGACGCTGCTGCCAATCTCCTGATTTGTTTGTCTCCTCTGTCGCGTCTTACGACACCCGCGGAATGATATGGGTTTGTGGATATTACAGGATATACTTAGTTTAGTTTATTAGATTACAAAATTCTTTTAGAGCTGTATTTCAAATATTTTTAATAACTTTTACTTAATTTATTAAAAAATATTTGAAATACATTTTCATTATCCGGGGAGGGTGTTGACGTTAAATTTATGTGTTTACCTAGATATATGTATACTGCAATGTGACAACGAAGTTCGTAAAAAAAAAAAGGGCGATACACAGACAATGTGTTTATTTACATGAACTATTTCGACTCAATTTCGAACTCTAAAATTATTAAACCAAAAGTTTCTAATTTTGCATGTCTTATAAGGATAATTGGAATTGAATACCTAGAAAGCCAAATTTTATGAATAAACCTATTTATAGTTCTTGAGTTATTACGGTCGGAAAAGTGCAATTTTTATCACTGATTTATTAAAAACCTAGGCCACTTCTAAGTGTCTTAAAAACTTGAAAATTGGCTGAAGGTTTTTTAGTATACAAAGGAAAAAATCTGAAAACTACAAATTATCGATATTCGGTATCGAGCGGTGTTAACAAAGTTATTGATAGGGTTAGTTTCAAGTACTTTACTTGCACTGAACTACTATAGCGTAAACGCAAGGAAAAGCTTTGTAGCTGATGTATTTATCTAGATCAGTGATTCCCAACCAGTGGTCCACAGGAGCTTAAATATGGTCCGCGAAAGATTTAAATATTTTACCTACTTAATCGTTTTAAATAACACATTTATTATTTTCTCGTCAGTACAACACCACGCGTCGCGTCGCAATCAAAATCACAATTTTTTTACCAAACATATTATATTATTTCTTTTACAATAAATACACAAATAATACTGTGAATGAGTGCTTCTTTGCAGTTTATTGTATAATTATGTTAAAAGTTGTGATTAAAATTTATTGTTAGATTAACATAGTTCTTTCTTTCATCTTGTGGTCCCTGGTCAAGAAAAGGTTGGGAAGCCTTGATCTAGATTAATAAAATAAAAATGAAAAAAAAATATTTAAAAATATTTATGATATCCCACCAAAAACATAAATGTGAACAGGGGGCCTAGTTCGGAAAAAACAAAGTTTGGAGTTCTCTAATCTGAGCTGGTGCCAAACTCCAAGAACGTTGTACATTCCTAAGGATCTTATAATTCAAGCAGTAAACTAAATGAAATCTTTCTACTTAGAAACTTTTCTCTTAACTCCGCAGGAAATAGGTTATTAAAATTAGTGAGTAACATTTGAAAACATTCATTTGAATAAGAGAACTTGGAAAATTTATTTTTATAAGTCTTCATCTTAAGTAGGTACAATTTTTTTCAGTGAGCAATAGTTCGCCGGACTTGCATAAAATTCTATTGCTTCATGTGCTAGCAGTTACTAGACAGGGATAGCAAAGTCGTGCAGAATAACTTAGAAATATTTTCAGTATCATTGAGCCGTAGGAATAGATTCATTAGTACACGTATGATGTAAACTTTTTTATATAGAAATAGGGTGACTAACTACCTGATGGTAAGTAGAATGCCGTGCCCCGTAGGCACCTACAACTATCCTCTATTAAGAATCAAAATGTAGGTGCATTGTCACCCTTGAGGACTAAGATAGAATGTCTCGTTACCAGTGAAATGGGGTTTCCGGTTCTCTACACTCACTATACGGTACACAGCAGAATTAAGCTGCTATTTTTCGCTTGCATTTTTCATTATGATTCTTCTCGGCCATGCCGAGCTGACCCATTCGTGCTGCAACCAAAAACTATAGCGTATATAAATGCAGCGTGGTTCCACCAAGTAAAGTTTTAAAATTTTATGCATTACGTTCGCCTATGCAACCAGTTAAATTATAATATTCTGGATATTGTTAAAATTGAGAATAAAATTCTCATTTAAAATAGATTACCAAAACATTCGTCATAATTTTTGGAATCAGTTTTAAATTTAGTAAATTGAATCTTTAAGTGCTCACTGAAGAGCATATTCCGCCCCATTGTGACGCGTCCGATCTAAAATTACATTACACTTAGTTATTGATGAATTCCAAAAATACCACGTCTTGGCAAAACTAAACGGGCGTTAACTTCGCTATCAGCCGCATTATGATCCAACTTACACATACACATCCGACGCTCTAGGCAACCCAACTATACCTACATTGACACATATGTATCTGCATAGATTCATGCGCCACACTCACATCTTAATATCTGCGCGTGTGTGCGTATTCATCACCGTATTGTATAGCCGACGTGTACGATAGAAGTATGTTGTTCTTACAGTCGCTAGGTCGCTGAGCGTTGCTACTCTATATTTTACGAGTCGGTATGGCATGAGCTTAACAATCCGTGAATAATATTTATCTCGGTTTGTTTTAATTTTATCTGCTATTTATGTACACTGGTATAAAAACTTAAATCTCTATTTAACATTTTATATTAACACATTTCACGTAGATCATTTGTCGTCATTTACGTGACGTACAGTAAAAGGTATAATAAAGGCCCCACCTTTCTCCTTATTGGAGCGTAATGGAGCTAGAAGACCCCTACAGAATATTCGACTGATCATTAACGGATTTTCATAGTGGTAGAGCCACTGTATTATGGCTGCAGCACGAATAAGTCGGCTTGAACGGGGAAGGACCACTGTCTCACAAAATATCAAATTATGAAAGCAGCATAATGTTGCTGCGTTTCGTATGGTGAGTGACACGAAAATCCTTTTTCTGGGAAGGAGGCATTCCATCTTAGGTTTTCAGATGCTTTATATTTATTATTTGAACGAAGTTCCTTATCGGACAGTACGAATTTGGCGGATGGGGGCTAGGCGAGTAAAAGTGTAAGATTTTTCCGTCACGACCCCTTCTGACGTAGTGTAGACGGCCTTGGCGGCTATAAGGAAGCGAGATGGAATAATATCCATCTCCCTCGCACTTTTTCTTCTTTTGCCATGAAAGAAATATTATTTTATTTTAATGACGCTTCATTTTAATAGACGCTAGTAATTCATTTATTTGAATTTGTTAATTAATAATATAATACCTTTATCAATAATAATATACTACGAAAGGAACTTCGTTCCAACCGAGTGTTCCACGACACTCACGCATGTTTTTTTTAAAAATATTTTTATAGATTTATATTGTAATAGGGTTTAGATGTAGGTTATAGATGGGCCACAGCAAACACTTACCATCATATGGAATATGCGCCCCCTTGTCATCCTTTCTTTTATAAAAAAAACTAACTTAAAATATATTTTGTTCTTTAGCTATGCAGTTTTCCTTACGATGTTTGCCTTCACCGCTACTGAAAATTATAATCATAACTGAAAGAGGCTCTGGCTCCGGGGATTAGACTGGTTCTCATACTAATATATATAAGGCGACGCTTTCCCCTGAGCTACTAAGGTTTATCATAAAGCGTATTTGAAGTATTTTCGCAAGTCTATCGCAAGTTAATTTTAGAACGGTCGCGTTCGCCACTAGAATGGAAAAGTTTTGTACGTATGAGATTAAATTCATCGATTAATCGTGTTTTCAATTAATCGATAAAAAGAAGATCGAGGAAATGCCATGCCGCATTCGTATGCTTTATACAAAATTTTCTATTTTTTAATCTATTTTGAGATTTTCTCTGAGGACTTCACGATGTACTTTCTAAATACTAATGGTTACATTGCCATGTATTGAAGGCCATGAAATTTTCCTGACAATTCCTTAATCGAATATCACTAAACTCATCACCACAATTTCATAAATATAACACACACGCACACAGTGGGCTGCGTATGCAAAAAATCCAGGTCAGAAACAATTATTTGTAGGTCATACACACTTGTTTCGTACGAAATTCAAACCCGTAGCCCCGAAACTACTTAGCTATATGTTTAATCACTGCGCTACCGAGCCGTCGTGAGTTTGTTAGAATGTTTGTCCCTCGATCAACCCTTGACTGGACAAATTTTAAGTAAATTAGACATAGAAGACAAAAAAAATCCAGTAATATGATACATTTATCCTGTGCAAATCAAACATTGCAATACGTGACTTACTTGATGTACAAAACTTAAAATTATAATTAATACTATATCAACTGTCATAAATCCTCACTACAGCCCTTTTACAAGCCCACTTACATCTAATATTTATTTATATGTAATTAATAATACATACAATTCTATTAAAATTATCATCCTTACTCTAGACGTAAAATACCCAGACCGGCGACTGGCCAAAATCAAACATTTTGTCACAGTTATAAGTACTTTCATATAATTTTAGAGATATAAAATCACTGTCTTACACCTCTCTGTAGTTGGACAGGCTTCGTACTCAAGTTGTATTACTCGGATAGCTTGGATGTACTAACAATTTAGCACTTCTATACACACTGTCAACTTGACACCGACTTTGACACTTGACTGTAGCTTATTATATAGCACTAAAGCTTTTTCGGAAAAAGACCTGTTCGGGAAGCTGGAAGTCGTCGATTCTGCGGGTGAGACGATTCGTAATGACTTCGAAAACAGTGAGTAGACACGTAGTTTGGAAGCAAATCGGTCTGCCAATAGTGTTTTATCGCCTTTCTTGAAGAAAACAACTTCCACACTGAGGACCAGACCAGAAGACGTTTTCCACCCGCTACAGAATACTACATAATGACGAAGAAGATAATAACCCAGAAGCTCTGCTGTGCTGTGGCGATTTGTACAACTTCAGTCCTTAAACTTCTCGGTCTCACTATAGTACCCCGAATTAACGATGTCACTGTCGGTCTTCAACTTCGCCAATTCCTCTCTTGTGGCACACAGATATTTGGCGGATACTTTGTAGTCCTGGTTCCGTTCAATTCTTTCTTCAATACGAGCTCTGATGAAGATGCGTAAGTCTCGCTGCGTACATTTAGAGATCTTTATGTTCAATAGTCTGACTCGTTGGTTCTAGCGGCCGTAAACGCAACTACTGATCATGAGAATTCCGGGTCGGCTAACAAAATTCAGTTATTGAATTTTTTTGTCAAGAAATTCTCAGTACAGCACATAAAGCCGTTGGTCCTGCGCTGTCATGTCAGCTTGCCGTCTCATCGGACTATGAGGTTGAGGGAATTGATAGTTCAGTTGTGCTTGCGCATACACTTGGGCACTATATTCCTGTCCTGCGCAGATGCCTAGTCTCCGTTGAGACTGGCCGCCGTAACCGAAATCCGGGCTGGAGGACATTATTAGTCTCTATAAGTTATGATATCAGTTGAAGACTACAGTTTTATTTCCTGTCTAGCATTCATTAAATTGTTGTTATCGGAAAGTTTTTGTATGCTACGGTTTGTCTTGCAATATTTAGCTCCGAAGGAATGGGCAGTTTTTACAAGATTATCTCAAAAATTTAATTGACATAGCCTGCGGATCAGTAGGCTGAAGTGGCAATGGTCCGGCTATATAGCTCGAAGAACCGACAAACTATGTGTAAGAAATTTCTCTAGTGATAGTCTCGGACTGGTTAGCAAAGTTAATCAGGACCATACTTTGTAGCAATCTATGGCTTTTATTCAGCTGTGGATTTGTGATGGGCTGTAATAATGATGAATGATAATATCATTATTTTAATCGACTTCAAAAAGGAGAAGGTTCTCAATTCGAGTGATTTTTTTTTGTAAGTATGTTACGCGATATTAGATAGTAAACCAATTTTGATGATTCTTTTTTTATTAAATAGGTTATACTTCAGGGGTGTTCCCATATAGATTTGGAGAAAAAATCCACCCCTAATGGTAGCAAATAAATAACTTCTTTTTTAGCAATTTGAAGTCGGCTTTCACTTTTTCTTAAAAGTTATAATTATAATCGCTTAAAAACACAATCAACTCTGCTAACTATTCTACACTTAGCCAACGACATCTATGTCTACCTAAGCCGTGGTTTTTAACAAAGCTATCGGTCAGTTATTGTGCGCAACGCGTGTTATTTTGTTGGACGTAACACGTAACGCTATAAAGGCACCATTTACATGGTTCATGTGACACTGCTCCGACTTGATGTAGGCTCGTAGCACGGTCAGCTCGCCTGCATTTCCGAATTTAATCTTCATCCTTCGAATCGTCGTTATAAGGAATTTGGTAGATTTATTCCAGTGGCTTAATATTAACTTAGATATAAGGTATATTTTCATATTTTATTGCCTGAAAACCCATCATCGCTGCTCTTCTGTGTGTACTACGAATGTTACCTATAAGACCACATAGCAAATTTTAGTTGTTGAAAAAATTATATTAAAAAATATACTATGAAGTTTAAGACCAGTTCCGAGCACCTCATTTTTTATATAAGAGCATGCGGCTCCCCAGATGTTAAATGATTACCGCCGCCGATGAACAACTGCCACACCAGGAAAATTGCAGTTACCATTATTTCTTTTTTATTTTCACAAAATAAGATGATTTTTTAAATCTTTGTTGCTGAACTCACAAACTATATATTATGCATTGTGAAATATTATATTTACAATGCATATAAAGTTGTGAATCAGCATGATCAGATTATTTGTTTACAATCTTTAATAAAACGACAATAGAAAAACAACAGACAGACGATTCAACGTAGTCATGTAAACAGATCTGAAATTTACGTGTAATAAAACAACATTGTCACGGTCAGGCTTAGGAACGATAGCTCAGGAGTTGTATTAGGTCCTTACATATGAAATTGGCGTTTTGTACGGGAGGAATATAAAGTCATTTTTTTTTTGTAAAATATATTTAATTAATCAAAGTATGCACCGTTGTTATCTATGCACTTTTGCCATCTCATAGGTAGTTCATTGATCCCTTTACTAAAAAAACCAAAGGGGCGAGAATCAATAAACTCTTTGATGGCGGTTTGGACTGCCGCATCGGAGTTGAATTTTTTTCCTTGTAAGAAGTTGTCCAAATTCCGGAAAAAAATGGTAATCTGTTGGAGCAAGGTCCGGGAGTACGGTGGATGTCGCAGACATTCCAATTGTAGCTCATCTAACTTAGTGGTTGTTTGTTGTTCAGTGTGTAGTCTTGCGTTATCTTGAAGCAGCAGTGGCCTAGAGCGATTAACCAATCTCGTTTGTTTAGCAGCTAGTTCTTCCTTCATGGTTTGCAGTTGCTGACAATAGATATCCGCCGTAATCGTTTGGCCAGATTTTAGAAAGCTGTAGTGAACGACACCGGAGCTAGTCCACCCAACATTCACAAATTACTTTTTCTGAGTCAATTTTCGTTTAGGGCAGGATTTGGCTGGGTTCAGCCATTGCGACGAGCGCTTCCGATTATCGTACAGTATCCACTTTTCATCACAAGTAATGATTCGATTTAAAATCCCTTCATTATTGTGTCGGTTGAGCAAAGTAACACAGCAATCGACGCGTGTTTGCAAGTTCGATTCACTCAATTCATGAGGTACCCATCGTTCAAGTTTTTTTACTTTCCCGATTTGCTTCAAGTGGATTAATACATTTTTATCACTTACCCCGAAGCCTGCAGCTATCTCTGAAGTGCTTTGTGATGGATCCGCTTCCACAATAGCCTTTAATTCTTCATTTTCCACTTTGGTCTCCGGCCGTACACGGGGTTGGTTCTGAAGGTCGAAATTTCCAGAACGAAAACGTTGAAACCAAAAACGTACCGTGCTTTCTTTTGCGACACCAGCGCCGTACACATCATTAATCCTTCGAGCTGTTTCTGCAGTACTGGTGCCACGGTAGAACTCTTACTCGTAAATATACCGATATTTGATGTTTTCCATTGTGCGGTAATAAGCGACGCCATAGAATAAAATAATGAGGAAAAAACAAATGAATGACTGTTTTCAAAACTCAAATGTACCAGCTAAATGAATTTATAAATTTGAATTTGTAATTCTTAACCAAAGAGGAGATATTTCAGATCAAAGTGGTCAGTACGACAAAACGCTAATTTCATATGTAAGGACCTAATATTTCGTTGTTATAATTTTGTTGCATCACGTTGCAACTACTGACTGTACTGACCCTTTTGAGTTTGTTGAAACGAAACAAAGTCCGGATTTAATAATATTAATAAATAAGAATCGATAAATATTTTCGGTGTTAGAAAAGATGTACCTTGTTTTTTTTAATATCTATCCGCTTATTTAAATTAGTCTTATATGTATTCTTTCAATCAGCCAGTTTCGTAATTTATATTAGTTAAGATTTCAATTTTTATTTTTACGCGACTACCCCAAAAGAATAATGATCTTTTTCCAGTGTATGTATGTCTATATCTTTGGTATGCTCTGTAGTTTATTGGCTTGATGGATTTCAACGTATGGGCGTCGTTAAATTCGTCTTAGTTATGGAACAGATTGGTATAATTTTTTTCTCTTTTTAGTAAACTTTTTTTCGCAGTCGAGTATTTATTAATTACTGTTTTAACCGTTGGGTTTTTATTATCTAATTAAATATCTAAATTTGGCTACGGGACTTAGGCTAAGTCGAATAATAAATAAAAAATATGCGTAACACTTTGAGACTCGCGTAAATAGATCGATCGAACGGGGAAATGAGACGCTCTCATAGACAATTTTTTTTTTGTATTATATTTTATTATACAATGAATATAGTCTGTGATTGAACAGAATCGAACTACATAATTAATTACATCTGCTTGAAAATAATTATGAACTAACTTAAGGCACGGCGGACATTTCCTTGCTCTAAACCCCTCTCAGAAATGAGATGTCTGTGACCAGCAGTGGAACGTACTCGTATATAGGGGGTAACATTACTTTTCTATAGCTTTTTTTTTGTCGATCGTCTACCATGAACCAATATTCGCTTACGATCGAAAGCACCCTGGAATAGAATAGTTTATTTTTTATTTTGTATTGATTATGAAACTTATTACAAGTTATTTAAACTTTTACCACTAATTCGAAAAAACATCTCTATTCTGGAACCTTTTCCTTACGCTCATGTGTTCCATAACATTTACATAAATATATCTATTAATTTTTGTTGTTTTTTTATTTATTTATTTATAAGTGAAATTAAAATATACCTTGTCCACAGACTGCGTCTATTTCGAGACGTCGTCGACGTCTCCGTACCAAATCCGGCGGATAGAAGAACTGAACAAGACGGCATCTGGCAACGTGGAAGCAAAAGTCATGTGCTTCTACAGGCGGCGGGACCTGCCGAACCCCCTTATACAGTTAGCTGATAAGCATCAATGTGAGTACAATTCGCGTAAACTTTCTGAGAGAAGGTCAATAGTGGCGTAATTTCGAAATCACTTTGTTGCAATAGTTATCATGACTGGATTATACCTATGTTATTTTCACTATTGAAATAGATTCCAGGCCTAGGAGACTAAAGATCACGGCGAGGTTAAAAAAAATCTCAAGGATGACATCTATCTAGATAAACTTATAAAGTAAAACATAGTCTAATGACAATATTTCATTCAAATCCTTGGAGCCGTTTCCAAGAAACCAATTACTTATAATACATAAATTTATAAATATACACATATACAAAAATTACTTTACATTAGATTTGACGTTTCTTTTAGGATTTAACTTTCGAGTAACCTTTTAATTGGGTTCTTTTTACCTATTTCTGCAGTTAAGCTTCTGTGAAGTCGTTGTGAAGTTTCGGATTGAAGGATATAGAAGGCCAAAATAATCAGACTATGAAACATTCTATCTTGGTCCTGAGGGACAACGTCTTCTTTGTTTGAATTTGGCTGCAGGTGTTCATGAGTTGCAGAACCTATTCAAAATCGCCGTACAACAGTAACAATACTGTAAATAGTGTAACAATGTTTTACTTTACCTGGATCTGTCAGAGAAAGCGTTATTGACGTTGTGATCTCCCTACGATTCTGTGCATAACTTTAAACTTTATTGAGTATGTGGGTATTTTAGTGTAAAATGGGACAATTTGGTTTTGGACATTATAAATCTGTTTAAACTTAAATCTAAAAAATATATGTGTATCTAACGTTTAGTATTTTAACTGAAGTTTTAAGTCGAAAGCATTTTTTATGTTCGCAATTAACATTTTTATACTTTATACTGAATAACGGTATTATGTACCCACGGCGACTTTGTAATGAAATGAAGTTGATGGTTTAATATCGATTTTCAGTATGAACCGATTAAATACGTTGAACGAGAGGGCAACAGTTATTTGGTGAAACGTTCTAATCTGCAAGTCTACGTTACATGGGCCGATGCGGCTAAGGCGGCTACTTGATTCTTTTCTATAAATAGACGATTATACTACATTAAGAATGGCGTCTAGTAACTAATATACTCAGCGTGTGTCCAGAAGCTTCGATTTAATATTCAAATAAATGACCGCTTCCATTTGCATTTTTTGAATATTAAAACCAACCTACTATAAGTTACTTATATTTTATTTTTAATTACCTATGGGTTTAAAAATTTATGTGAAGTTGAAAACAAAACTGTTTAAATTAATCCTGACTTTTTACGAAATAGACGACATATTAAATTTTTATTTACATGACGATGTATTAAATTTTTAATTATATTTTATGTATATAATATTTAATCGACGGATTCAACTCTGCTGAGCAGCGTTCGGGAAATTACGACACATCTTCTCGTCAGGTATACCTCAAAACCAGTGCGTGTTGCCAGTGATGACTTATGGATCTGAGACGTGGTCCTTTACTGCAGGCCGTATGAGGCTCAAGGCTCAAGGTCGTTCAGCGAGCTATGGAGAGGGCTATGCTCGGGGTTTCACTGCGTGATAAACTTAGAAATGAGGATATCCGCAGTAGAACCACAGTGACCGACATAGCCCAACGGATTAGTAAGCTGAAGTGGCAATGGGCCGGCCATATAACTTGAAGAACCGACAACCGATGGGGAAAAAAGGTTCTCGAGTGGCAGCCTCGTACCGGTAGGCGAAGTGTGGGGCGGCAGATAGAGTGACGACCTGGTAAGACATGCAGGAAGTCGATGGATGCAGGTGGCTCAGGACCGTGCTTTGTGGCATTCCTTGGGGGAGGCCTATGTTTAGCAGTGGACTTGTAAAGGGCTGTAATGATGATGATGTATGATATTTATTTAAAGTTTATAAAAAAATAGGTTTACCTTTTTCAAAGGGTTTTGTTGCAAAGCAATATTTTATTGTTTAAGTATAAGTATATATACATCTTAAAAGTATAATAATGTTTAATTTTAATTTATTCATCGTATATTAAAGCCTATCATATTTAACTACAGCAGAACGTAACATCAGCATATAGATAACTAGATCTAATCTAATTATTTAACTTATTCGATACCGTTCCGTTGCCTGGCAGTTATATCAAAGACAAACAGTTGATGATTATGCAAACATGACCATTCGTCTGATACTTTAAATCCTTGGACATATTGCTTACGATTTGACAGGTCAATTATTGACATTACTTCATCAGTCCGTAAAAGTCTACCGCTGGTCATATAGGCTTCTTCGGTTTAAAAATGAAAATTCTTAATTTATGTAAATCGTTAAAATGCTTGAATTTGTTAGCCAACTACTAAACCGCCTCTTGTTCCAGTTTTTTTAGTTGCCTCTTGTTCGCGTTATAGATAGAAAACTGGTTTATTGAATAATTGTTGAAAACTAATTTTAATATAATTGTGTTTTTTGACATAGATGGGCTTTCAAACACAATACTTGGTCGTGGTACAAGATTTTTTTGAAATTTCTATAACATGAAAGTAAAAAGTAACGTTAAAAAATAAACCACAACATATCTTCGCAGTATAAAATCCTGATGTGTGTTAAAATTTAATGATAAGAGTATCAATTAATGTCCTCTAGACAGAATTTCGGTCACGGCGGCCAGTCACAACGGAGACTAGATATCTGCGCGGGACAGGATTATAGTGCCTAAGTGTATGCCAAGCACAATTGCACTCAATTCCCCCACACTCGCAGTCCGATGGGACGGTTATCCGGCATGACCGGAGAGAGATCAGGCGCAATACCAACGGCTTTACGTGTTTTTCGAGGCATAGGGGTGAAACACCGCCACCTTCCTGGCTCCGGGCTGCTACTGAGAATTTCTTGACAGAAAAAGCCATTAACTGATTTTGGTTCAACCCGGGATTCGAACCCAGGACCTCATGATCAGCAACCGCGTTTACGATCACTAGACAGACCAACGAGGCAGTTTACGATCAGCCACTGAATATTTAATACCATCTTATTAATTAGATTTCTTGTTCTTTAATCCGTAAAAGTCCACTGTTAGACATAAGCCTCGCCCTTTGTATGGAGGTGTTTCCTTATCTGTCACGTTTGCCTCAGTACCGAACGTCTTTTTACCTATGATACTCTCTCCGGTCTATGTATTTTACGTCTGTCATAAACCAGATGGTAGACCGTCTTCTATCAGTAGCGATAAGATTTTTCTGGCATTTTTTCATAGACGCCATCACACCGCAAGTAACCAACCGTGGGAACGTGTAACTCAGTTGCCAGCGTGCAACCTCCTTTTTGAGAAGTAGGACTACTCATTTACAAACTTGAAGTAAACGTCTATCTTCCATTAAGCATCAAAATGCAGATGCATTGCCCCTGAGGATTAAAACCTTAACCTAACCTTGAGTACCTTGTTACAAGTAAAAAGTTTCTCGTTAACATAGCAACATAATTTGCTTCTAAACGCTTTTTCTTCTTATATTGTGTGAGATCGTCGTCCTTCCTTGGTACAGCTGCAGCGTGGCTCTAATACGTATTACCTCTTATTTTATTTTATTTTATTTTATTTTATTTAGTAATGATTTCCTGCTATTGTAGTTCCAGCGTAGATAATTTATTACTCTTGCTCGTACTGTAAGTGCCATTCAATTTGACCATTAATATGATATGCCACGAAGATAACATCTACACACATCCAAATATCAACCTAGACAGAATGTAGTGCCGCAAATGCTGCGAGGCCTAATAAATATTTTGGATATAAATCTTGTGTAATCAAGAATACATAGGAAGCTGGTGGAAGCATGATGCCAACTGTAACATATCAGGTTCACGAAGTTATACATGGCAGAGCCATGCTGAAGCTATATTAGTAGTATAGTTGTAGCACGAATGGGTCGGCTCGACCGGGGAAGGACCACGCTCTCACAGAATACCAGCGTAAAATAGCAGCTTGACGCTGCTGTGTTTCGTATGGTGAGTGTAGAGAACCGCAGACCCTTTTTACTGGAAAAGAGGCATTCCATCTTAGTCCTAACGGGTGACAACGCATCTGCATTTTGAGTGTTTATTGAGGATAGATGTACATGTCTATGGGTCACAGTAACCACTTACCATCAGGTGGACTGTGTGCTCGTTTGTCACCCTATCCTATAAAAAAAAAATATACAATAGTTTTTCGGACTGAATTGCTTAATGTTTTTAACAAAAACGCTTAATCTTGTATTTTGAACTTTACTGTGTTTTTGCGTCAAGGAGGAAATTATATGAGCAAAAAGAAAAATCCTAAAATAGTTCTAAGTAGACCACCGCGTTGCGCTACGTTGCAACTAATTTTATCAAGAAATCTCCTAAATATTAATATACGATCTTTTGATAATGATTATGATCCACAGTAGGTAGGCAACAAAGCGTTTTCAAAACTTCGAAGCAATCAGAGATTTTTTGTTAAACTTTACGATATTCCCAACGTTTAGATTTTTTAAGCATATAAGAGTGACAAACGAATGAATCCTCTAACAAACTAAATAAAGAAGAGCACAGATGTTTTGTCACAACAGAGGAATAAGATGAAATACCTCACAGTCTGTTATTATACTGGTTCATTTTCTCTTCAAATGGGAACACGGATGCACTGCTTACTAGACGGCAGCAATACGCAAAGTGTCCAAAGCTGATGGATTCCTAGTGAGAATTAGGACCCTTATTACCTAGAAAGGCTGACAGTCTTTTTTTCTTTTTTTGTAACCCATGAAAAAACGAATAAACGTTTTAATAAGGCAATAAATCTATTTTAATGTTTATTATATCAATCACATACATCATTATCATCATTCTCATTACGGCCCTTCCTTAGGATTCAACTGTTGTATATTTTTTTCATTACAGCCCTTCACAAGTTCACTGCTGAACATAGGTCTCCCCCAAGGATTGCCACAAAGCACGGTCCTGAGTCACCCGCATCCATCGACTTCCTGCATGTCTTACCAGGTCGTCACTCCATCTAGGGGGTTCGCCCACTGTTGTACATATGCCTTCCCAAAAGGTTGTCGGTAGCTTCGAGGTATATAGCCCGTCCATTACCACTTCAGCTTACTGATCCGTTGGGCTATGTCGGTTTCTCTGGTTCTATCGTTACGAATTCTATCACGCAGAGAAACTCCGAGCATTGCTCTCTATAGCTCGCTGTGTGACTTTAAGCATAGAATAAATAATAATACTGACGTAGGTAGCTTTTAGCATCCTCATACGGCCATTACTCATTACTGTAGAACCACGTCTCAGTTCCATATGTCATCAATGGGAACACGCATTGGTTGTATGTACCTACACTCTTGTTTAAGGTTTTGAAGGTATACTTGAAGAGATGTGTCGTAATCTTCTGAACTCTGCCCAGCCGAGTTGGATTTATCGTTTGACCTCTTGGTCGAAATTGAGCACCATACATATCAGTTACTTCAGTTGAGATGGTTTTGTTTATTAAAATACATACCCCGTTTTCATCACTTTCATAATAGCTCTTATTGCATCGCATCGCATTGTCTGCCTTTTTACTGAATTTTCAAACATCATGTTTATTTTTCGAATGTCAATTATTCCATAAAATTTGGGTTCAGCATTTTGGATGGATTTACTGCTATCAGTCGGTCGCCAGAGCCCAGTACATTAAGTACAGAGAAAAAGTATTTTTTTTAAGTATTATTTTTCTAATTTCACCTACATTTCCCAACCAGTTTTACTTTCGACACTATTTAATCAATGACTTTAATATACTTAATCTGTATCTGCTGTTAGAACTTTGGCTCGACACGTGTACTCGAGACGAGAGTTCGAATGTTGGTTTATAATCAGCCAATCGGCGCTCGTATTTCGAATCACGTGGCCGACACATATCACTTGCGATTGTCTAAAATTGAGTGCGGCGATTATGGATTTTCATTGTTTACGGTCGCCAAGAATATTTCAGATGTTGCAAACTATACGAACTCATTCAAATATATTAGGTTTTTTATACCATAAGATTATCAATTGGAAAACTGATTACTTACATTCATAAATATACATTATCTCTTTATTAATGAATATCATTGTATAACGTTTGATAACTACATCGATTTTTTAATTTTATTTGAAACAGTCTTATTATCTTTTGTTAGTTTTTCTCCCATTTTACACGATCTTCAATTTATCAAAATACACTTAATATACATTTTGATTCTAGAAATGTAAAAAGAAACCCTTTGGCTTTTACCCCTATACGTATGTTTGTCTTTAATGACTTACTTTCTGATTTGTCGATTCCCAATGCAGCGAGCATCAATGTAATAGCATTTACTGATCCTCATGCTAAATAACGAATGTATCTGTCAGGGCACCCTCGCTAGAGCAGTCCTTTAGAACTTCGCTAGCGGCTTTAATTAATTATAATTAAAACTGAAACATTCATCTCATCGACTTTCACCAGGCGACCGTCTACCTGAATAGCGTTATTTACACATAACTTTGCAGACGTGGCCGTGTATTCTTCAATGTGAGTGTAATTTTTTGCTGTGTGAGTGCTTTGACTATAGACCTTCCCTGTGTTACTAACAATATGTTGCTTTATGATTTAACATGATTGTTAATGTGTGCGCGCAAGCCTTGTATGTGTTTGCACGGGCTTGCATATATCGTTGGAGTAGTTTATTTTTAATTTTACAATTTTGTTATTATACAAGATATAAAGGTCAATAAGTCGTTTAATTTGTGCGCGTGTTTTTTCCATTATTGATTCATACTTCTTTTCTTAGTATGTGTAATCATTTTTAAAAACCATGAACAAATATTGATATCGTCAAAGAAATGCATAGTTCATTCAAACTTAAATTAAAAGAAAAATAATTCGAAAAGACAAAAAAGTAATACAGTTACCCACTAAACAAATAAATGTGAAAAGGGGGAAAAACTTTACAATAATTACCTACTACAACAACTAATACAAACGACTCAACTCTTGTATCCCGATAACGCGGAATGTCATTTCTATCGAACCTTGCTCCCTTTTCACCTTTGCTTTTGGTAGGATATCATTAAATTTTGAAAAAAAAAAAGTCCTTTTATTATTCTTAATACATTACCTCCAAAGTTTTTTTGCGTTTACTCTTCAATGTATTCATACTATGAGAATTAAATGTCGACAAAGTTAATGGTGTAGTTGTTTCAAGTGCAGTTTTAAGTTAACCGCTCCAATAACTTTTTCAACAGCGAATATGTTACCATTTATTTTCTTCGCAATTTTTGCAAAGTTTTAAATTTTTTTAGTCACCTACAAATGATCTAGCTTTTTGTTGAGCGAGTGAGTCAGTGAGTAAGTAAAAGCACTTTTAAGACTTAGCTTTTTGAAAAACAAACACCTAAATATGTTAAGTATGTAGGTACTAATTTTAGAATATTCTAGATTAAAATTAAAATTATATTGAACACCGAGGAATTGAAACTTTGATGTGATTGATAATTGATCCATTGCAAGTAGAATAATGCAATGAAAAAATTGTATCACTAAACAAACCACGTTTATGTTGACTTCGATAGCTATAGATATAATATAGCCCCCGTGACTGAGGAATCCACGGGTTAGGTGGGGATACTTCGAGACATTCGTAATCGTATCGTGTGTTAATTCGGCCCACGTCGGACGGGGGCGCGGGCCGGATCGCGTAAACATAATCGTGGCCTCCTCCCGCCGCCGCCGACTGAGAGCGGAGCCTCCGACCCCGGCCCGTTTGTTTCGGGAAAACACACGCGTTTCAAGTATTGAAATTACCTGGGATTCAGTGGTGTTTTTCGGGCAGCTGGTTACTACGAGAGTTGCTTTACAACAACTCAATGGGCAATATTACCTTGTTAGGCAATGATTGCGTGTTTTCTTCATAAGAGGCGTTTTAAAAGTTTCATGTACGGGAAGATTTTCATTTGTCTTTTTGTTCAAATTTAATCTTAAGATAAAAAGGCGGACTTCTAAACAAATGGTCAATCTTAAAAATAAATAAGATAATGTTTGCTATTATCGTAGATCATATTAATATTAATCAAAACCATAGCCATAGCATAGGTAGCCTTGCCGACCTTGCCAATTATCGGCCAATCTCAATTACCTCCATTCTCTGCAAGATTATGGAGCGTATATTGAACGCCCGCTTAATGGCATACCTAGAACAGAATGACCTCCTTAGTGACCGGCAATATGGGTTTCGCCGAAATCGGTCAGCTGGGAACCTTCTAGCGTATGCCACACACGTATGGGCGAGGCACTCGAGAACAGTGGTGAAGCACTTGCTGTTTCCTTTGATGTCTCGAAGGTCTTTGGCAGAGTTTGGCACACTAGCCTCTTGGGTAAGTTTCCAGCGTACGGCTTACCCCCTGGTCTGATTGAATGGGTAAAGGATATTCTGAGTGAACGGTTCTCCGGGTCGTCGTCGATGGCTGCTCATCCGATCCTATGGCGACTAACGCCGGTGTTCCTCAGAGGTCCGTTCTCTCCGCAACTCTCTTTCTGCTGCATATTAATGATCTGCTTATGCCCGATATCTATGGGTATGCAGACGATAGCACAGTTGTGGAGAGATACCAACCAAGTCCTCGGGCCAGTCGGGATCAAATCCAGTCCGAAAGAGAAGCTATCGTAGAGCGTGTGAATCTCACACTACAGGCAGTCTCCGAATGGGGCGATGCCAATCTTGTGAAATTCAACGCCTCAGAAACACAAGCGTGTCTCTTCACTGCAAAAAGGAGCCAGCTCACCTTGGCTCCCTCTTTCCGAAATGTATCACTGGAATATACCGACAGCCTTCAGTTGTTAGGGTTTGAGACATCCTCAAATCTGAACTTCGGGTGGTTCATTGAGTCCAAGGCCAAAGCAGCTGCAAGGAAGCTGGGAGTCCTTGCAAAGGTAAAGGTGCGGCGATACTTCACGCCGGGACAGCTGCTTACTTTATGTAAAGCGCAAGTCCGGTCGTGCATGGAGTATTGTTGCCATATATGGGCTGGTGCTTCAAAATGCCAATTAACTGCTTTGGACTCAATGGAAAAGCGTGCTAAGAGGCTTATTGATGACCCGAATTTGGTTAAAACCAATCTTACCAGCCTCGAACACAGACGCAAAGTAGAAATCCTTTCGGTTTTCTACAGGATGCATTTCGGAGGGTGTATTGCATAAATTAATTCCTCCCTCTCCCTTCCATCATCGGACAACCAGATGTTCGGCTAGTCTCCACCCTTTCGTTGTTGACTTACCACGCATTCGAACCAATCGGTTCGCTACGTCGTTCATCATGCGTACAACAAAGGAGTGGAATAAATTGCCAGCATCTGTCTTTCCATCCGATTACACTGTGGGTGTCTTCAAGGCAAGAGTGAATAGGCTTTTGTTAAGTCAGTGCGCTTCACCATCTTAGGCTACATCACCACTTATTGATTAGGGATTGTAGATAAGCGCTGGCTTAGTAGAATATAAAAAAAAAGGCGCAGGACCAACGGCTTTACGTGCTTTCCGAGGCACAGGGGTGAGACACCGTCAACTTTCTGACTCCGGGCAGCTTCTGAGAATTTCTTGATGGAAAAGCTCAATAACTGATTTTTTGGCCCGACCCGGGATTCGAACCTGGGACCTCATGATCAGCAGTCACATTACTACAACCACTAGACCATCGAGGCAGAATTAGAAAGAATATGTAAGTAACAAATAAATATGTTGCATGACGTACATGTATATGTATGAAAAGTAAAATAACCTACAGACGGGCTTTCTCTTATTAATGATTTAAGGTTATGGAACAATAAATGAACAGGTGAGCCTTAGCAGCTAAGGGCTCGGCACTCGCTTTTAAGTTCATAGTACTCGAGCAACCCCTCCAATGGCTACACTAAAATTGTTATTTGCGTTTTTAACTACTGATTTACACACGTGCTCGGCGGAGATGGAAAACATCACGAAGAAATCTCTATCAGAATGATTTTGATTTCATCCATATATTTGGACACATAAAGTCTGCCAATGCATGCATGCATGTCGGGGACGGTTTTCATATCATAAATCATAATGCACAATGCACATGCTCTACACTGAAACATTCTGTGTGTATGATGTGTGGAAGTATCGGGAAGCGGGACATTTAATATTGGTAAAGTATATGCTTTCATTTCTTAAATATACTATATCACAGTTTTAAGCTCTCTACTAAGAATATATAGATGTATTAAAGAAAGGTCCAAAATAATAAGGACAAAACCCACTCAGATATAAGCGAAGGCTTGTGACCAACAGTGAGTCGTATGCTCGTATGTAGTCTCTTTAGTAGAATTAAATGGTACAGATTTCTCGAAATATTTTTCAATTTTTCTGACAAATTTATATCAATATGTAAAATATTAACGGTGCCTGGCACCGGCAATTGTTGTATCATACTTAAATGCGTATGTTATCACTTGTTGCCAAATTTTTTGGTTAATCTAGGTCTTATAAAGTTTAGTTTGTCCTAGAATGTGTCTTCGGCTCACTTTTTAAATAATACAACTGGAATGTAGAAAAATAGCCCTAGCTAAATACTATCGTTTAGAATTATAACATATATAGCATTTAAACATTAAGAAAATTAAAAAGGTAATCTGATATAGCCGCACCCTATCCCTACCCAATTTTTTTCAATAAACGTCAGTTTTAAAACTTAGGTCACGTCGACGGTCCAGAGATGTGTAACTTACGTGACGAATATAACTTTGACCGCGGAAACATGGCGCGCCGTGAATCACAATAGAACCTTTTACGATCGTATCGAAAGCAACCATAGGCCTACCGTTAAATTTTATTGCCTCCACAGATATATTACGAAACCTCATAATGTCTATGTTCTCTTATCAGGGCATTATGTATATCACCGAATATTGTAAGCCTGCTTTGTGTTCAAAATTCTGTGACTAACCTGCAACAGCTATATTTGTAGTGCGTTTGTAGGTTAACATAAGAAAAAACGGATTATTAAAACGTAAAAACCGACTTCAAAGAACTAATAAGAATCGATATAATCATCAAAATCAGTTGACGTGGAAAAGAATTACTTGTCCATAAGCAGATGCATTTGGAATGACTTTCTTATGGATGCTGTCATCACACCTTGACAAAATGTATATGGGACCACCCCTGAGATGACACTGTAGTAAAGAACGCTGAGCATTTATAAAAAAATATTCTCACGAATTTAGAACCTCCTCCTTTTTATAGTCGATTAAAACTGAAATTTAAGATAAGCAAAAGCATAACTAACAATATCAACAGGCGCGGAAATTAAATAAATCAATCAATGGCCCTTATTGTAAGGTATCTAGTTCCTACTATCTAAATCCTGGGCTCGAATCCCAGCAGGAGGCAACAAAAGGTGTAAAAACAAATTGTGACAAACGAGCACAAAATCCACCTGATGAGAAGTGCAAAGGCTAAAGAATCAAAATGCAGATGCATTGTCTCCTCTGAAGATTCAGATTCGAATGCCTTGTTATCAGATAACAGGCCTTCCAGTTTTCTACCCTCACAGCTACACTATATATTTTTCGCTAGTATTCTGTGTCCTTCCTCGGTCCAGCCGCTTTATTTCTACTGCAAGCATAACACAGCTGGGCCGGTTATACCCAATTACAATTTTTGGGTCTCGTTGTGTCGTGAACACATCCGTGTACTTTACACTATTTATCTTTTGTAAAACTTAAGCCCCCACACAAGGGTTTTCTCTTTTTCGTGAAGGTTATGTACATGTACAAACATCCAAACCTGGAAATAATTATTTGTAGGTCATACAATCACGAACACTTCTTCTGTACGGTATTCGAATGCGCACCCCTCAGCGTCGCAGTCAGACGGCTTAACCACTACTACCAAGCCGTCTGTTATTGTCTGCCCCTGTCTTATCGCATAAGCGTACATCAGGCAGACGTAGAATATGACGAGTGCGTGCTTCTGTGTTTGCGTGCACATTTGTGGCATTATTATATCTGGCGATAGTTGATCGCTTTCGTTTATTAGAAAGTTATTGCCATGGTAGAAAATGAAATAGAAGGACATCATCACTAGATTACTACAAAATAAAGTTGACGTCCGCCTGTATTTTAGTAATCTGCTTAATATTAGGTTGCTCGGATCTTGTGTTCCAATTCAATGGTTAAACGGTAATTAAAAAACCTATTAAATAAGAAAGTTTTATATCCTATGACACTGGCACAACTAAGACTAATCAAACGACGTTTGTGATATCAAACCGTTTAGGCTACAGAGCCTGCCAAAGAAATGAACATACATTCATACACACACATATACGTACTTACATACATACATACACTCGAAAAACATTATGCCTTATTGTGGGGAAGTCGGGTAAATAACGCAAGTTTGGTTTCAGTTCTAAATTACGTTCTTTTCTTTGCTTAATATCTTACTTCATACACTGGATTATAAGACTAGGAGGTATTCTGTGTTATTGCGAAGACGCGGCGTTATTAAATGATGTTGCTCCTGCTGAATTTACAATTACCCATAACATTAAAAAAAAAAACAATATAATTAATCCTTAAAAATAATAACTCCGATTATGTATCCAATTTAAAACAAAGAGGCCGAGAAACATCAATACTCATTGAATCGCGTTCTAAACTCCTTAACTAGATACCGACCCCCACCTCTCAGCCCACAGCCCCCCGTATCGACCGCAGCGCCCTCATCCCGCAGGTATACGCAACACTTATCCCGGTTTTAATTGCCGCCACGCGCCGATGACCCTGGCTTCCAACTCGAATAGTGTATTAACACTATCTGTATTGTTTTTTCTGGATTTTTTTCCAAAAGCAAGTTTCAAGTTTGAGATTTCATGACAATTTATTTGATCTGGTTACGAATTACATTTGTTGTTATAGCCGCGCTCACTCGGATCCCTCTCAAAATTTTATGCGAGTGTACCGCGTGAGAAGGTAACACTCGAAAAAATATTAGTAGGTATATTTCCCATTACCATTTCATTTGCGTCCGAATTTTATAACATTTTTGTTTGGTGTCCCTACAGTTAGTGTTCGTCACTGCGGCCAACCAACAGACACCATCCTAATTTGAATAATGTGTTGAATTGTTATCCGCCATCTTTATATAAATTCATATAATTAATTAAAGCAGCGTCGTTAACGAGTATAACGTAGCCGATGTCTGATGTTTTTATCCGATATATTAAGTATTTATGTGGATATAATACATGCTTTTGTTAGAATATTTTTTATTTTTACTTAGTAAATTCTACACACAAGCAACCGCGCACACCCAAAGACGCTCTTACTGTTTTCTAGCATACCTCCTTATTCGGGCTACAAACCTTCAGTTAAAACTGTACACGTGTCGAACACCTGATGAAAATACCATTACATAAAACTGAACAATTACAGCTGTACAATAAAAACTGAGAATGTGTAGTAGAAAAACTACGCATTCCTTCTAGTCGTTGACGCATGTTAATTTTTGTTCGTTAACTAGTATATTTTGGGATGTTAATGTAAAAATTTTTTGGAGAAAGTAAGTTTATGTATGAGGATGTGATTTTCTCAATAGATGTTAACTACAAAATGTGTTTTTATTATTATTATTCAATGCACACATGACACCTACAACTACAACTACTGAAGCGCCGTCGTCCGTGGAGGATTGGCCATGAGAACGCAAACTGACAGAGCACAGTATTAATTGAGAGTGTGTACGCTGTACCAACGAAAGATAAAACTGAAAAGTCCAACTATACTGTCAAATCTCACAGTTACAGCTAAAGTGTAGCCCGCATTAGCGGTACGTCGGATAGTAGTATGTTAGTAGATCGAGTGCCTCTCTACTGTGTTTTCTTTTGTGAACTTGCGGCACTATAATATGACCTACACCAATAACTGCAATAGCATTTTGATGATATTGCCGTAGTCGAAATTGAAGCCTATAAAAATATGATATTGTAGTCAATATTTTAATAATGTAATTAGACAGCATGACTGTTATAGGCGTTATAACGAAAGTACAATAATTTTTAAAAGACATTGGATTTGATTTATTGTTTTACATATTATATATTGTTTTACATTTTTGAGCAAACTTACACAGATTACATGTTTGTGATTTGTCGTATTAAATAGGTTTATTTCAATTTATAATTGCATAATTATTATCACGGTAACCTTAAAACAATGTTTAATCGATAAAACAAGAAACATTAGTATTCGTTGTGAAACTTTTTAAGGTTTAATTATTTAATTCATTATATGCAATACAATATGTAAAACACCCCGCAATAACAATTCCAAAAAAATAAAACATCTTATTATTAATCATTGTAAAAATATTATAATTTAAAAATATGTATATTATAATGTTTTCCACTTCAATTTTTGTTTAATCTTTGTTTTTTTTTTTAAATCTGGCAGCACCGTCATCGCTGATGATACTTTTGAATGTGTAGCGGTATTGTTACTCTTTATAAAAATAACATAGAGAACATAGAACTGTGTTTGTGCTACTTTATACTTTGGACTGTAATCATTAGTTAAAAGTCACCCGCGTGGTTGACATGGAAATAATTTTATTTATATCTACTCATATTTTCTCAGGTGATTATTGTGCAAACCTCGCTGGTACAAGTTCTTTCGATTACTGCAACGCTTAACTTCGTTGAGAGATTGCGCAACCGAGAAGGAGAGATGCCGGTGCGAGTCCATACTTTATTGAAAAAAATTAAAAAACGCTATATGTTTTAATTTTGTTACTTTTAAAAATTCTTTACAGAACACTTCAAGACAAAATTAATTTATTCACGTAACCAAAAGTCAACTTAATATGATTTGATATAAATACCTAGAGTCTGATTCTAATGACTTATTTTAAAATGTTTGTGTGGCGATGCAGACCGCATAAATTTTTGTATGTGTTCGTATATTAGTGAACTTTTAACTCGAGAACATAATATGATAATATTAACTCTCATCCAAAGCTTTATTGATATTAATAAAGCTTTATTTCATAATAAACTATTGATTATGTTTCTATGTAATTTGATTTTTAAAAAAAAACCTAAAACGTGCAAAAAGCCAGTAAATGGAATGTTGGCAGACTGAATCGCACCCACAATTTTTTAGAATAGAATGGAATAATTTTTATTCAATATAGATTACCGTACATAATACTTCTTGGAGGTCATTTTTTACTTTTACCACTGGTTCGCAAAAATAACCTCTGTCCTGGGAAGAGCCAGCAAGAAACCCAGCGGGACTTTTTTTTAAAAAAGCACAATTTACATTATAATATTTTATACAATTGTTATAAAAATATTTAGAAACAGCATGGTAGCGATCACCTCATTCCCAGGGGTTAGTATCAGTCATGTACTCTTTAGTAGTATAATAACCCTTACTAGACAATTTTTGCTTAATAAATAATTTAAACCTTTTTGATAGAAAAGGTTGCATATTTTCTGGGACTTTGTTGTAAAAGCGTACACATTGCTCCATGAAGGAATTACTGACTCTTTGGAGTCGAGTAACTGGTATAACTAACTTGTGCTTGTTCCTAGTATTTACGGAATGTAAATCACTATTTTTAATAAAACTATTTTGTTTTGTGTACATACATTAAATTCTCGTAAATATATTAAGAGGCCAAAGTTGATACATGTATTTCTTTAAATTTTTCTCTAAGCGATTCCTTCGTATGTAGGTTATAAATTGCTCTTATTGCTCTCTTTTGCAAAACAAAGATAGTTTCAATGTCAGTCGCATTACCCCATAGCAAGACTCCATATGACATTATGCTATGGAAATAACTAAAATAAACTAATCTAGCTGTTTCAACACATGTAAGGCCTCTAATCTTTTTACAGCATATGATGCAGAACTAAGTTTGCTAGCTAGTTTAGATATATTAGGGCCCCATTGAAGCTTCGCGTCAACTGTAATTCCGAGAAAAACAGTGGATTCAACAAGGCCCAGCTCCTCCCCATTTAAAAGCACACTGGTATTCACCTTTTTAACATTAGGTGTAGTGAATTTAATACATTTCGTTTTATTACCGTTCAAAAGCAAATTATTAACGTTAAACCAGTGTACTACTTTTGATATAGCATTATTCACTTCGTCATACTTCAATAATTGCCTTTTTAGTCGGAAAATCAACGAAGTATCATCAGCAAATAATACTATATCATGGTTATTCCCTACCAAGTAAGGTAAGTCATTAATATAAACTAAGAACAGAAAGGGACCAAGAACTGAGCTCTGAAGAACACCCATAGATACCACCGATCCGGAAGAACTGCATCCATTAATTACAACTGTTTGCGTTCTATTATTTAGATATGATGTAATCAGTTTAAGCGCTATGTTTTTACACTATAATGATGTAGCTTCTGATTAATGTCTCATGGTGAACACAGTCGAAAGCCTTGGAAAGATCACAAAATATACCCAAAGCATCTTCTGAATTTTCCCATGCACAGAAAATATGTTTGATTAGCTCAACACCGGCATCAGTTGTCGAGCGACTCCTTGTAAATCCTAACTGATTGTTATGGAGTAATTTAATTACATTAAAAAAACTCAACATTTGATCTAGAATAATTTTTTCAAAAATGATTATTATTAATTTTTTTAATTAAATTTTAGCACATTTTTATTCTTTGACTATTTTTGTATACCTTACAAAAAAGTTGATGAGCTAAGTGTCTTTAGATATGCCGCTGTATCCTTAGCCATGCCATGTGGGGCCCGAATCTCAATTATAAAATCACAAAATATTATAAATGTAGGTATATACGTGAGCCATTTAGAAAGTATCTGCATATTGCAGTGCTGTGTTAAGTCTCTTTATACGTAATTCGTCTATTCCCTATAATATTTAAAACACAATATTTTAATTCAGTTTGTTAAAAAAATGTAGGTGGAAGTTTAAACATTACATCTTTTTTTTTTGTTTGGTTATAGACTCGTACGGTTATACTTTTGCCTTTTGTCGAGTAATAAGAAACTATAAATTCTTAAGGCGCCTATGCGAACAAAATAATTTGAGGTTTATATCAACATCAGATACTTGTTTTGTCGTTTCTACTAACAGTTGACATGCGCGGAGACTAAATACACAAAATAGCATCACTTTTACACATGATCAAAATCCACTTCAAGGTTCAAGTTCGCGTCCAAACTCATTTTGGAACATTTATTTCGTATTTTACTTGTAAATAATCGTATTTTCAAAATAAAATTTAATTGGCCAGTGTCATACAAAAAAATAACTTTTTTCACAAAACTTTCTACGTGGCCTGTCGTATTGTACGAACTTATACAAAAAGGGAATTATAATTATCAATGTATCTACAAATCTGGACATATCTTTTCCTAGATGAACTACAAAATCGGCAACGTATCGTGACGCGGCACTTCCGCGACGCAGTGCAATAATATCAAATGTTCTTTTACCTGCACTTGGCCTGCGATGTTCGCGTTGTGTCGCGTTCCGATTTCTAGCTTCCTAGAACAAAGGATTAGTTACGACCCATTTTATTATAAACAAGTAATATAATTGTTACCAGTAATGAATTGTGGAGTCTAATGGAGATACAACTTATTCAAACGCTAACCTCAAATGCAACCACGCCCAAAATAATCGAAATATTATATTTATATTACAAAATACCAAACCCAATTTTCAACAAGATGGTGATAGTAGCAGTATGACCAGTGCGAAGTCATCGACTCTGCGCTCATCATCAGGTGGTGGGTACGGGCAAATCTTTCAAGTTATGGCATGCCAGGTGGCAGGTGGTTTTGATTTGGTGCTTAGAAGGCCTATAAGAAAGAATTTCATTATTTGTGGGTTAAATTACAACGACTTTTTTGTGACAACCGGGCACGCAGCCCACCTGATGGTAAGTGGATGCTGTGGTCCATAGACATCTACATCTATCCTCGAATAAGAATCAAAATGCAGATTCGTTTTCACCCCTTAGGACTAAGATGGAATGCCTCGTATCCAGTAAAAAGGGTCTTCGGTTCTCTACACTCACCATACGAAACACAGCAGCATTTAGCAGCTATTCTATGCCGGTATTCTGTGAGAGCGTGGTCCTTCCCCGGTTGAGCCGACCCATTCGTGCTACAACCATAATATAGCTGCAACATGGCTCAACCACGTTTAAATAATAAAACTATTTAAGTCATCCTGTCTTTGGATCCATAGTTTGTTATAGAATTAGATTTTTTTACAAATGGATCGTAACGGAAACAAAACATATTTTGAATATAGAAACTAGGCATAAGTCGCATTGGCATTTTTCAGCTGAACCCTACCTTATGCCTGTCCCTAAACGCACATTGCGAATTATTTAACATTTCTGTATTCAAAATTATTTTATTTTATTGCTATGTTCGCTAAACTATCTTTGCGTAATCTTATTTATAAATAATAAAAATAATGTGCTCATTCAATTTTACAAATTTACCGAGAAGGATTTCATTTAATAAGCAATACTAAGTTTTGTTAGTTATATTTAATTTGATAAAAAATTATAAAATAAAATTTGAATGCCAGTTAAATTAAAATATCCTTACATTTAAGCTCTTTTTTGTTACTTCAAAAGTTTTATTTTGCTATGCTCTGGCAATGTCAATGTCGTCAATCTTTTCATTCCGTGGATTTTGTGAAAGTTAATCTGGGGAAACCCAACAAAAATTTGTGTCAACCGATAATGGCAGAGTCGTCAATCTGGCGGGCAGTATTTGCTTGTATAACATTAACATTCAATATAGTAACTTGTCAACATCTTATATTGGGGAGGTCTATGCCTGCTAGAAGGAATATTCATGAACTGAAAATGTTAATAATGATACTATATTTGAAACAAATTTTTATATTATTTTTTAAATATATAACAATGTTATGTAACGGAAACCGTGGTAGGTCAGGGGCCAAGCGCTCGTCGTAAATTTCACAGTACTCGCGTAATCCTGGTTCGATTCCCGCTCACAGCACCAATGATATTGTTAAATGCTGATTTACCACGTGCTCGCCGCTGAAACACTACATCGTGAGGAAACCGACAGACAGACGGACAGATATTTTGTATTCTTCAGATTTAGGTTATACAAATCTGAAGAATAAAAAATATTTCGTGGATATGATATGAAGTCCTCCCAGAAATGAGATGAAAAAATGGACATTAGATGTAGTTTACGTGAAATATCGATGTTTTAGATAATGTTTAGTCTGCTCCGCAGTGATCACACTCAGTTCTTATAGAAACGCAAATCTTTGTTTTTGTACTATTGTCTGTTCTATTTATTGCGTACTGATCGAATTTCAGTTCTGTTTTAATCCTAAACGCTAGAATTCTGCAAAACGAAAGACAAAGGCATGTAAATGAAGACTAAAATCAATGGCTGACGTAAAGTTTGTTTACACGTTCAGCTGCTTTGCATTTACACTGATGTGCGATATTTCGCACTTTCTTCTCGCCGGGCGGCCCGGTCGCTAAGTTGTAACTTACGTGTATGTAACGAGTTATTAGAAGCGTTAGTAAATGTGTAACCTTCAATCTCCGTATAAACAATACAATATGGTCATATACCGTAACAGCTTCAATGTACAATCGCGTTAGATAAACTAGATCGAGATATACCTGCAGCAATTATCTATCTATAAAATGGGGCGTCGTTAACACGGTTCCCATGGGCGTCGTAATCGCCACGCTTCGACGACTGGCACCGTTTGCTGGTCGCGTCCTGGAGTCGGTGACGTCATCGGCGTCGAGGCACGTGGGGCCGCGGCGCCGCAGGCGCATCGAAAGTGAGACTCCGGCGGCCGCGCGGGGAGCGCCCGGGTCGACGACCCGCACAGATCCGACCGCGCCGCACTTGAAAACAGTCTCATCGTATCGATATCCGTACGGCTCTAGCATTGCAGATAGAGCCTACAACCTTACGCTGTTTGCAGTACACGAGCTTTAAGCTACGTTATAAATAAGTTTTATTAATTAAAAATAGATCAGTTTTCAATTGTGTTCGACTTAAGGTTGTCAATTTCAAGTATCAGTTTGGAGCGTTAGTGCCACAAAAATATTTTTAGCTGTTTCATAGACATCACTCAGTAATGCACATGACGTTCACAAGTGATGCCATTACAGCAGCTTAGCGTTACAGTGGAGTTAGCCATGTTTACGCTAACGCTTATAGAAAATTATAAGAATGAATTAAATCAACATTAAAGTTGCATGATTTCACATTGAGATATGTCACTCCCTTTCATTTTACAGTTTTCTATTAGCGTTAACGATTGTAGAAAGTCAACTTGGCTAACCCCACTGGTCGTTTTGAGCGCTGATGCACAATACCATTGACTCATTGACGCAGGCATTCTCTACAATAATACTGCCTCTATTAGGGAAAGCGATATTTATGACTTGTACTTGCAATTATCTAGCGGAAGCGAACACACGAAGCGAATATCCGCTCGGTCGGCTAACATCGTTCGGTGACGTGTCATGCGAACACGCGGCACACAGATAATATTGTTTGTGATAAAGATTATTTATGTAGGTACATAACTTTTAAACAATTCTTTGTATGATTGCTTAATTGCTATGCGATCATTTATTGGTTTCTACGTGCTGTAAAGTAGCGCAGCACAACACGTTCTCGAAGTTTCACTTTTTTAATTGATAACATAATAATGTGAGGAAAAATCATTAGGAAATTTAAAATTTCTAACACTTACAAGATTTTTTCTTCGTCAACGTAAAGATATTATTACTTACATAATTTTCATCGATTTCCTTGAAAAGAAAACTAAAGAGAAAAAAGAAATTGAATTTGATATAAATAAAGTAGGCGACTGCATAACAAATTGGTTAATACTTTTATTTCGCCCTAACGTGTAAAAGCAAACATTTAATAATTATATTATTCTTATTTATGTAATATTGCAGTAAGAAACGAGCTAACAAAACGAGTTACTGCAGCCCATGAACACCGGCAATCTTTTTTAAACAAAAATGGTCACTGATGCGTTATCTCACCCGAAGACTAACACGTAATGCCTCACAGTTTACAGTAGTTTCAGTGACATTTTGGCCGAAGCCGAAGTCAAAGCAAATTGTTCGTCTTTTGCTGTAATAATTGATTAAAATTGTACTTAAAAATTCTACTAGCAACAAGTAGAGATAATGTTGATTTTTTCATGTAAATATAAAATAATATATATAATAATCATTTAAGCAGATAAAAATAATAATTTTTATCTGCTCAAATGATGACATTAATTTTAATTATATGGTTAAATATTTTCTTTTATTTACAAGTAAACTTAGTTTTTTTCAATCGAAATATAACCTTAAAAGTATAAACGATGAGACTTTGAGCAATGAAATTCAATAATGTAAATATGGTATAGCCATGCTGCAGCTATATTATGGCTGTAGCAAGACGGGGAAGGATCACGCTCTTACAGAATACATGCTTGAAACAGAATAATGCTGCTGTGTTTCGTAAGATGAGTTTAGAGGATCGGAGATCCTTTTTACTGAGGCATTCCATCTTAGTCCTCAGGGGTGACAACGCATCTGCATTTTGATGCTTAATCTTCGATAGATGTAGATGTCAATAGGCCACAGCATCCACTTACTATCAGATGGACTGTGTGCTCGTTTGTCACCCTTATTCTATAAAAAAAATATCATTTACATATTAAATTGGTAACCATAAACCCACCATTTGTCGGTATCGTTGTTAAAAGAGTTGAGATAAAGGATGATAGTAGCTTAAATCATAGGATCTATAGGAATATCCAACGTTCCTAAAACTACTATGGAGTTAGGCATCCGTTCGGATCTCAACTTCAGAAGAGTGACGCGGGCACTACTTAGTCCAGCTCCAGTCGTGCCAATGAGTGGAATGTTCGTTGTGATTGCGGGGGATGAAATGTGGGTTATGTACGTCAGAGAAATAGTTTGCTTTAATATATTTTATATTAAAAAAATAAAATATATTTGTGTACCAAATGGCGGGTTTATACAAAGTACCAATCCAATGCATACAAGTAAATATGCTAACTGTGGTTAGCACCAAACCTGAATGACTCCTATGCAGCATGAAATGAAATCCCAACAACCTAAAATACTAAAGATACAGCCTATATATGGCTAATTTGACGGCTCCGTGGCTTAGCAATGAGTTGCCGCGCTAAGGGCCCCGCGTTCGAATCCCGTACAGAACAAGTATTTGTATGGCCTACAAATCATTGTTCCGGGTCTGGATGTTTTTCCTTGTAAAATGTATATATGTAAACTGTCCCCACGATACAGGAGAAAATCCTAATGTGTAGGTAACGTTTTAAAAAAATATATACGTCCCACTGCTGTGCTCTTCTTATTTTTGGGGAGGGGTAGATTTCGCAATTTTCAAAAAAAAATCATAATTAACTCTTGAATCATTTCATCATTCTAAAATTATTTGGTTAGAAAAATAATTTACTGTTTTAAAATTCAAGCGTAAAGAAACGACACCGTAAGCGAGTCTGCAAACTTATGAATTATGAATCTGTGTCTACATTATAAATTCGGAGCTTGGACATTCTGAATAAGCTCACGTGTTCTACTATTATTCTGGAAACCTTTTGCGTACAATCTATGTTATTTGGTAACGTTTTCCTTTCTTTGAGAATAGGCTTGGCTAGTGTCTGTACTATAACATCGTTTGTTTACCATGTAAATTTTATTTTTTGCTAACCCTGAAAAGGTACAGAGGGACAATGTTGTTTACTCTGCTGAGCTCTGCAAGATAGTATAGGCTTGATCTTCAATGAACTACGTCACATTATTGGTATACGTAACTATGAGTATATCGTTCCGACGATCGCTTAAGTAGGTAGATTAAGCTTTTAAGCTCGAAGGTCAAACATTTCAAGGCTCCGTGTGTGCCGGCTGAGAGCCGCCCGTATCCCGCAAATTTAAGGTTAGTAGGGTACCAGTCACGTGTTAGTTTCCGTAATGCAATCTTAATATAAGAAGTTATTATTAAAATAAACAGGTACCTATTTATTAATATTTAAATGTTAATCATATTAGGATTCGGAGACATATTTCTTGTAACATAATATGTATAAGTTCTTGTTATGCGGCTCTGTATTATTGAGCACCCGTTGAGGCTCCGTATTGTATTGTGGAATCGGTTATGTGCAGATGACAAAAAGGCTGCTACACGCGCATAAAATACTGCAGAATTGATCGACATAGCGCTGCGATAGGAATCCAAGGCCAACTTACTCAAACAGTATTGTCCATTGAATTTAGTAAGCACAACAAACTACTATCCCGACGAAGGTACAAACGGCCATTCCGACGAAGATGCGTGGATGCATCTTTATCGCCGAACAAAGGTCAAATAAAAATAAACCCGGTTGATTTCGCTGTTCGCTGCTACAGGTAGTGGCGGTGTAAGAATATTCTCTACCCCATATCGTCCGTGGATGTCCTAAGAGGCGATAAAGGGAACTGAAACAGAAGATGGACAGCACCATCTTCCTGATAACAACTAAAGAACATAAAACAAATGCGGTTGCAAATCTGCAAGCTAGGCGTGGCAAATATGGCAAATATCCTCCCTAGATTGACTCATAATCTATGGAGCAGGCCTATGTTCAGCAGTGGATTTTATTGGTTGTTATGGATGGATGGATTAATGGATGGGTGCCGTGCTATAAATGCATATAAATACTTCTGTTCGGATTTGCTAGTATAGTTGTAGCACGAATGGGTCAGCGCGACCGGGGAAGGACCACGCTCTCATAGAATACCAGCGTAAAATAGCAGCTTAACGCTGCTGTGTTTCGTATGGTGAGTGTAGAGAACCGGAGACCCGTTTTACTGGAAACGAGGCATTCCGTCTCAGTCCTCACGGGTGACAACGCATCTGCATTTTGATTCGTAGTCGAAAATAGATGTGGATTTCTATGGGCCACAGGAACCACTTAACATCAGGTGGACACAGTGCTCGTTTGTTACCCTTATCCTATAAAAAAAAACATGAATATGTGAATAGTGTGTATCGTGCTGAACTTATTTTTGTTTACATAATGTCTTTGACAATGTCAAATTGCTGTTAAAAACGCCACAGCTGACTTTATAATCATTCTAAATGGATTATTGTGGTGGTTTACTGATCTAATATAATAAATATATGCGCATAGTAACTGCGTAATACAGCAACTTTATTTTGAAAACAATTTGATAGACGTATCAATCCCAGCAACTAAAACTAAAACTTAATCCTTCATCATCATCATCATAACAGCCTTTCATAAGTCCACTGCTGAACATAGGCCTCCCCCAAGGAATGCCACAAAGCACGGTCCTGAGCCACCTGCACCCATCGACTTCCTTCTAGTGGGGCTCGGCCTACACTTCGCCTACCGGTACGAGGCTGCCACTCGAGAACCTTTTTCCCCCATCGGTTGTCGGTTCTTCGAGCTATATGGCCGGCCTATTGCCACTTCAACTTACTAATCCGTTGGGCTATGTCGGTCACTCTGGTTCTACTGCGGAAGCGGATATCCCAATTTCTAAGTTTATCACTTAATTAATTCATTCTAATCTTACTCCTTATTAACATATAAATATATTATGCTTATTAAATTATGTTAAAATTAAATAAGTATTATTATATGTGTAATAATAATAAAGCAACAGGAAAGGATAAAATTTGCTAAGGTTACCTCAGCGTGGCGGCATCAAATGAGAATAATTTGTATATTTAAAATCGTTACCATTACAGCCTATTAAAAGTTTAGCCTCTCCAATAGATATTTAATAAATATTATGTTATTATTATATTTAATAATCAATGATAAAAAAAAAGTTTAAATTTATTATTTTACTTAATGTATTTGTCGACAACCCTGTTGGCGCCGCGTGTCTCCTTTGAATGAAGCGTACGCACGCGTCTCTGACGCCGGCCGATGCGGCGCACCGCACCCGCAAAGACCCACAACATGTTTGGGTGCCATCATCTGTCTGACGTTTATAATATCCATAAAGGTGTAAATATAGTAGTATTTTATTTTTATGTGATTTGGCTTACTAATGAACAGCTATCTGTTGTAGAAGGAGTTGTGTACTATTTTGCTTAATGAACTTAAATATTTTTTTATAAAGGTAGGTATAATATGTATTTGTTTAATTCGATAAATATAAATATTATTCCCCTATTTCCGTATTTTACTGAAAATAATCATCATCAACAGTGAAACAAAATTACAACATAGATTGCAATTTTCCGAATACAACCGAAGTTGGATAACTTTCGCTCTTTGGTCAAAATTAAATTAATCGCCAAAAACAAAAACTTCCCATGCCGGGTTCCAAGCGCCGGTTTCGTTGTGAGAATAAGTGAGCGTCATGAATATCATGATACACGATAGAAATTATTAAGCATTGTGCTAATGACTCTCCAACAGATTCTGTTAGTATAATTATTTTCATGTCACTGTTTTATTAAAACTTTAGATCCATATTTAGTAGCGTCAAATGCTTGTCAACGGTTAAATGGTTCAACCAACAATTCAACAAAAGCTGGATCACACCAAATGCGTGCGTGCAATGAACGCAGCACGCTTGCATTGCGCTATTAGCTGTAATTAGGAATGCCAGATCGGAAGACCAAAATATCTGGACAAAATTTGATAATGTCGGGATTTTGAGGTTGTTGTCGCGGAGAAATAAATATTACTTATAAATAAAAATGTAAAATAGAAAGTTTATTTTTTAAATTAAAAGGCTACAAAAAGACATAACATTGTTGACACGTAACTAATTTAAGTAAACTTAATTTTTAGGTTGTCACATGTATTTGGCATTGGACTTTACTGGTCCAATTGGATCCTTGGTATTATTCAGAAAAGATTTAAAATTCAAACAATTTACTTCAAAGTTCAGTCTAATTACTAACTCAGCTTTTATTAAAAGTTAGTGAAGTTATAGCCTATATACGTCCCATTGCTGGGCACAGGCCTCCTCTCACTTCTGAGAGGGTTTTAGTTTAAGGAAGTGGGCCCCAATGCGTGTTGGTGAATTTCACATGTCTTGGAAATATTTTTTATTTATTTATCAGCCATACAGGTTTCCTCGCGATGTTTTCCTTTACTGCCGAGCACGTGCTAAATCAGCACTTAAAATTGCAATTAACAATTTCATTTGTGCCGGTGGGGATCGGACCCGGGTTGCTCGCGTACTGTAAAATTTACAGCGAGCGCTAAGCCCCTGGGCTACCACGGCCACTTACCGAAAAGGAGCGAACAACGTTTTATTTCTAGTTTGCTCTCGGTTTGGTATGTTCGGTAGTGTGTAACACGTATTAAGCAGCAACTCATCCGTGGATAACAGATATTATATACTATACGTAATTTAATTGTTTAATTTATAAAGCAAGCTTAAAAACAAGTTAGTATAATTGTTTGTTGTCCTAAATAAAGAGAAAATGTCTGCCGGTCCAGCTAATAATTATATAAAGATCTGAAAAATGTTGCTAAATATGTTATTACAGTAATTTGTTCATTATATTATGTTGTAATTTGCGGAAAATTCCGCTCACCCTGACATATAGTTAATAGCGGCGCAATCGACGTTTATATCAGTCAGGGCTTAACGACAACTTGTTTCTTTTTATCAAAAAGAAAAAGAACTGTACAACTAAGGAAGTTAATTTGCACACACATATCATTATAAACTTTGTAATCATAAATAATGTTTTAGTATTTGCTGATTCAACTTAGTCTTAGGCTCAATAAAAATTTAATTAAATCTTATTTATACTTAAATCTTAGCTATACTCCAGGTAGGGCTTTGCTTTCTTTTCTTGCTTCCGTTAATAAATTTTCTCAAATACATCTTTTATTTTTATACAAAATAATATGGATAAGTTAAGTCTACAAAATATCTACATCTAAATAAGAATAGTGATATTCTCCAAAGTCTAAATAAAGACAACATTAAAGTCAGTAAAACAGCCGGGTATATACATAATCCGTAAAATATCTCCACATTTATAACATAAAACATACACGAATCGCATAATAGTTCCACAGCTAGGAGGTTATTAATGTGAGCCGACACCGTGTCATTAGAGGGCGTGAATATTTAAGCAGATGCGGCGGGTGGCAGCGACTCGGCGCGTTGGCGCACGCTTTATGGGACCGTTTGGATTACCTTTTCATTGAATTAATTCCGGTTGCTCCCATAGAATACAGCCAATTGTCATTTTTCGAAGATCGAGGGGAGGTTCTGATTGCCACGCTTAATGGGGGGCTTTCTGATCTCGCTTTACAATCGCATGCAATGTGGAGTAATTCGAAAATAGATTATTTTATCAATTCGAATGTTGGAAAGATATTTATTAATGATATGTACATTGCTTAATTAAATAATGGCATCACCCCACATAATTATTTCTTAATAACCTAACTGTTGGATTTAAAGGTTATTTATTTAATTTTAGGAAGCTTTATTCTTACTTATATATGTACCAAAATATACTAAGCTCGCAAGATAATCGTAGGACCGTAATATGCCTCTTTACATTACGCTCTAACTCTAGTATGTGAAAAAATCATACTAAAATTACATTTTTTTTAATGTAAAAATAGTAAAGTCGGCTTATATACATCCCAATGCTGGGGCAGTCTCCCCTGAAGCAATAGGTCCGCTGCGCTGCTCCAATGACAGTTGACAGGCTTCACATGTCACGTAAATATATTTATTTTGATGATAATATGTCACAGGAGTTCACAGGGGTCATTGAATTTATTTCATTGTTAGTAATATTAATAATTGTATTTTTTTACATTTCCCCATTTTACCCATTTCCTTTATAATAATAAATAAAATAATAATATTGTAAATGGCCCCGTGCCATCATGGATATATCATAAAAGTTGACGTTTGTAGAGGGAAGTTGCCAGTAAACCCAATCCTATTCTTATCTTGTGCGCGCATAATACGTAATAATTTAAACTGCAATTTTAGTTTAAAGCGGTAGAGCCACGCTGCTACTTTACATAGCTGCAGCACAAATGGGTCAGCTCTGCCGGGGAAGGATCACGCCGTCACAAAATAGCAGCGTGAAACAGCAGAATAATACTGCTGTGTTTCTTATGCTGACAGTAGATAACTGCAGATCCTTTTATTGGTAACGAAGTGCCTCGCTGCAGCTATATTTGGTTGTAGCACGAATGGGTTGGCACGACCGGGGAAGGAACACGCTCTCATAGAATATCAATGTAAAATAGCAGCTTAACCAAAGAATAAATAATAGTTAAAAGAACAGAAGGCTCACTCTCTGATAGCAAACTTGCGAGTTTAAACTTAGTTACAACGTCGCTAATGTTCATAATACTTTGCACGCCTCGGAAGTGACCTTCGTGAAATTAGCCTACAGTTTATTTCGTCGAAAAAAAAATTATGTGGCTTGCGTATTAAATCAAAATGCACCTTACGTCCGCGTGCGAGTGTCTGTATCACTTAGCCCGTTACGCGCCTTTGTTAAGACCGCTTCTACTGTAGGGTTAGGTGTTGTGAGAAAACAAATTGAATCCTTTGATATTAGTTGGTATAGTAGAATACACCGAGGTGTTATGCAATGTATTAGTATTTCTTTTATTTTATTTTTATTTTGTTTAAAAAAAACGTTACCCCCACACTAGGATTTTCTCCTGTATCGTGGAGGTAGTTAACAAACATAAATTGCACAAGGACAAACATCTAGACCCGGAACAATTATTTGTAGGCCATACAAATACTTGTTCCGTGCGATTTGAACCCGCCGCCCCAGCGTTGCAACTCATTGCTAAGCCACTGCGCCACGGAGCCATCAATTTGCTGATAATAAAAACTTTATTGTTCAATGTGAGGAAGGTTAATATGCAACATCGAGTAAAATTAAAATTATAACAACGTGAACGTCTTTGAAACTCAGATAAATTACTTACTTACCATTTTAACCGACTTCAAAAAAAGGGGGAGGTGCTCAATTCGACTGTTTTTTTTATATGTGTTACTTCAGAAATTTTTTCTAGGTGAATCGATTTTGATGATTCTATTTTTATTTGAAAGCTGGTGCTTATAATTTATACAACCCGTATAAATTTGATCAAAATCGCACCAGTAGTTTTGGAGTTATCCTTAATAATGCGTATTAGTATTGAAGTCGGTTGTACAAAATTTTTAATTTTATTTGTTGTCTCTCTTCCTCTCTTTTAAAAAAATGTTACCTCCACACTAGGATTTTCTCCTGTATCGCAGGGACAGTTTACATACATAGAACAGACCCAGAACAATAGGGTATTACACCCATTTTCAAAAAGTGTTTTAAATGAATCCTAGAGTGATAATGAACCACTATAATTTTTATATAAATTTTTTAAAACCGAATTGTGCCATAACTATTACTTTTAATCTATCGTTTTAAATTTTCGTGTGAAAACGATAGCCGCCATGCTGTTCAACTCGTGACGTCACTGTCCTAGAATTTTGCCTATTTTGTCAAAGAATAAGATACTTTTGGATGTTTAATAATGAGTTATCATCTATATCAATGTTGTGTTGTGCCTGAATGCAAAAATACGAGCATATGAATGCCGGGGAAGTTATGGATTCAAGTGCCAACTGATTTAAATATGAGAAATACTTGGTTAAAACTGACAAGTAGAGACCCGAAGGCATTGTCTACAAAATCGAAACTATACTTCTGTGAAGATCACTTTAATGTAAGTATGACTTATATTTAACTATCGTTTATACAAAACAAAACATCATGACATGATAGGTGCATGACCTATTGCAAGTCAAATTTTGTAATAGATTAGGTTAATCGCTCGTCAGTCCCGCCTTTTGTGGGCCATTTTGAAAGCCCGTGCAAGTGCATTGCATTGTTTGACTTAATTGGTGTTTTTCTATTATATGGGAATAATGACATGGTTTGTACAAAAATATAACAAAAGTTTTTCTCACCTAAAGTGCTAAAAGCGAAGTAATAAACTGGCTTTGATTTCAAATGTCATAAAGATTACTGCATGTTTTAGCTGAAAAATGACATGGAAAATTACACACAATATAAGATTATGGGTTGTGTTAAACGAATTGGAATTAATAGAATAAAGTTTTTATTAGTACTTTCTGCTTTTACGAATAAGCCTTCCATGATGCCTTTTCAATAAAATTCGGAATAAAACTCAACAATCGTAACGACAACTTGAAAATTTTCGAAATAAATAAATATATATTTTTTGATTTTTTTTACATGGTTTTTCTACATTTTTTACATACCCTATTATTTGTAGACCATACAAATACTTGTTCCGTCCGGGATTCGAACCCGCGGCCCTTAGCGCTGCAACTCATTACTAAGCCACTGCGCCACAGAACCGTCACTTGTCTGTTTCACATTTTTTGCTATTTACAAACATGCGACACGCGACTTCATTATTAATGAAAGAGTGGCAATGAGAAGTGCTGCTACTTTCAATTAATAACCCGTATATGCTGGTCTTGCATTAGTAGGCAGTCACTAGTACTGGGAGGTCTACTTACACTGAACGATATTTTAAGGTCATTGGCATAATACGCGACAAAATCAAAAACTGCGAAGCTGTGGTCGGGTCACTAATCTAATAATAAATCTGTAACTATGGCGTCAGTAACTAAGTACCTAATCATGAACAGTAAAGAATGAAAAGTCGACATTCCTATTGTTATTTAAGCACCCGTATGCTATGCAGTACCTTTTGGCTTTTTGAGTGGCCATACATGAATAAAAACTTAAAAATAAATATCAAAAGTGCCTAAATACTTATTAGAGAAAATAATTTTTTATTAAGGCGCGCGTCAGCTCAAGCGGGCGCGTGACAACCTCACGGAATTAGCCCCGCATGCTGGGCCGCGCAGCGTAGGTATATTTACATGCCTAAAGCGCGGAGTGAGACAGGCCTGGCTTAACTGTGTTTTTATGGTGAGTGTAGAGAACCGGAGACCCTAATACCGAGGCATTCCATTTTACTCCTCAGGGGTAACAACGCATCTTCATTTTGATTCTTAATCGATGATAGATGTAGATCAACGTCTATGGGCTACAACATTCACTAACCATCAGGTGGACTAAATGCTCATTTGTTTTATTCTATAAAAGAAAGTTCTAACATATTTTGAATCATTAATTTGATGCTTTATATTAAACAGTTTCTTCTATTACATGGTCGCTATTTGTTTTAATACCAGTATAATAATAAATTCTACTCATTATTATAACTGTTTAATGAGATTAAGTGATTCTTATTCAAATTACGCGGCTGCTTAACTGTATTGGAGTTTAACAGTATTCTTATTCTTTGTTCGCTGAGTAGGTACACGAAATGGATTCGCGGTTAATCCGTCTAGAAAAATCCAAGCCGCAGACAGACGCATCTCGTTTATAGTGTTGGCGTTACGCAACCAAATGGGGGGGTCATCCCGTCCGCGCCCAAAAGTCGCACCCGCGAAGTGGAGAACAGTCATATCCTATCGATTTGTTAAGATGGCGCGCGTTGGGGTGGGGGCGCGGGGCGGGACGCAGCGTGCAGCCGTGCTTGCACCTGCCCGGATCGCATCCGTGACCGCCGCGACACACTAGCGACATCGCAGCCCAACCGCAATAGCGTACACTGCTATCTACTAACTACTATATTAAATTTATATCGACAGTACCTACCTACCTGTCTATATACCTATATACATAATGCAGCTGATAGCGAAGTTAACGCTCATTTAGTTTTACCAAGACTGGTGGTATTTTAGGAATTCGTCAATTTCTAAGTGTATTGTAATTTTAGATCAGACGCGTCACAAGGGGGAGGGAAATGATTGGTGCTCCTCAGGGAGCACTTAGACTCAATTTACTTAGTTTAAAATATATGCCAAAAATAATGACGAATGTTTTGGTAGTCTATCTATTTTAACTAATTTTACTCTCACTTATAGAAATATCCAAAATATTATAATTTAAATGGTTGGATAAGTGAATCTAATGCATCAAGTTTTTAGCGTTGTAGAGTCACGCTGAAGCTATATTATCATGGCTGCAGCACAAATGGGTCAGCTCGAACGGGGAAGGGCCACGCTCCCACAGAATACCAGCGTAAAATAACCACATAATACCATGTTTCGTATGCTGAGTGTAGAAAATCGAAGACCCTTTTACTGGTAGCGGGGAATTCCATCTAGGTCCTCAGAGATGACAACGCATCTACATTTTTATTTTTAATCTGTCTATGGGTGTCTATGGGCTGCTACATCCACTTACAATCAGGTGGAATGTGTGCAGTATGCTCATTAAATTAAACTAATTTTACAGATTTAATTAAGGCGATTACAAGTAAGGCCTTTAATGCCTTACTTATAATCGTTGATTATCGCCTACTCAAATTAAGCATTAATTTTCTCTTTATCTGTCACTTTCTATTATCATTTAGTGAAGCGAGAGAGAACCTTAAGCATTCCTTAAATTGACGTAAGTTTTGATGAGTAAGGCCGTTAAACTTTAATATCGACGAAATTAATATTAAACGTGAATAAGTAAGCAACAATGCGACCAAAATCGAGGCAGTTCTAGAAGCCGTAGCCGTGGTAACTGAGTGGATGAGTATTTTTTTATCAAACCTCAATCTAGAAAATGGAAATAACCTCCATCTTTGCCAATAATATTATGATTGTTTCTATCCATAGTTAATCAAATATCTGCCTGTCCTAAAATACATCTACTAGGCTCTTAGTCATAAGAATCATGTTCAGAGATCACGGGGACCGTACTCAGCGTTGTACACGGCGTGTGCTACAAATCTTTTGAAAAATTTACAAATCACTCAAATTTAAATTAGTACGTTTAAAAACATACTTGTCATTGTCACGAACATTCTCCTGATAAGTTTTGAATTGCGTAAGGCATCACTGAAACCTACCATTATATTTATTTTAGTAGAAAAGTATGCTTAAGTTTTTAGCCTCACGGAAAAAACATCCTTAATTCGACTGTATTTTATTTGTATATTATATGTTACGCAGTTTTTGATATCGGTTTTTAGTTTTTTTTTTTAAGTTTTATTTTGAACTTATATTAATTTATTCTCTCTTCTTTTTAATTATGTATATATTAATAACAGTTATTTTCTCATTTTAAATATAAAACTTAATTTAAAAAAATGTTTATCGGCTTATGAGTGGAGATCAATTAACCACGTATTCAGTTAGCTTATCAATATTGTGTAAATAAATGTTTTCCGAAAAACACAGGCTTTTTACAAAATATCCTAACGTTACTTAAGTTACGCAATCAATGCGCCGCTGGACATGGAATAGATCTATTCCACAGTGGAGAGGATTTGTGATAATCGGTGTGATTGTAGTAATAGTTTTGCACCTTTGATGTTTCTTCCCGTCGCTGATCTAGGCAATAGATTTTTTTTTTAAATTCAATACGTACCAGTTTTTATTTTCGTCTAGGTGTGTCCATTTCGTCATTTAGATCGAGACTTACGCTTCAGTTAGGTAAATGACGAGAAGGAAGACCCTTATAACTGTTGACTAAGTATTTCAGCTTAGTCCTCAGGGGTCACAACGCATTCGCATTTTCATTCTTAATCGAAGATAGGTGAGTGTCTATGTCACAACACCCACTTACTCGTTGGTCACAGTTACTTAAATATAGGTCACACTTGTATAAGAATAACGTACATCATTATCCTAGCTCTTGTTGAACAGGCCAGGATAATGATTGAGGATATACTTTGGACGAGAATTTTCTTTAGTTGCCTCTTACGGCAATCTTGGGACGAGCTGAACTGATGGGTTCTGGTACTACGACACCACACGACAAGTCAGCTGTTTGCTGATTACTGTAAGTTTTAATGTTTTTATACGCAAACGATGATTATTAAATAAATAATAAATATTCACGAAAAAAAATTCGGTAGTTTCCACAAAAAATACACTACCCTCAAATCAACAAGTGTTCCGGATTGGCACCGTGCGTCAACCTCTCCACCGGGGAGTCGAGTGTCGCGCCCTTTGCAACCGCGTCGCTCACCCGTTCCCTGGCGACCGTTGTCGCTTCCAAGGTCGGCGAAACGGGCGCTAAGGTGACACCGCACTATCAATCGACAAGCACACGAGGACTTGTTTCTTTGTAAACACAACTGATAATTTACTCGCTTATTGTAAAGCGTTTTCAAATGTTTCCAAGAATCAAAAATTAAAAACATTAAAGATGTGAATGAGATGACATGAGAGAAATTAAAGCCATACAAAATATTTACGCAAATATTTACTTCCGCTCCGATTCAATGAATTTTGCTGTCGCTGGACCACACTCTCATAACATTTATTGAATTTTATCACTTCACTCGATCCACACTGGTTTGAGAAGTCTTTGTCATGAAAGAAGTCAAACAGACAGATAGTCTCCTTGAAATTGCTGTCAAATTCCACACTTGACATTTTAGTTTTTTTTAAATATAGCCGATGTTCGTTTGACACAAGCGAAGTTACAGTTCACCTGATAGTAAGTGGCTACTGCAACCCATGGACACCTGCAGTCAACTTCGAATGCCAATATGCCAAATATAAATAGAGTAACAGCCTACATACTTTCCTCAGATCACAGGCAAGGCACAGCTTTATTTATTTATTAAACCTTACTCAATGTCTAGGAATACAAAATACCAAAGGTAGACTTAATTCATAAAGCATTCTGTGCTTATCAACCTTAGGGCAGTGATATAACGTCGTAGGCGGTTACAAAAACTTGTTGGCTGTATCTTGTTGTGTACATAAATATATGAATAAAAAAACTGGGAGGAAAAATAAAAATTCACACACACTACTGATACTAAACCTACGCACATATGCACATACAGATACACACATACATATTTCGCTCCCCTTACTGCTTAAACCGACTAGATATTATTTATATATTATATAAATGTACATAGCTTCTAAAGTTTAATAAACCGTTATCTTCACAGTCGGATTATTTCTGTATCGTTGAGGCGATTTACATAATATATAAATTGCAGTAGGACACAGCCAAACCTGAAACTATTATTTCTAGACAATACAAACACTTGTTCCGTGCGGGATTCAAATTCGTCGCGACCAAACGCTTAGCAATTGCGCTGCGGAGCCGTCAAATGGTCAGATGGAGTAGGAAAGTGATGTCTGTTGTTTGTTCCCGAAATATGAAAGAATATTTCCGGGATGAAACCATGAAATCCAGCGGAAAGATCATCAACATTCTTTCACCGCCGAACACATTGTAAATCAGTACCTTCTTAAAATTGCGATTCACTATTACTGAATTGCGTACTTGCTATGTTATCGGCTATTACTTGAGCTACTACTACGAATATACTAAATTTATTTATTCTTAATTTATATTTTTGAACTAAATATACTAATTAGTTAAATATATTTCGTTGGCCAATTGACCTGCTATTCATTCTCATACTGATCCCGCTAAAATCCAAGCATTCTTTGAATTTTAATTGGCCATTACCCGTTGTTAATACTTTATTTGGTATGAATTTAGGACTCAGGTTGTAAGATGATTGAAAATAAAGGTTTTTATTTCATTAAGTCTTCTTTCTTTCTTTTGACCGTGTAGTGGCGGTGTAAGAATATCCACTACCCTACTATACTGTACGTCCTAGATGGGCAGCAGCGTCTCCCTGATAACAACTCAAAATTATTAAAAAACTGCGGTTGCCAACCCGCCTGCCAAGCGTGGCAACCATGGCAAAATCCCCCTTGCGAAGCTATCTACGGGGGAGGCCTATGTTCAGCAGTGGACTTTTAAAGGCTGTAATGAATGGATGAAGTCTCCTGTGGTAAACATCTTTAAACTTTATTACTTTTTTCACAAAGTATGACAAGATTTATTAATATTTTGTGGTCATATTCAGTTTAAGTCAGGTTATGAAGTGTATCTGCGGTTTCAATTTAGTCATCGCGACTACCGCATATAAACTGAAATGGTAGTAACGAAGGTGCGGCTGTATCATTTTTTTAATGATGTATTATGGATTTTAATGACTCTTATTAAGTCTCTAGTATTTGTCCAGTTTTTGCTAATAACTTAGGAATTCAAATTTAATATTTAAGTAAAAAAAAGTGTTACAGCCTCTATAACCGTCCTACTGCTCTGCACAGTTCTCTCCTCTTCAATTACTCTCCATAAGAATTAATATACATAAGAACACCTCACCCGTAACCCGTTAGGTGTGTGGTGATTTCTTGTAAGACGGTTCTTGGATTATTTCATTCATTTATCCAATAAATCCCATCTACTGCTGAAAAACGAAAACATATTAGCTATATGGTTGGCAACTGCAAGTTTTTGATAATTTTTGAGTAATTATCAGGAAGATGCTGCTGCCTATCTCCTATTTTATTTCCCTCTGTCGCCTCTTACGGCACCAACGGGATGATATGGGTTACTGGGTTCTCTTATGCCGCGATCATCATAATATATCGATGGTCTAGAAGACAAACGTAAAATATTAACAACTATATAAACGACTAAATGCAAAATTTTGTGATTTACACTTTTTAATGCCAAACATTCTAAATGAATAGGCCGCATTTTCTGCACTTATCGGAAAGCCATAATTCCATCTCTTTCGGTCTAAACCAAACGTGTACATTTATAATAAGAAACGTGAGGCACGAGGCAAAAGAATGAAAGTCGCTTATTTACCCATGATAAAAATGACAAAATGTACTTTATCTGAGTATTGAAATTCACACAAACTTTAAGTGTTTTATAATGTCACTAAAACCTAAAATTGGTACCTAATTTACATGACAATTTAGGTGGAGTGTTACAAATAACTATATTTATTTAATAAATTTTATTTTAATTTCTAACAATTACATAATAATTGAAAATTATATTATGCTATACACAAATGCACTAAGTGAACTACTGAATAACAAAATAATGATCAAAAGTATTAAGTGAATGTAATTTTTTCAATACTGAGTATTTCCCAGTACTTTTTATAGTTGAGAACAATTGTTTCAAATTAATTGTATAACAGATAAATACCCTAACTAATAGCAGAAGTATAAGATACGTTACACTGCTCAGCTTTACAAACTAACAGGTCAAAGTTTAAAATTTATTTAAACTGCTCTCCTAAAAAATTACAATCTCTGTAATTAATACGTTTGTCTTCTAGACCATCGATATCATTATCTTAGATTATTATCATCTAGCGAAATATATATACAAACCGTAAAGGCTCCTAATACTTATAGTATCGGGTGAAAGGCGATCGTGGTATAATATTTATGTCAATAAAATGTTTACTATATTTGTAATTCTTAGCCGACTTTAAAAAAAGGAGGTTTCTCAATTCGACATTTTTTTATGTTTGTTACGCGATATCTTCGCCAAGTTTGATCCGATTTTAATGATTCTTTTTTATTAAATAGGCTATGCCTCAATTAGTAGTTTCATTTCAATTCAAAGGAAAATTCCACCCTAAAGGTTGAAAAATACGGATGTTTTTTTTTAATGTAACTATTTGGATGACGTTCTTGTTATTACCTTGAGGTTGTGACATAACTTAGTATTCTTAAAAGTGGACAAAAAATTAAACTGTTAAAAAGTAAAAACCGACTGAAAAGAACTAAAAAGATTTGAATACCAGCTGAAACTGCAGCTTATTCTGAAGTCGGGGCATTATTTCTTCGATACGCTAAATCTATAACTAACAACAACAAAACTAGTAGATCGAGTATATGCGGTTGCTGTATAATAAAGTCAAAAATCATTTTCATCGTACAACTATAATGGCAAAAGCTTGCTAATAATATCTTAAGCAAACACCGTAACATATTGACAACATGAACGTTTCATAATAGTTATCAGAATCATGGTTCTTCAATACTCCTTAATCAAGATAATTTATTGTGCAGATGCAACAAAGAATGCTTTCAACGTACTGTAATTTTAGCCAATTCACAGATGCTTAGATTTTTAACGTATTAACACCAGTGTCATGTTGCAGTGGCACAGTCGGAAGACTCGCCGGTCGCGATGAAACTCAAGAAAATTTGCCTTAAGACGCCTATAGGCGAGGAACAGGCAGCACAAGCAGTCCTCGACCCAGCGTTAGGTGAGTACCAGTATAATTTAAAACTTGTTGAATGTTTTTTTTTTTCATATTTTAATATTGAATTTATGTCTAACATTGGGGTTGCGGAATTTTAATTTTAAAGTTAAGGTCGCGAAATTATTTCCGCCATTTCTTTTATTTCTTCGGCGAGGTTTGAATAGTTGGACTTTTCTATAGTGTACTCATACCATTCTTTATCAAATGAAATCAATAAACAAATGCAACATCTCAAAATTATGAAAGTAAAGTACTTAGTATATTCATAGGAAGTATAAATGACAGACACTACACAATATATCAAAATTTCTCTCCTTCAAAATAACGACGACAATTACGCATTTTATCAATAACTTGTAATATTTAGTACGTTTTAAGCGGCACGTGAAACGTTTGTGTGGCTTACACTAGCCAAACTTCTCGACTTTCGAGGGTCGGAAGGTTCGTAATAGCTCTCGAGAGAAGTGTTGGCAAAGATCGTATTGCCCGGGAGGGCTTCAATAAAAGTTTAAAAACAAGACTCGATTTTAATGGCCAACTAGTTGTTTACTGCGACTGTTTGGTCCATTTTTTTTTAAATATAATAAACCTTGTTATTTGAAGTTAGCCGAATAATGAGTCAACAATTCCATTGAAGATCAAGTTTTATAAACACCTACTAAGTTATACACTTACCTTAAAATAATATTAGGTGGAGAGGTTTTTCGATATATTTCAGCAACATTTATGAATTGTAAGTGATAATAATGCGGTTAAGTACCCAAGATTCTTATTCCTATCAGTTTTTTTTTTGGATAGAATACTAATGAAGCATTGACCAAGTGCAGTTAATAAAATCATACAGTGTGAACCAAATAGCCTTAGATCTTTTGATGAATAACAGTTCAGTCACGTTTTACCACTTGGTTAATTTAAAAAAGATTTTAATTGTTCTTGTTATACTTATCATATGAAATACAGAAATGATCTTTGATTCATTAATTTTTTTTACGGGCGTAGCGATTTCTAGTGACACCGAAACCATGCTCAACTTCTTCACCCGCACTCACGCACGCATCTTTCTTCTTTCGTTCTTTAATAGCCTGTAAAATGCCACTGCTGGAAGCAGGGCTCAAACAGTTTAAATTCGAAACCGGTTTCGGTCATTGACCCCAAAACCGGTTTAGAATTTAAACCGGTATTCCTAAACCGGTTTTTGTGGAATACCGGTTTTCTAAATTAGGTTTAGGTAGTAACAATTAACCGGTTAAAACCAAGCTTTGTAATGTCCCCGCCCTCTCCTTACCCCGCTTGTATTCAACTTTGTACGGCTGCGCTCTGTTGAATTCACGAAGTTTTAGACGCACGTACGATATATTCATTGCATCAACGCGACTTCCTTATAACGACATCCCTCATATTTTTCATCTTTCAGCAATAACCGTATTATAATTACCACTTCTGAGGTAAATAAAGTTTAATTAGAAGTCGTGTCTTTACACGATAAAAAATTTGTTATTATATATATTAATAAAATAAATTACCATTTTCACATCTCTTTAATGAGGAACTGAAGCATATCTTAATATGTTGTATACGTACAAGATGCTACTAAAATATTAGTTTTTTAAAATAGAGTAGAAGGTAACCACATAGACGAAATTGACTTTACTGATACTGAAGTCAATAAAGAAAGATAATAATTTGAATCTAACAAATCATTATTATTAAAATCGGCTATATTTTGCTGTCGACTGTCACGAAATACATATACTGAAAATTCCTGTCATTTACTAACAGTAATTATTAATAACTCCCAATTAACTAGATACTCAACAGTATAAATCACACTGATATTTACGATCTTGTATTGAATTATAAAAGAGAATGATTAAAAGTGCAACCAAGTTTCCTCACGCCTCAAGATCAAAATAATATAGTGATCGCTTTTGAATTTTTTACAAACTTTCATACTTTACCAATATCAAAGAAAATATACACTACGCGAATCAATATGGAGTTAAATCTATTTAAATAAATAAAATTGAAGTATCTGTTTGTAATGTCAAAATAACAGATTTTTACCAAATACATATTATGAAAGTTGGGTGCGTTGCCGGCCTTTTAGAAGGAGTAAGCTTTTTTCTTGAAGGTCCCTAAGTCGTATCGGTCCGGAAAAATCGCCGGTGGTAAACAATTCCACAGAGAAGTTGAGCAAGGAATTATTTAAGGAATTATTAGTTTTATACGTGGTAGAGCCATGCTGCAGCTATATTAGTAGTATAGCTGTAGCACAAATGAGCTGGCTCTACCGAAGAAGGAACACGCTCTCACAGAATATTAGCGTAAAATAGCAGCTTAACACTGCTGTGTTTCGTATGGTGAGTTTAGAGAACCGGAGACCCTTTTACTGGAAGAGGCATTCCATCTTAGTCCTCACGGGTGACAACGTATCTGCATTTTGATTCGCAAACGAGGATATGTGTAGATATCTAAGGGCCACAGCAACCACTTACCATCAGGTGGACTGTGTGCTTGTTTGTCACCCTATCCTATAAAAAAAAGGAAGAAAACTCCTAGTAAAACGCAGAGTGGTGGACCGTCAAGCATCCAGATGGAAAGGATGGTGAAATATGGCGGCTGGAATTATCCAAACCTCAGAGTACTCCCTGTGGTAGATGTGATAGAAAATGCGAAGGGATGCAACATCCCTACGCAGTGCCAGTGAATCGACGCGATCAGAAAGAACTCGGACGTCAACGATTCGAACCGCTCTGCGCTGGATGCGGTCAAATGGAAGGAGCTGGCACTGGGGTGCCCAGGCCTAGAGATGAGAACAGTATTCCATGTGAAGCCGAATTTGCACTTTGTAAAGTTGCAAGCGATGTGCCGACATGAAATACTGCCCCGCTCTGCTGAGCACGTTAAGCTTTTTAGAGGCTAATTTGCCTTCCCTTCCAAGTGACCACGAAACTGCACTATTCAATATGTCGCCGACGATTCCGATGCTAGCTAAGGCAGCAAAGGAGTGCCTTGAAACTGTGAAGGTACGACAAAGGGGTTCTTTTTAGCGATAAACGCGCAGACTCGACTTCAGACATAAGTTTGTTCTGGTACTCGGCAACGTTTTCCCGAGAAATATTGGCACGGCTTGTATATAAAGCATCACCAGTGCTGTCGTCCACATAGCAATGAAAGTTACCAGTTTGCAACATATCATTTATATGCAGAAGAAATAGCGTTGATGATAGCACGCAGCCTTGTGGAACATCAGCCTTAATAGGCTTATAATCAGAGCATACACCGTCTACTACAACCTTGATGCTCCGATCAGCAAGGAAACTGTTGATCCAATTGCACAATTTCTCGGGAAGCCCATAGGAATAGAGCTTCGAAAGAAGCGCTTTGTGCCAGAACCGATCGAAGGCCTTCGCTATGTCCAAACTAACGGCCAATGCCTTCCTTTAGACTCTACTACCTACGCCCATCTATGAGTTAGGTAAACCAGAAGATCACCAGCTGATCGACCCCGACAAAACCGTTTACAATAGATTCCATTATTTTTGAGAAGAAGGAGGTGGACGGCTTTAAAGGATTGGGTGGACCAAAGCTGTCTTCCATGAATTCGAAACTACACCTTAGGGTAGGAGTACCGGAAAAGACGCGTTAAAACCGGTGCCAACTTCAGAGCACACGTGTTCAGCACAATGGGTGGGACTCCATAAGTCCCTCGTCTTGTTGACGTTCAGGAGAGGATTGCTTTGCGAACCGTGCGCTGTGTAAACCGCACATCCGGCATAGAGCAATCACACCGCGGGATGGTCGGCGGTGTGTTCCCCCCGTCATCGAGAGTCGAGTTCGAGTCGAGAGGAAGATTAACAGATCGGCTTTCTCCTTTGCGGATGGGCCAGTGACTCCTCTCTGTGCTGAGATGGAAGAGATGGCTGACAGAAGTTCCGTTAGACAGCCTTGGCAAGAGACCAGAATGCACGGTTCCCGAAGGAAGGCGAACTAGCTTCTCGCCAACTCTGCCGATGTGCTCTGACCTTAATGACTATTTTGAAGGACCTGGAGGCGGAATTATACTTCTTTTTAAGAGCGCTGGTATTTACATCCCGAGATGTTGATGCGTCAGTCTATGCCCGGTATATTGTAATGCTATTTTACTGAGATCTGCCTCCGATGGGCACCACAGAAGTTGGAATAAAAGTTCCATATCCTGAAGTACCACATCAGCAACAGAATCAGCAACAACCCTGGGAGTATCCAGCGAGAAGTAAACCCGCACCCAACGGTAGGATGCAAGGAAAGACCGCATTCCGTCCCAATCCGCCGACCTGTAATGCCAAACACGGCGGCAGTCTGCAGAACGCAACTGCAAGAGGAGCGTGAGTGGCACCACACCGGACAAGACAATGGTCCTAGCAGTCAAGAGGGCGTCTTCAGAAACCTGATATCCATCCGGTTGAGAGGTCAGCAGAAGGTCCAATAGGAAGGTGCATAATCCTCCACATCTGGAATCCGAGTAGGCGAAGTAACCAGCTGTAAAACCATATGCCAAGGCAAAGTCATAAACAGATCTCCCGCATGATCGGTTAAATGTGAACCGAGCCATTCGACGTGGTGGGCGTTAAAATTGCCAAGGATAACGATCTCTGCTGTAGCAAAGAATCTGTAGCCATTTGGACGTGTTCAATGAGTCGGTCTGTTTCGGCATTACCGCTATGGGACCTATAGAGGCACCCGTAGACACGGGGATAGTCGTCGCCGTCTACGCGCAGCCATAGGATGGACAAGTCCGTACCTTCAAGACTGCCGAGGAGTTGAAAACAGATGTCTTCTCTGACGCATACGCAAACTCTCCAGAGGGAGTGTTCTAATTTGTACCCCGGTAGGTCTTTGAGAGATATGAAGTATCAGCCTTTAAGCGACACTTAAGGACACCTGAGTCTCGGTTAAAAAGAAAGGTCGGCTTCGTCCCCTCTCTTCGTCCCCCGTATACGCGGGGCACGAAGGAGGGGCACCACTCAGGAAGAGTAGGGCAGCTTGGGCGTGGATGCTCAGCGAGGAGATCAGAGGAGGATTCTCCGTCACCAGGGGTGTTGGTACCTCCTAGTTTTGTTTGATTCCGCTACCATTCATGGTATTCTGCGAGGTCGTGGTATTACCCTGGTTCGGGCCGGCCCATCCGTGTGACATCAAAAGCTGCCGCGTGGCTCACTGTTAAAACGTAAACGTGGAACAAATTTTATTTACATCATAAATAAACAACCGATACACAAAATGAATTATTTTCTTCGTATGAGACAAGTCCAGTCTTAACGAATAAACCAAACACAATAACTGATTTTCCACCGGGCTCTTTTTGCGCGAATACTTCTCTAATACTTTAACGTTTTCGTTAATGCCAAACTCCCACTAGACACTCTGATCGCGAGTGAAAGAACGTGTCGCTTAAAGGCAGATAATTGACCATAAGTATGCCCGCATGCGTCGACACGGCATAAGCAACTCACAACATGAATCTACCTATCCCATTCATAATTACTTTTACGTTTTACGGAATTAACCGGTTAATTTGGGTGTCAAAACCGGTAAGTAACCGGTAACCTTTACCGTTTAGGTTAGTTAAAAACCGGTTACTTGTTTAACCGGTAATTGAAGGAGCGATATATTTACCGGTAATTAATCGAAATTAACCGCTCTTTTTAAACCGGTTCCGAGCCCTGGCTGGAAGGACAAATCACATGCACCGCCTAAACCCATATTGATGGTTGCAAATTGTTATAGATGCATACCTATGCGTAGTTTCGGTGTCACTTGGAATGTACACAGCGCTTCGTCTATAATTGTTGGTCTGAGATTTTGAAAAAATAATTAAAAAAAAACACGATTGCAATCTTTCTATCGTCTAATCTACATTCTAAGATATTTATTTAATTCAAAGAGGCAATACGCCCGTTTTAATTTAGCTAGTCGTGTAATAATATAGTTTCATTTTGCACTCGTTTTTAGGACGTTTTCAAGGTGATTCGGTGTGATGATATAGCGTAAGTACCGGTTTGCTTGAGCGTCGGCACTATGAGTTTTCACAGCCGGCCGCCTCCGACGCGACATGGTTCCGTTGATTGGGCCGCGCTTTTATTCCCTGTCGCGGTTCGCATCGGCAGTAGTGTGATATCATCAATTTAATTGCGGCCGCCGATATATTACATACACCAATAAAAAGCAACATTTATTTCAACATTCATGAATATAAAAACAGCTGGAATGGAATTTGTGCACGTGCATATACGCTGCAATGGAATACTCAAATATGTTATTTGAAATAAATTGGGTCCGACACTCAGTTTGTCTTACTTTATAGGAATTGTGAAATTCGGGTGTTAAATTATATCGAGTACGTTATTCAGATTCATTTATCGTAATAATTATATGATCAATCTGTAAATTTCGCCATTACCTGAAGGTTGTTCAAGTCATTCAACATCTTTCTCTTCTCTAATCTCTTATTTTATATTATCTTAAGATACAGTGTGAGTGATATGAAAAATATAAATATTTGATTGTAATAGCTATACTTATGAAAAAAATCTTAAGGACTCTAAAGCTCTAAATATCCTGAAACATTTAGTGGCTTTCATAGACTTTTTTTTATTATATTTAAAGCATATTCAATACCTACGCAGGGTATGCGTGTTGCTCTCATTACCGCGCAACGTTACTAAAGCCAGACATTTCGCATTAGTGATGCTGCTTCCCGACACCGGTCTGTTGTGTTTGTTGCTATGTTACATGTCTATATTATATCGAGATGATATGAAATCACAGGTGACTGACCTAGCACAAGTAATGTCTGGTACTTACATAGAGTGACTTATTTATTTGCTTTGCTGTGCTTTATTTTGTTTAATTTAATTGGTTAAATGTATATTAAATAACCATATAAATGATTTCTTATACTTACGCGAATACTACACTTTGAATAAAACAAATTTTACGATTTATATCAGGTTTTTTTTAAACTTTAAAATGTTGGGAATTATACACTTAAAATTAAACGCGATAAATTCCATAAATGTATTAATTTGACGAGAGCAATCTAGTTACATGAAAATTATCGATCCAACATAATATGTATAGCAGTGACAGATCGATTCTCGGTTTCTTATGGGTTTTCTGACACGTGGTTAAACGTACTCAGTCGTGAAGTAAACTGAATATAATATATAATTGTGTTAAGTCTGCCAACACGTATTGGTGCAACGTGGCCGGCCTCATCTCTTATTTTGCATAATATGATCATTCGAGAGTTGAGTGAAAGCTTTGAGGTATTTTCCATTATCCTTCAACAAGGTGGAGGCAGACATTGAGCAGTGTACAGAAAAATATATGCATGTACATGTGTTTAAAACCTGAGCATGTGGAGGTGTATACACAATGTTAGATTTATACGATGGTATAATATTGATTATACGCGTTAGATGAATACGATTCATTTACTAGATGGTAGGTAGGTCTCGCCTCTATTTCTACTTAGGCTTCAGATTAGCTAGCACTAACCTCTTCCCTGTCTTGACACAAAGTAGCAGTGCATGCACCGCTGGTGTTCCGACTTGAATATTCATTCCATCTTAGTTCTCAGAGGTGACAACGCATTTGTATCATTCAGGTTACAAGTCTCTATAAGCTGCAGTAGCCGTTTACAATCAGGTGGACTGTGAGCTCGTTTTTACTCTAAATATTTAAAAAAAATGTGGCTTAAGGAGTATACATAGTCCAAGCCAAAGTTGAAGCTTCGTTACAATTTCATTGAAACTGTAAGTTACTTCTATGATACTTATCAACAGACACATCAACGTTGTGGATTAGTTCTTATCTTTTACATACAGAATATAAACATTTACGAACTGTTACTTCTGGTAATCCAAGTGAACTATTTGAATTGAAATTTTATATTATTACTTTATCTGTCCTTGAGGTTTCTTTGGAACATAAGTTTGGCGCCATTCAAGTTGTGGGTGCCATATGGCTAAATGGCAATGTACTGGCATCAATCGCAGAAGACATCCTTGTATTAGACAATACCAGTGTGCGATACCTACTAGTTACATGGTGCATCGATCTGTGCGAGGTAATAGCAACTGTAACGTCTTACCGAAACGTCACAGCGCTAGACTGATGATTGTCAAAATGTTTTAAACTAATAGTAATATTACTATTAGTATAGAATAAGGGTGACCAGCGAGCACGCCTGATAGTAAGTGGATGCTGTGACCCATAGACATCTACATCTATCCTCGATTGAAAAATCAAAATGCGGATGTGTTGTCACCCCTTGAGGATAATGTCTCGTTTCCAGTAAAAAGGGTCTCCGGTTCTCTCCTCTCATCATAAATAATAAATTATTGTAAGTAATTGTAAATTACTTACAATAATTTCAATTGCAAAACAACAATTTTGTAGGTATATCACTAGCTAAAGGCCTAATGCACAAATAGCTTCATTGCTTTCAACAGTCTTATAAAATCACAACGTTCGTCCGTCACGCTTTGAAAATCACAAAATTGTAACAGCTCGTTTGATGGCACAACGCGTCGATCGCGCACACGGGTGGAATAACCTAAAATTAGATGCGCGTACACCGATCCTCGGACGCGGAACTCGTCGTCACAACACGTACACAAAAATTACCGATATGCCGATTGTTCGTTTCATTTATTTCGCGGGAACTATCTTTAAAAACTGATGATGATGATGATGTTCCCATGCCGGTTTTCGATCACTAAAGTAATAAAGTAAGTAGTAAGAAACTGAAGTGACTAATGAACTTACAGTCGACCTGATGGTATGTTATTATTGCAGTTCATGTACATCTGCAGCCAACTTCAAGCAAAGAAAGCTCTGAGGACTAAGATGAAATGCTTCATATTGCTTGTTAGTATCCAAATGTGCTGATATATGCAGAGGTACGCAGCCTTAAGTATACACACTAACACAGAGGGTCTTACCCGACCTAACCTACCACATTCTGATATCACACGTGCGTTAAGGTCTTTTGTAGATTTACTTTTACTTCAAGACATCGTCTCGTAAAATTTTTATTTTACGCTAATACTGCTGTAAGTAGTCTGATATGAGGATACGTAATTATACTAACTAATCTGGTAAAGAAAGAAGGATTTACTTGCATAATAAAGTTCATATTAGGTATGGTCATTTTATTTAATAAAGTAAATCTTTAAATTTTCCTGTATGATATATCTGAGTATGCTGGCTCTCCATACCATTGAAACTGCGAAAGAGCAATAATTTGCCAAATCCGAATTTCCCCAAGTGGGTGTTAAGGGAGAAGCATATAGCCCGATAATATCCTTCAGTGTGCTGCATACTGCCGGAGGAGGGTTGGGTATGCGAGGCGGCGTTGTTTCGGACAATAAGCCGTGGCGTTGCCACGGCCGGAGTTACAACGGGAACAATTTACATTGCACGCCCGTGGCTAACGATTAGGAATTCGAGATCCGTCAGGAACTTTTTTAGTGTTTAATTGTTAGAGCAACAAATAATTGAGTATCATATATAACATAATGGATATGCAATTAACTTTCGAGTCCTTTATTAATGCTTAGGATAACTAAATTTTCTCTGGTTATAATTGGATAGGGATAATAGTTATTTAGACTAATGATGCAAACTGAGCGGCCATTGCATTCGAATGCAAGAACATCGCGGTTCTTTAAGATGTACAGACGCACCGGGCTTACTCCTTGCGCTCGTCGTCGCCGGTAATTTGATTGGGACCGAAGCTGTCACCTATGCGCCGCAGTCGGCCGGCCGTCGCTCGGCGGCTATCGATTAGAGCAGCCCCCCGGCCGCGCACCGCGCCGCCCGCGAACCGGATCTCGTCACGCCGCCATTGTGTACCCGCGACGCTTAAACGCATTCGTTTCTCCCGATGCGAAAACGACGCATTCCTTCCGCGCCCGACCGCCCCGCCGCCCGCGCCCCCCGCATCCTCCGGGCCGCGCCATCGCGACAACACCGCAGCGTCACGGGACCGCACCGATCCCCGCGTTACACTTTACAAACGCTCTTGAGGGCCGCGATGCACCATCGCGACATGACCTAGCTTTTAGTGTTACCTATGACAGCTCGCAATATGGCTAGAACAGTATTTTCCACGACCTTCATGAAAATGAAACTAGTTCTTTAAATATCAACCCGCTGTAGCATCCGCAACTGTGTTCATTACAAATCTTGACCTTTTGTATGCTTAACTTAGAAACTTTTTCATTACTACATGAACATTTTACTAACACTTTTTATAATTTCAAACCACATCCGTTCGGACAGATTAATGAATGCTTTTGCAAATCGCAATACTTTTTCTTTTATATTAAAATTATATCAAAGGAGAAGTATAATTTTCATATCAAAGGAGAAGTAAGGCAGTTAGAAATTATTACTACTATTATAACTAATGTTGAGAAATCTGTTCAAAAATGGACAAGGTCCAAATCCTGCACACTGGTAATGGGCAGCAAGCAACAAGCATTATTACTACGATGATATCGGTTCTGCTGCGCTCACAACCCAATGCCCAATCAGGAAACTCTTAATAAATTAAAAATGTTATTTTCTTATAAAACTGAAGTGACAAACGAACTTACAGTCCATCTGATGGTAAGTGGCTACCACAGTGTATAGACACATGCAGCCTGCTGCCAGCGTCACACTAAGAAGGCTAGAGATGCGTTGTCACCTCTGAGGATTAAGATGGAATGCCTCCCAGACTGTTACTACTATACTGACTCTATGTGCCGGACCGGAACACAGCATTGCAAATTGCTGATTATAATAAAAACTGCTATTTGACGGCAGAAATAGGTAAAAGGGTGATCCTGTCCATACGTGATCTGCGGCAGAAAAGGAGTCTTACCATTAGTAAAAATAGAATGTCTGCATTGTTTATTGTTGTCATATTGAGACCAAAGAAGAAAAAATATGAAAAGTTACCGAAATCATGAATACATTACGTGAGTAATGTAAAGTTATCATTAAGTCCCTATTTAGAAATTATTATTTGTGACGCTATAGCAACTTCTTTAACATTTCGTGAAACAATATCCACAGGCATGAGTTATGCCCGCGACATTGTTCAAGGGTTTAGCACTCGATTTAAAATACATCGTACACATACACCCCGAATCCGTAACCCGCTGGCACCGATGAAGATGTTTATAGCAATTTTTACCACTTGCTCAATGTTGAAGGGAAACATCTTATCGAAACCTACATTATTTAGGTATTATATATTATGACAAAGACTTGCAGTCACCGGGTGTTAAAGGTCCAAACCTTCTCTATCTACCTCTTTAGATAACTATATTATTTTATCAATTATAATATCTACAACTTTTGTCAATTAGTCAATTTATACATTTAAAAACTTTTATTACAACGCCCGTAGAAGCCTACTATAAATGATAGAACTACCATTTGTAATTTATATTATTGCCTTATTGTACACTAAGTGCTTGATATTTTTTAAATACATATTTCTACCCTAAACAGTAGTGCATAATGCATAAAAATAAACAATTTCTTTTTCGGTTTAATGAGCAAGTTACAAAAGAGTATATTTTATTTATCCGTCATATATATTTCTTTATTTGTTGATAGTATAGTAGTGACGTAATACTTTTACTTTAAACCCAAACCACAGCAAGGAACGATGAACTCACTTTTCAATAACATCCAAAATAAATATAAATATCGTAAAAGTGCGATGGAAAGCGGGCCAGCTCGGCTGCAAGTGCAGTGACGTTGGGCCGTTGCGCAACTTGCATTTACGTTCAGATATTGGTCAACCACATTCAAGTTAATCGCAATTCGAGCGTCCACTTTGCCTGTTTGTATTAAATTTATCCACATGTGAAAGGTAAACTACCAGGACTTTAAAATTGAAAGATTGCAGTCTGTCATTTGCACAAAGTATGTAAAGCAGCAAGGGCGTATGACGTCGCTTAACGAAATATTGGCAGTACTTAATTATTTGGATAGTTCAACGATTTAAAAATTGTAGTACCTACATAAACAAATTTATTTTGTATTCGTCCAAGTGCTTGTCACAGTATTGGAAAAGAAAAAGAATCCAATTATAATTCGACATTCGTAAAAAATAGCAGAAATATTCAGTACAGTTGTGGATGAAGGTGAAACTTTCTTTGCAGGCGACCCGTAGACGTATAAGAAACGACGCCCTTGCCGATGAAGGTTACTCGGGTCCAGTCGCCGTATATTTTACTGCGAGCTATTTAAACGGGATTACTCTAAGAAATTTAATCTCGTTATTCGTCTTTAAATTAGAGAGTTGGATAAAATCTCGCTTCTTATTCTTAATCTTAAATTATTTGAGTGTAAAAAGAGACTGATTCATAATTTACAATAAGAATAGATTAATGTACTCACATATTGTTTAAGTATGTATCACATATTATATAGATGATTGTATTTAATAAAGACGCTTAGCTTTTGATTTAAACAACCAATATTTTTGTAACACATAAGCATAACTTTCTTTATTACATCGCTTGAAAAGTATTCAATCGAACACAAAGGTGAAGGTGAAAGACAGGACTATAAGTTAACTAATCTATCATGACAGTAATATATCATGATCTTTTTGGACTTACAATTTAGTCTGTTTTAATTAACAGTTGAGTGGACTTGCGTCCACGCGAACAAAGACAACCATGGGAAATAATCGGTGAGGTTTGTTACACAATATTATTACAAATTCGCTGCGAAAATATTTAGTAGAGCTGATCCACTTGTTAGACGTCTAGACTAGGCGTAATTGTCGCACCATAATATAAAAAGCACATTTAAGGCAGGATAATGTTGCTATGTTTAGCATCGTGAAGTGACAATACAAGTTGAAAAAAATAATAATCTTCGATGCACTGACATTCGATACATGTGGGGTACATGAATGTATGTAGGAATAATAATTGAGAATTTCTAATCCATTATTCGGTCTTAGGTCAACATGATACACCAAATTGCCAAAGTTCAGGTCTGTAACTCATTTCGTCTACGAGCTAGATATTCATTCTTTAACTAGGTAGTAATGTATTCAATTTTAACTTCAAGAACGGTTTTTATATCTATAAGAAGAACGGTCGAGGCCTTTGTCTGCCATCTTCGCTCCTATCTAACGGTACAGATGAGGAATGTTGACGTAGACACCAGGAATCGGATTACAACAACCCACCACGAATATCACCATTCCATAAACAGCAAACCTTGTAGATTCACCATAATGCGACATACAAGAGACGATCCACCGTCCCCTTTACAAGTATCATCACCTTCCTCACCACCGGCGCAAATATGGGACGAATTTAGACCGTAGCGTGCGGTCAGCTTCGTTTTTCTTAGGGAAGCTTGGCACTCTTCGAAAACTATGTACGGCAGCTGAACCTTTTTCAAAATAACGGCGTACTTGTTCTCCATCTGGAACTCCTTTCCCCAGCCCATACTAAAGCATTGCTTTCCCGGAGTAGGCAGGTCAGGTGAGAAGCTCGCTACGCCCATGTGGGGTGGGACCATCAAGTCGTACGGCTTCTTCATTATTAGTACAGAGATATCGTTGTATGCTGGTGTTCTATAGTACTCCTCATGGGTGATAACCTTCTCTATGTCCCGCTTCTGATAAGGATATTGCTTTAGATCTGTCTGTGTGTCCCACTCTCCATCCAGCTAGAGATCCGTAACATATGATGTCGAACAGACAGTGACATTAATAGGGTTACCTGTTAACTTTTTGGGTACGGCACCCTAAAAAGCAACGCTTTAATTATGACTTTAATAGTTATTTGAATTAATAAACATCTGCATAAATAGAAAAAATAAACACAAATGAAGCGGAAGTTATTAAAAAACCTCGCAAGTGTTTATTTATGAAACTCTCACAGACTTAGTATTTCATGAGTACTGAACGTTAATTATGGCGACCGCTAATTAAAGTCGAGCTAGCCCAGGTATTCTCAGAGGAATCCAGCGTTATCTTGGGATATATAATTTAATCAAGCCAGGGAGAACGTAACATCGTATTAAAATGGTGCCTTATAGAGCTGTGGGTATCGGCTTTATTATATACGAGTATCAAATATGCAACCGGAATGCTTGGAGTTGCATACATGCAGAAGAATTTAGCAGTAAATACATTAGCAGTATAACAATTCCCAAGAAGGTGCTAGAGTGGACAGTGGCGGTACACTTTGTTCGTCTAAAAACTCTCTGTTTTGATATGATTAATCGTCGTCGTTGGCAACCTTATTTAATAATGGTGTACTAAACTAGGTGGTAAGACTCCTTTTCTACCTGTGTTCTGGTCATAAGGGTATTTAGAGCCAGTATATGGCCAAATACTCAAATACTACTCAATTGTAAGATGTCGTTAAGACTCGTGGTGTCACAGTCATTTTGACTTAAAGTGATAGAGATAGCACGAGACTTAACGGCATCTTAAAATTGAGCAGCTTTTGAGTATTTGGGCATAAGTATTCCATCTTAGTTCTCAGATGTGACAACGCATCTGTAGGTCTATTTGTTTATAATTTGCTGCAGGTGTTCATTTACTGCAGTAGCCACTTAGCATTTGGTGGACTAATAGTTCGTTTTTTTTTTCTTTTTTTATTAAAACATTGTGTTACTAGCCAATAATTTCTAAATATCGGGCTGCGTAAAGAAACATTCATTTGTCACGTTATTATTTTCCTTATTCAATGTGAGTAAAAATTATTTAAAGACAGGAACAATCACAAAACTAACCACACTCAAAAACCTTCAGTTCGTATTTTTAAATACATTTTAACTCGAGTTAGTGGCCAGGACCAGACCTCCGACCACTGAGCCACACGTTTTCAGACCGTTATATGGTTAATTTTGTTTTTATAATTAAACTTTACCCACATATTATGAATTGAAAAGGAAATATAGACATATTATGGTCAAATGTACTCATGTACTCGGGAAACAATTATTTATAAGCCACATAAGAAAACCTGTTCCATGCGAGATATGGACCCGCGATCCGCAGCACTCTAGCAAAACACCTAGCCAGTGGGCCTTATCGAGCCGTAGGGATAAACGTGGACTTGACAGGAATTGATAAAAAAATCGGCTTTTGTCTTTTACGTTATAGGTGTTTAGATTATAATTTTTTAACAAATATGGATAATGGGTCGGAAATAAATGAATTATTATTATTATTATTTTCGGAAAGTGTTTTTCACTCCTCAGCCCTTAGACTGGAATTCAACTACATTTACGGGCCGAAACCAAAGCAAATGCAGCGTGTGGTGTGTATTTTTATGTATTTTCATGAGGTCCTATATCGTTTTCTTCTATCTGCATGAATTTCCTGACAATTCTGCATGTATTTAATATAGCGGCTTTTTGCAGTGTAATATAGAGGGTTTCTTTTAATTTTAAGCTATGGAGGAGATGATTTGGGATTACGCCTGTTGTGGAGAGGACTATAGGAACTACATATACTTTTTCTTGTCGCCAGATTCTAGTCACTTCATTTTTGAGCCCCGCGTACTTACTAATTTTTTCTGTGATTGTCTTCTGTGTGTTGTGTGTGTTAGGGACTGCAATGTCTATCAGGTAAGTAATTTTATTTATTTTGTCTTGTAGGATTATATCTGGTCTCTTATAATGGATTGTCCTATCAGTAAAAATGGCGCGGTCGTAAAAAAGCTTATATGTGGTATTTTCTAGGGTAATTTTTGGTGTATAATTGTAGTAAGGAGTGTTGGTATTTTTAATGAGTGCGTGTTTGAGTGCTAGTTTTTGGTGAATGACATTGGTCACCTAGCTGTGCCTGTGGGTGTAGTCGGTCTGCGTCAGAGCTGTGCATGCGCCTGTTATATGTTGGATGGTTTCTGGATGGATGTGGCATTTGCGACATTTGTCATAAATTACTGTAGGATCTTTGATTATGTATTTTCTGTAGTTTTTTGTGTTTATGATTTGGTCTTGAATAACTATTATGAATCCTTCGGTTTCCGGAAACAAGTTGCCTATTTTCAGCCATTTATTTGAGGCTAACTTATTTATGTGAGATTGCTCCAAGTCATGAGGGTGCCGACCGTGGAGTACTTTCCTCTTCCAATCTTCAATTTTTTGTATCTGCTGGTTATCATTGGTGGTGTTTTGGGTTTCTATTTGATTGCTTAGGTTAAGTGGAGTGTAGTTAATATCATTTGTTACTACGACTTTATGTATATTACTAGTGCGGGACTTTGTGTAGAAGAATGATGTTAGTCGATCAACTTGTTTCCGCCTTAGGTGCTGGATATCTATTAGGCCTCTCCCTCCATGTTCTCGTTTTATGGTTAATCTCTCTATAGCGGATTTAGGGTGAAGGTTATGTTTCGTAAGTGTTGTTCGCTCTAATTGTTCTGTGTCAGTTTTAGACCATTTTATAACTCCGAATGAGTACGTTAATACGGAGATGGCGAAGGTGTTTATGGCTTTGATGAGATGTTTACCTGAAAGTTGCGTTTTACAAATGGCATTAAGTCTTCTCTTGTATTCCGTAGTTAGTGAACTTTTTATTCGTACGTGATCAAGACCTTTGAGTTGCACATACCCTAAATATTTATATCATTATTATTATTTTACGACAAATCACAAATGTGTTGTAGGGAACACCCAGACCGGGAACAATGGTTTTAGGTCATACAAATTCATACCTCGGGCTAGAATCGAACCTGCGAGCCGCCATTTCACGCTTAGCCACTTACACTGATCCGTGAAAAATTGCACGAACAAAAAAAAACTCACTTTGTATTGTACTCGTAAGTAGTAACGCGTTTGAAATGAGTTTGTAATAAAAATAAAAATATTTTTATGTAATAACTATAGCGACTCACTCCCTAACACGGGTTTTGCACGCGAGTAACCAGTGTTCATCATTTTACGGCTTGATGAATAGACTACAGCATTTTATGCGATTCCTAAATAAAATTTCCACGTATTTTTAAGAAAACCTTTGGCATGTTATTCATTAAATGTTGAAAACTACAACAAAATCTATCAAGTAGTTTTAAACCGCGGATTAGCGACTTCGGTCAACTTATTTAACTATTTCGATTGTTGGAATTAACATTATCAATTTTTAGGATTCCGTACCTCGAAAGACGTAAGTTTGTGAAATATTATGATACTCATCAAAACCTATAGCGTGCTTCCCGTTGACCTAGAATCATAAAATTTGCTAAGTATCACGGTCTCACAGCACAAGTAAAAAGAAAAAAATCGAAAACCGTTAATTTGCGACCATATCACATAAAATAATATTAAAAAGATTTATTGCGATTACTACAAACGTACATTTGAAGTTGGAGCATAACCCGTGATGTTGACCAATGTATGGGATAACGTATTTTCCCGCTGCTAACTAAAGTTTTTCTTCTTCTGTCCGACTTACCTTCTCGTTAGAGCAATATTCGGTGCTTACCTAACCTGTAACTTATGAATTTCAGTAAGTTCATAATTTTGATGAAATTAGGTACTTATATAACTGTTTACACTGTTATACATATATAATGTATATTAATGAATACTATCTTTGTTACTTTACAGCATTCGTGTATTGGTATCTAAAACTCAAAAATCATCTAGACTCTTGATTCCTGGGATGTATGAACTATCTACTACATAATTAATTTTAATTCAGACCCCTCAAGGCGCAAGAGAAAAAGAGCTTATTGACATCAATCGTGTAAACGCCTATAAACCTTTGTTTGGCCACCTTTACATGAAGACTAATTAAATAATCGATAACTTGTCGCCTGGTACCTTCGCCTCTGCATTACGTGTCGTACTCGTACGGTTATATAATTTTAATGAAAGTAAAATACCTAATACTACTTTACTACGTAGCTACTGCTTTAATAAGTGGTAGAGCCACGTCACTGTTTGACTGCCTCGCGTTGGTCTAGTGGTAGAAGCGCGACTGATTTGACTGTCAAGATCATTTATTGGGTTTGGAGGAATATTTGGGTGCACATGGCTAGTCTTCGTTGAGACTGGCCACCGTGATCGACATTCGTTCTGAAAGACATTAAGAGCCACTTCAAGCAAATTACGGCTGTGGCACGAATGGGTCGGCTCGACTGATAAAGGACCACGTTCGCACAGAATATCACTAACGTAAAAAGCACCATAATGCGTGTTTCTACGTTGAGTGACGAGCACTGCAAGCTACCGGCGGTGAAGCATTCCATCTAAGTCTTCAAGGGTGACAACGCATTTGCATTTTGATTAATAATCGAGCATCGATGCTAAATCGATGCTCGATTATTAATCAAAATGCAAGAATATAAGAATATAAGAAATAAGAAGATAATCGGTTACTTCAGGTCCGCATAAAATCCAAAAAAAATTTTTTGCTTGCTTATATACTCACTACGCCAGCCTAAAAAAATCATATAAATAGATCACGATTTCCGGAAGATACATTCATTTGAATACGAACTGTCAAAGAGATAACATCAACATGGAGAAAAACGAAATTAAAGCTGTCATCAAGTACCTCTGTTTGAAAAATATGTCTTCAAAAGACATACACAGTGACTTAGTGGAAACATTGGGGGACTCTGCTCCTCCATATTTTACAGTTGCACGCTGGGCCAAGGAGTTTAAACTGGGCAGAACATCCACTGAAGATGAACATCGCGAAGGACGCCCATCCACGTCCCTCACTGAAGACAACGTGAAAAAAGTCGAAGATGTTGTGTTGGCAGATCGAAGAGTGACCATCAGGCATGTAGCTGAGGTCACAGGGATCTCATATGGCAGCGTTCAAAGAATCCTTGCGAACGAGTTGCATATGAAAAGGTCTCTGCGCGTTGGGTACCCAGAATGTTAACCGACGAGCAAAAGAAAATTGAGTTGACATTTCGAGGGTCAATCTCGAAAAGTTCCAAGCAGATCAAGAAAATTTTTGTTCCGTTTTGTGACTATGGACGAGACCAAGATCCACCATTTTGATCCTGAAACGAAACAACAATCGATGACTTGAAGCGAGCCTCCTCACCGACGCCAAAGAAATTCAAAGTTTCAAGTTCGGCGGGAAGGTTATGGCACCTGTTTTTGGGACGCTCAAGGCATAATTATGGTGGAATATTTGGAAAAGGGAGCCACTATTACGGGCACTTACTACGCAGACCAAATAAGAAGATTACGGGAGGCCATTAAGGAAAAAAGACGCGGCAAACTGCGAGCTGGAGTGCTGTTTCACCAAGACAACGCACCGGCTCACAAAGCCGCAGTTGCGATGGCTGCCATTCAAGAAACGGGATTCGAACTGCTCGAACACCCTCCCTATTCGCCAGATCTAGCTCCTAGTGATTTCTACCTCTTTCCTCGGCTCAAGGAACGCCTCCGAGGCAAGAAATTCGAAGACGATAGCGAAGTAATGGCCGCTGTTGAAGCGTTTTGGGAGGGTCAAGACAAAGAATTAATGTATTGATTTGTTAGGAGACTATGTAGAAAAATAAATTATTATTTAAACTTTAATTACCGTGTTTTATTTTCATTATCATTACTTTTGGATCATCCCTCGTAATATGCCCTTTTAGTCGTTCCGTAAAATTTATACGAAATATGACGATCTATAAAGAAACGATTATATTACGGTTACTTTAATGGCGCAGTCTGATTTATTATTCTCATTTCATAATCATGTTTCTCCATCCGATTACAATGAATGAACAAATATTACCAAGCCGTCTTTGATTTAAAGTTTTTTAAATAAAATCGAAGGTCGATTAGGATCCAGTGCTAACGTGTGAGGACAATCACGACATATCAGAAGCTAAAGCCAACCATTTGTTCTTGTCTGGCTGGAATTCAGACCCGTGATAAGTGACAATTATCACTAGGCCACGAACTCGTTTTTTTGATATCATTACAAAAGCTCGGACTATATAATATACTAGCTGTGCCCGGCAGCCCGGCACGTGTTGCAATGTCTTTTTTGTCAGACTTCACGGACGCGATCAACAACTTACCAAAGTTTCATCGTGATTGGATGATTGGTTTAATATGTATATACGAGTATGGTAGGTATACGGGACAAATATAGAAACATTCGTTTTTATATAATATAGCACTAATAAGCAAAAATCTTAGTGAGCTTGTATCGTATTGTAAGGTCCGTCCATTTGTTTGAATACGTAAATTATTTTTGCTTTATTTATAATTTTCCTTGTATGATCATTTTGCAACCAATTACGATTCGGCTCAATTAAAACATAATTATGAAAACTATGGACGAGCACATCATAAGAAATTTATAAGGAAAATGAATTTATACTATTTCTAACACAGTAAACAGATCAAAGGTATTAATTGATTAGATTGATGTTGCGAGACATTTGTTTAAATAGAAATAGATTTTTGTTATTCAATATGGATAATAAATAATATCTATTGAAAGCCATTCTTATGTTTAATTTACCACTGGTTCGGAAAAAACCTCAATCCTGGGAAGTACCAGCAAGAAACCCGGCGGAACTTTAAAAAAAAAAGGAACAGCTTACAATCCCGTATTATGTTACGCAACAGCATTTTAACGTCTTCCTGGTATTCCATGTAATTTTCACTTTCAAAACTCCTCTACCTACTGAACATAGAATTCTACCAAATTTGTACACTTTGCCGCAATTGTTACGTTCGGTAAGTGTATCAATCGGCAATCGCACTACAAAGCGCCGCACCTCTGACGATGACTTCTCTCTGTAAACGGTGTTGGTTGGCAATAGTTGATATGTTACGTTTTATGCTTTTAAAAAAAAAAGTCCCGCTGGGTTTCTTGCTGGTTCTTCCCAGGACAAAGGTTTTTTTGCGAACCTGTGGTAAAAGTAAAAAAAATACTTTCTGTAAGTATTAGGTACTGTAATCTATATTGAATAAAAATGATTATTGTTATAAAAATGTTCGTGCTGGTCCAATTAAGACAACTAGGAAATTAAGGGATTTTACCTTGGACTTGACGAGACACTTAAGTTCGACATTTGTGTGATAGATGAGATGAAATGGAGGATTCAATTACGCTGTAAAGCGTGTATGCTACGGTGACTATCGTTATAGATGACTATAAACCTGAAAGACAACGTGGCTTCCAAAAGATGGCGGCATACCATCTCGTATATGACAGATGTTGACTGTGACAGCCAATCCTCTTTGCAAGCGTGGCGATTACGACAAATTCTCCCGTCTAAAGGTAAGGCCTCTGTTAAGCAACTAAACGTGGTAGAGCCATGCTGCGGCTATATTAATTGTATATAGTTGTAGCACGAACGGGTCGGCTCGACCGGGGAAGGACCACGCTCTCACAGAATACCAGCGTAAAATAGCAGCTCAATGCTGCTGTGTTTCGTGTGGTGAGTGTAGAGAACCGGAGACCCTTTTTACTGAAAAAGAGGCATTCCATCTTAGTCCTCAGGGGTGACAAAGCACCTGTATTTAGATTCTTAATCGAGTATAAATGTAGAAGTCTATGGGCCACAGCAGTCACTTAACATCAGGTGGACTGTGTGCTCGCTTGTCACCCTTATCCTATAAAAAAAATTCTGACGAATTTGTCATTTTACCATAGCTATCAAAAATTTTAACGCTTTTACAGCGAATTTTCACACAGCACTTATTTTATTCCTAATGTTCCTGAATAAACATCAAAGATACTTATTCAAGCGACTTTATCTTCGACACAGATTACGCCAATCATAAGTAACAACTTGGGTAGGTTTATAGCATAAAAGTTAATTTGAATAAAACTAGTTTTTACGGATTTTATCGCGTATATTAACTTAGGGGCCGTCCATTAATCACGTGATGCTCGAAAGGGGGAGAGGAGGTTTGGCAAAAATCACGAAATATCACAGGGGGGGTATAGTAAGATATCACGTGTATTTATTTTTTCGTCAAACTTTTGATCTTCAACAAAGCACAGTGCCAACAACTGACTTGCAAGATACTTATCCAGTTGTTAGTGTTGAAGAAAGTCTTGCTAATCCGTGGTCCGTGGACAATGTTCATTAAATATGTTCATGTACTAGTACAATATATGTTTTTCGCATGATTACACCATTCCTTCAATATTATTTTTATGCCAGTCAAAAACAATCTGCAACCTTTCTGTCTAGACATTTTTATCATGGTCCTTAATTTCAGAATAAAATTAGATTATACTTTATACCTGTATTTAAAGAAAATATTCGAAAAATTTTAAGATTCTTTGTAGGTACTAAAAAATACACGTATTTTGGGTGGAGGGTTAGTCTTAAACCTCACCACGTATCACCAAGGGGGAGGAGGGGTTAAAAAATGCTAAAAAAAACCACGTGATTAATGGACGGCCCCTTACTTTATATTCCCGACGTTTCGAGCACTTAACAGCACCCATGGTCACAGTCCCCCCCCGTGACCATGGGTGCTGTAAAGTGCTCGAAACGTCGTCGGGAATATAAACAAATATATATCGGGAATATAAATATACGCGATAAAATCCGTAAAACCTAGTTTTATTCAAATGTGAAGTGTTCGCGTAAATATAAGAAATCATTATAAAAAATAATATTTATGAAAAAATAAGCTGGCGTTTCGAAGCCTTGAAAGACGAGCACCAAAATAATTGTCTATGCAAATAAGTCACAAATAATAACTGAATCTCGACACAAACCATCTGATAAAAAATTCAATGATATGACTAGCAGCTACTTGGAATTTGTAACGGCTGACCTTTCAGACATAACGGTACCTCTAACTTTTAAATTCATGAAACGAAACATTATATTTGCCTTCATAAGTAGAGACGCTATTTTAAACTTAAGCATCGCTTCCATAAAATCTTTTATTATATCCTTGATCGCCGTTAACACCGAGCGTAATTTCCATTAAGACATTTGTCACATCTTGTTTCTGGAAATTATTATACTAAAGAATTTTTTTTAATCTTACAAAATAGATGTTCATCTTATTGCTAAAATGTTGGGAAAAATGGTTGCGATGTGATGGCGGCGTAAGAAAATCCATCAATTATTTTCTTCCCGAGGGTTATGTTAAGAAGCGATTGTGGTTAAGGCCAGACGTAAAATACCCCGACCGGCGACAGGTAGAAGCGTCAATGATGCGAGGCATCTGGTATTGCAATGTAATGAAAATCCTCGCTCGATCGAGTGCTCTATATCTAGAATAGAATAGAATAGAATCATTTTTATTCAATATATATTACAATACATAATACTTATTGAAAGTCATTTTTTTACCACTGGTTCACAAAAAAAACCTCTGTCCTGGGAAGAACCAGCAAGAAACCCAGCGGGACTTTTTTAAAAGCATAATTTACAATATAATATTTTATACAATTTTTATGAAAACATTTAGAAACAGCATGGTAGCGATCACCTCATTCCCAGGGGTTATTATCAGTCATGTACTCTTTAGTAGTATAATAACCCTTACTAGACAATTTTTGCTTAATAAATAATTTAAACCTTTTGATAGAAAAGGTACCTGCATATTTTCTGGGACTTTGTTGTAAAAGCGAGTCGAGTAACTGGTATAACTAACTTGTGCTTGTTTTCTCTAAGGGATTCCTTCGGACCTAGGTTATAAATTGCTCTTATGGCTCTCTTTTGCAAAACAAGAATAAGATAGTTTCAATGTCAGTCGCATTACCCCATAGCAAGATTCCATATGATATTATGCTATGGAAATAACTAAAATAATCTAATCTAGCTGTTTCAACACATGTAAGGCATCTAATCTTTTTCACAGCATATGCTACAGAACTAAGTTTGCTAGCTAGTTTAGATATATGAGGGCCCCATTGAAGCTTCGCGTCAACTGTAATTCCGAGAAAAACAGTGGATTCAACAAGGCCCAGCTCCTCCCCATTTAAAAGCACATTGGTATTCACCTGTTTAACATTAGGTGTAGTGAATTTAATACATTGCGTTTTATTACCGTTCAAAAGCAAATTATTAACGTTAAATTCACTTCGTCACATTTCAATAATTGCCTTTTTAGACGGAAAATCAACGAAGTATCATCAGCAAATAATACTATATCATGGTTATTCACTACCAAGTAAGATAAGTCATTAACATAAATTAAGAACAGGAAGGGACCAAGAACTGAGCCCTGAGAAACACCCATAGATACTACCGATCCGGAAGAACTGGATCCATTAATAACAACTGTTATTAATTAACGGCTCCGTGGCGCAGTCTTAGCAATGAGTTGCTACGCTAAGGGACGCGGGTTCGAATCCCGCACGGAACAAGTATTTGTATGGCCTACAAATAATTGTTCCGGGTCTGGATGTTTCTCCTTGTGAAATTTATGTATGTAAACTGCCCCCACGATACAGGAGAAAGTCCTAGTGTGGAGGCAACGTTTTTAAAAACAAAAAAAATTAAGAAAAAAAAAACTGTTTGCGTTCTATTATTTAGATATGACATAATAAGTTTAAGCGCTATGTTTTTTACACCATAATGATGTAGCTTCCTGATTAATGTCACATCACAAAATATACCCAAAGCATCTTCTGAATTTTCCCATGCACTGAAAATATGTGTGATTAGCTCAACACCGGCATCAGTTGTCGAGCGAAAAAAGAATTCAATTTCTAATTCTTTGCCCCAACATGCCTTGCATATTTTAATGCACCAGGTGTATACAAGTTTTATGATTGTTTTTATGAGAAATTATACAATTAACTATTTGTGGGCTACATTCTGGATAATTTAAATTGTTACTATGATTGCTAGAGATTACCTCTATTGTCTCATTTTCTAATTTCAATTACTTGGAACTGATTCCAAATTCAGTGTAAAGTAATTATGCTGCTCAATAGAAGCAGATGTCTGGGTAGCCAAATCCTTGGCTGAGTTAAAATATAAATAATAAGGTAGCACATTTGCTATCAGTCTTATACTATACTTTGATAGGTAATACCTATCGCTTGTCAAAAACTTCTTAGTTAAATTATTAATATCAATCAAATGAAATTTATCATTATTATTCTTACAATTAAATGTCAAATTAATTTTTTTTTAATTTTAATTTAAATTATTATTACATGTCAAATTATGCATCAATAAATTTAAATTATATCTTAGTTTATTTTCCTGTGGCCACCCCTCTATGTAAGGCAATGTAAACAAGATAACTTTATGCACATTTATGTTATTGATATATTCAATATATTATTTTAATAATTGAGTCTTGTCCATATTGCCTCTTCTCCCAACAAAAATTATTAATATACTATTAGGGCTAAATTTACCAGTTGAAATATTCATAATATCCCTGAATAATCTCCAGGCATGCAGTAATTACTTATCTGTTGCCCTTTTAATCAGTTATTTAATGATATTCCCAAGTTTTTGCCTATGTCATCACTATACACTATTTTTTTTAACATTATTTTTTTCATTATATGAATTACTTTTTAAATTTATCTGCTTTGTTATGGTACTGTCATAGAGTGTAGGTAAAGAAAATGAGGTATTACTGCTTGTCATATTATTAACACACACTGTCGCTAAAGAACCTGGCATTGAGCGCTGATATTCATTTTGATATTTTAATAAGGAGTCAAAACGTTCCTCGTTATATTTAGATGACTTTACCAGATTATCCATGGCCAGTATGTGTTCTTTTATCTCATTCTCTGCTGATTTATATTTATTTGACATAATTTGTAATGAGGTTTGAAGTGATAAAATTTCTGAATTAAGACACTATTTCAGTCTCATAATAATTTTTCATGTTTTCCACCTCAATTGAATATAATTTAAGTTTACTAATTAACTCTTGCTTTTCCTTACATACATTTGTATAATTTTTAGTATTCATTTGTATTGTTTAAATTGTGAAATCTGCTTATTAGCTTCAGTTAACTGTAATTTCAATGCAGCAATTAATCGCATATTCTTTGCTGCATCGTTCAAACTCATCGACTGTCCCCTGGAGCTGATCCCTTTCCTTTATAATATCTGTATAGTCTCTATGTAACTTTACTATATCACTTTTCAACTGTGTATTTTCGAAATTATACTTATTATTTTCATTGTCATCCCTTTCTTTAAGTAACAGCTCACACTGCTCCCTGGACTCCTTGAGTTCTTGGAGCGCAAGATGAAGTTGGTTCTCCATCTGGCCCGTCTTGGCGTAGCGAGTAATCATTTTACTATGTATTTTAAATAGTAAAAGAAAACAAAGATGGAAAATCAAGGGAGCAGAGTAAGCAAATATCTAATTGTAAGGACTCTAATTACAGATCTGAAGTTAAATTATCAAAAAAGCAATTCCAAATGAAATCCGAAAACAACAACAACAACACTTAAGAGATATATCGTAAATATTAAAAGAGATAACAAGAATTACAGTAACTTTTAAACGATGTTCGTTACCTGCTGTCACTTTAAGATTAGACACTAAAAATGTATTTATTTAGATATTTACCACTTTTATTACACAATACAATTTGTTCGTAATTAACAACTATAACCTAAATTTGAGGTGGAAATTATCAATTACAATATTTATTTTTACAAAATTATTTGGAAGCAAATTATTTAAATACTTGTTACCGGGGTTGCCACAGAGAATAAAAGTACTAGCTAACTAGCTGTAGTAGACTTTAACAGGGTGATAAACGAGAGAGGAATTAATAATTTACATATTAAATCGCCTTACTTTACTTGCCCTAAAACCCCCTCAGAAATGAGGGGAGGCCTGTGCCCAGCAGTGGGACGTATATAGGCTGTAACTTTAACTTTTTTAACTTTATATTAAATCCTCCTCAACATTCAATTATTGTAAGACTAAATGAATTGCTTGCTTGGTTGTAAAAATCTGTAATGAAATTTAGACTCATTAAAAAACTATTGTCAACGTTCGCTTCAAAACACATCGCGTATCTAGAAAACAAAGAATACAAAGGTCTGTAATTACAAACACTTTTTTTTTTTTAAGATAAAAAAGAAAGCTAGGTTGTGTTCTACAATTTCAGATAATATTCTTTGTATAACTATTGTCTGTATTGTTGCGCCGATGCAAGCATAAATTTTCAATTCACAATTACTGGTATTATTTTTCAACAAAATCTTTTACGTATTTATTAAAAATTATTATGTAATATTATTTAAAAAAAATGACTTCTCGAATTAGTTAGTTTACCATAAAATTTAATGCCTTCGCGACTTGTGATGGACTGTTACGATATGATGAGGATGATCTTCACAAGTCCACTGTTGAACATAGGCCTACCCCAAGGAATGCCACAAAGAACGGTCCCGAGCCACCTCCATCCGCATCCATCTACTTCCTGCATGTATTACCAGGTCGTACCAGGGTTACCAGCTAGTGGGGCCGCCCTACACTTTGTCTACCGATACGAGGCTGCGACTCGAGAACCTTTCTTCCCCATCGATTGTCGGATCTTCCAGCTATATGGCCGGCCCATTGCCACTGCAGATTACTAATCCATTGGGCTATGTCGGTTACTCTGGTTCTACTGCGGATATGCTCATTTGATGAAGGTAATGAATGTAAATGTTAATTATCACAGCTTCGTCGTCACTTGATGAAGATATTACATATATATTAATACATTTAATGAAAAAAGTGACATCTGCCGCGTCTCTTCATATTAATAGAGATTTTTCCATGAGACCGCCCGCGCCTAAAATTCTAAAATTTTTGGAGAATTTTAAAGATTTTCCTATCAATTCTTTAAGTCAGATCCAACTATACTTACGTCAGGAAATCGGGTAACGGATTCTTTTTCGATGGCGCCGGACAGCAACTCATAAACTTTAGTCATGTCAGTTGTGTCACAAAACATTATTGTGAATATAATCCTTAACTTACAAAGCTATCTGTTGCTAAATATTTATAGCTATATATGCTTTTCTAAAGGGCATCTTTGTTTGTATCGCTTTTTTTATGTTATGCTCTTTTTAGGGTTCCGTAGTTACACAACAAGGAACCTTATAGTTTCGCCATGTCCGTCCGTCCGCGGTTTCGCTCAGAGATCCTAGGTGCTACAAATTTGTAATTTGGTATAGTTATAGATATTAATCACGCCTAGAAAACTGTGAAATAAAATCTTAAAAAAACATTTTTATTTTGGGTACTTCCCATACAAGTAAATGGAGGATGATTTTTTTTCTATCCGACTATTCCATCATGTGGATATCGTTGGATAGGTCTTTCAGAAATATTGGGGGTGTGGAACTACATCTTTTTGATTCAGGGTCCGTTTGCGAAATATTTAGCTTTAAAGTGGTATTTTTCATTAGAGTCATGTGTCCCCCCACCCCCTCTACCAACTAAAACGCTGCTTCTGGAAATGTGAAAACTATACACAATAGTACATATAATGAAGTTAAAAGGAAAACTGTCACAGCTAAGTAGAGTTAAGAAATAAACGAGTAATAGTCGACCAACTTAATAATGCACTTGGATTAGTAAAAATTTCGTTACAACTCCATAGAAAATGACCTAAAACTAGCTGCATTAATAACTCTGTAATATTATTGTAAACTGTTAAAAATAAACATTTTATGAAGAAAACGACTTATATGCATTACTACTATTAGCTTTACTTTTTCATTTGCGGGATAGATAGGGTATTATTATAAAAATCGAAAAGTTTTTTTAAACTTTTTTGAATACGATCTTTGATACGAGTTACGATCTTCCTATTTGGCCCCATTTTTAGTCGTTATAGCGGTTAAACCGCGAATTCATTTATTATGCTCATTATCAAGGAAGCCCACTTATTGTGACGGGCAACTACGGTACCCTACCTCTACATCGTGCGTGTCCCGACACGCACTTGGCCAGTTTTTTTCTGTAGTTTATTCAAAGTAATTTACCATACACGTGTTTTAGTCATTACGAGCCCATTTACCGCCAGTTTAATACTTTGCCTTTCCATGGTTAAAAATTGACCTAATTGCCACTTCATTGTTTTAATTAGTAAGTTTAGAAAATCTATATGTTACACAATTGATTAAATCACGAATCTCCAAGTCAGAATGTTACTTCTCATTGTGATCATCGCATTCGCATCGTATCTAGTGCCATAGCTTATTGTTTGCCTATTAAAAGTCTGCATAAAAGAAATACAAATTCAGGCTTTATTTTAACAAAAAAAAGAACAATAAAAGGACGACCAAGTACCATTTATCCACAAAAACTTGACTCGTATGCTTTGTGCTAAAAGTATGTACGGTTGCTCTTCTACAATGCACCTGCATTATTTCGTGCAAGGCAATTCATTAAAAAAATAAAAGCGTTCCTTAAAAAAAAGTATTAATATTGCGCTCTCTTTAATAAATAATAGAGCAATTCTTTTATTTCAATACTAAAACTACGTTATACAATGGTTATATCCATTCGCTTCATTGTGTTGTTCTTCACTTTTTATTTTAAAACGTTACATCTAGACTGTAATTTTCTGCTGTATCGTGGAGACAGTTTATTTATATATATTGGCCTAGAACAAACATCCAGACCCGGAACAATTATTTGTACATATACATACATACATAAACACTCACGCCTGTCACCCAGAGAGCCTATCACGCCATGGCAGAGACTACGGACTTCCATTTGGCACGATCCTGACACACTTCTCTCGCCTCCTTTACATCCATATATCTACGCATACATACGCATACTCCTAATCTGGCCCATTTTCAATATATCGCCAATTTCGTCGATAAACCTTCGTCTAGGGCGTCCCTTCCCGACTCTTCCGTTCACTTCTGCAACATAAATTTGCTTTGTCACTCTTTCCTCGTTCATTCTTTCTACATGACCAAACCATCGAAGCATTCCTTTCTTAATCCTGGTCAAAACGTCATCGTGCAAACCACACTTTTCTCTTATCACTCAGATTCAGTCTAGCACTCTGTCATTCAGATTCAGCCCTAGCATACTCCTTAATGACCGCATTTCTACAGCATTTATTCTACTCTCATGCTTCTTGTGCCAGACCCAACTTTCACTACCATACATTAAAGTAGGGACTAACACAGCATTATGAATTGCCAAACGTGCCTTTTTTGACACATTCTGACTCTTCACAATAGCTCGTAGAGCCCCATTCACTCTATTTCCTACGTTCACTCGTCGTTCTATATCCTTATCATATCTACTATCCCTGCTAAATAAACATCCCAAATATACAAACTCATCCACTTGCTCAATCAACTCCCCTTCTATTCTTATTTCACATAACGTTTTACTTTCTTCTCTTTCAAAAACCATCACTTCGTCTTACTTGCGTTCACTTTCATACCCCTTTCATACCCCTATCTTTTAATGACCAGTTCATTAAAGTAACCATCATTTGCAACTCTGCCGCCGACGATGCAAATATGACTTGATCATCAGCGTACAAAAGGCATTTGACGGTTAACTCACCCATTCTCAACCCACATTCTTCAACTTTCAAAGTTTGCAAACAACTGTCCATAAATAGGTTAAACAGCCACGGGAAGCTACACAGCCTGTCTGACACCTTTTGGATGCCAAACCAGTCCGAGTAGACCCTGTTGATCCTGACACAAGCACTAGAGTCCTATAAAGAGACCTTAATGCCTGTATCAAACCAGCGCTCAACCCAAATGAGTTCAGTGTTTGCCATAACACATTCCTGTCCACTCTGTCATAAGCCTTCTCCAAGTCCATGAACGGTCAAAAACTTTCTGGTTTTGGCCAAAACTTCTCCGCAATCATGCGCATGGAAAAGACTTGGTCCGTACACCCCATCCCCTTTCTAAATCCAGCTTGCATCCCAAATTTTTCCATCAGTTTCTTCCATAACTCTTTCAATTAACACCTTAGCATACAGTTTACCCACAATGCTAAGCAAGCTAATGCCACGGTAGTTTTTACAGTCCTGCTGTGACCCTTTTCCCTTATATATTGGGACTATAACGGCTTTGCACCAGTCTTCCGGTACCCGCTTCAGTTCCCAACATAAATTAAACAAGGTGTACAGCAGGCCTGCCACCACTCCCTCTCCAGCCCTTAGCATTTCGAGTGATACTCTATCATATCCGGCTGCCTTACCTGCTTTCATGCTTTTCATTGCTTTCATTATTTCATCTACACTTATCTCCCTACCTCTCTCCACTTCTTTCGGAATTTCTATTTCACTTAATTCAGACGACTCTTCACTCATAAACACGCTTTCAAAGTATTCCTTCCATCTCTTTAAATTAGAGACTTCATCATACATAGAGTAAAAGAAGTTGTTGAAAGGAAAAAGCAAGAAAGAACGGATAAGAATGATAGAAGGATATCTGATAACTTCCAGGCAAATATTAAAATGTTCTGGAAACTCGTAAGAACTGCCAGGGGATATTGAATACAGCCTGGAATGAATGCTATACGAGACGAGAATGGCTGTATGCTGAACAATTATTTGTATGCCATACAATTACTTCATTTGTGCGAGATTCGAACCTGCGGCCCTTATTGCCTTAACTCATTGCTAAGCCACTACGACACGGAGCCGTAAACTTTTTTATCGCTTTTCTTTATTTTATATTTCTGCGCTTATAGTTTATACCAAAAGAAGTCGACGCTGCAAATTACAGTGCCATTAGTGTCTGTCTTACCGTGTGGTGGTGTAAGAGGGGCCATCGGTCTATTCCATTTCGTTGGTGTAGATAGACGCCACTACAGAAAGGTAGTAGAAATAACTAAAACATTATACTCTCTCGTGTATGATATAAAATATCCGGACCGGCGAGCACTACGATCAGCAACTGATTTCCGTTCCTACAAGGAAAGGATGCACAGAGCCTTCATAATGAAAAGATGCTGATGAAGCATCAGTGCGCGAGAGTCGTTTACGTACTGGATCAAAATCAAATTAACACGAAATAAGGATTTTTTAACTAGTGTACGCGAGTGCTTGACTAAAATCCCACCTGATGGTAAGTTGAGATATAGCTAATGGTGATAAGGCACACTGGCTAGGCTTAATATGAGGGTGGATTGAAAAGTACCGGCCTAACCAAGAAAATAAACACATACTAAATATATTGTGATTATGTAGAAAAATAAAAATATTACTTTATTTTTCTACATAATCACCATCAAGTTCAATACACTTTGCCACCTCCTTCCAAGCATTTAGACCGTTGAAAAAAATGATTCTTCCTTAGAGTCAAAATATGCGTCTACAGCTGCTTTGACCTCGTCGTTTGTCGAAAATCTTTGACTCCCAAGTGCTTTTTAGGTTAGGGAACAGAAGAAGTCTGATGGTGCCAGATCAGGTGAATACGGCGGATGCGGTAACAGTTCAAAGCCACAGTTGTGAATTTCAGCCATTGACTGTACTGACGTGTGAACACGGGCGTTATCTTGATGAAACAGGACTTTTCTTCTGAGCATTCTCGACGTTTTCTTTTATTTCCTCTCGTAAACGACGTAGTAAAGTGCAGTAGTAATCAGAGTTTATAGTCTGACCCTTTCAAGATAATCAATCATAATCACACCTTTCGAGTCCCAGAATACTGAAGCCATCACCTTATTTGCCGACAAAATCGACTTAGCCTTTTTAGGGGTGGTGAACCAGGTCTTCCACTGTTTTGATTGTTGTTTTGTTTCCGGTGTACAGTAATGAACCCATGTTTCGTCCATAGTAACAAAACGATTCAAAAATCATCTGCATCGGCTTCAAATAACTCCAAACAGTCGCGTGAAATAGTCAATCGCGTCCTTTTTGTTCAACTGAAAGCAGTCGCGGAACCCACCTCGCAGACACCTTTGTGGAAACCCAACTCGTTGACAATGATGTTTTGAGTTCGTTCATAAGAGATGCCTATAATCTCGGCTATCTCTAATTTTTAATCTGCGGTCTCCATTATTAAATCAAGTACTTTTTAATATTTTAGTCAGTAGTTGACGTCGAAGGCCTTCCAGAGCGGGGTTCATCTTTCACACTCTCTACCACGCTTAAATTCTGCTATCCATTTTTGACGGATGAATATAACAGAGCACAATTGCTCAATGTACTGACCATGTCATCATGGATGGCTTTGATGATAGCCCTTCTTATGGAGGTACTTAAATTTTTCAAATTCAAATTTTTATTTGCTAGTAAATAGGTACAAAAATATTTTATTCTAGGTGTTATCACAATGTGTTGAGAAAATCTACTTAGCTGTTTTCAACAGCATGCAAATGTCCAAAAGTTTTTATAATATAATTAATTTCAAACTTAATCTATACACATAATTAAAAACTAAAACTTCCTTGACAATTTTATAAATAAATAATTAATATAAATTAATTAATTGATATAAATTAATTAATTCATGCATCGATTTTAATTAAGATAACAGGTACTTAATCACTACAATTTAAATACTCATTTATTGTGTAAAATGTTTTTCTACCAGCCATCGTCGTAATGATATTTTAAACTTTTGTATGATAATTGCTTAATATGTGAGGGTATTTTGTTATAAATAGTGTTTATTTATTTATTTATTTGCTTCTAGTATGTATGTTACATGATATACTGTTAAATATTATGCATACACACTAAGTCTCTAATGGAGACATGCAAATTTATTTATTCTTAGAAATTATATTTATATAAAATTAACACATCAGAATCAATCATTATTAAATCATTAAATTAGCAACAACAAACAATCCATCCAATTATATTCTAAAGATATCAAAATTACAACTAAAAAAAAAAATTTATAATTAACAAATAAAGTAAATTAAATTAAACAATATTATATACCATGTCAGTTAATAACAAAAAATGTCAATTATGAGCTATAGTCCTATAAAGTTGTCATCAGTAATTTAAAAGCTCATTTACGGAGTAAAATGTTTTTGAAGAAGCCACTGGTATAATTTTTTGAAATGTTTTATAGGAAGATCTTTGATTATGTTTGGTATTTTATTATATATTGTTTTACCCATCCAGTAACAGTTTTGCTAAAGCGTTTACTTTTCGGTATTTCGCTAATTACTATCCGATCTGGGTATCTCGTGTTCATGGATACCACTTCTTTGTTAAGTTTATAAAACTTTTCCCGTGTTGTTTTACAAACTTAGCAACTTCTAATATATACAAACAAGGCACGGTAAGATTCCCAGTGTCTTAAATAGAGGTCGACATGAGACATGTGGCCAACACCATGAATGGCACGAACACATTTTTTTGTGCAATAAAAACTTTATTAATCTCTGCACTGTTGCCCCAAATTATAATCCCGTAGCGGATAATCGACTCAATATATGCAAATAAGTCATAATTGCAGTTTGTTTTGTTGCCACTTTTGTTAGTCTATAAAGCGCATATGTGAACCTGTTTATTTTATTACATATTTTTCAAACTTATACTTTTCGCTTTAATTCTTTGTCAATAATTATACCTAATAATGTCACATTAGTTGCACTACAAAGAGTTTGACCATTATAATTAATATTTATTAAATTATAATTTATATTATTGAAATTTATATATTGAGTTTTACTTAAGTTTATTGTTAAATTATTATTAGTTAGCCATTTAGTTACCTCAAATATTGTTTGATTAATGTCAAAAATATGTTTTGTTAGTGACATATTTTTATTTGTTGTGACTATTACTGACGTCATCATGAATAAAATACTTCTATATTTAGTAATTTCAGGTAAGTCGTTTAAATATATCAAAATAAAAGTGGACCTAGTACACTACCCTGAGGTACCCCAAACGCATTTTTTCTAAATTTGGATCTATAACTTTGACTTACATGTCTATTGTCAAGTTTTAGCACCTCAACACATTGATGCCTGTTTTGTATGAATGACTTAAACCAGTGATATGCTAGGCCTCTAATTCCGTTTTGATCTAATTTGAACAAAAGCTGATCGTGTGATACGAAGTCAAAAGCTTTTGACATGTCAAAGAAGATAGCCGTAGTAAATAGTCCGTCATTAGTATTTTGTAAAATATTTTTTATTAAATTAAAAGCGGCCAGTGTCGTGGATTTTGATTTTTGAAATCCATACTGATTTGGATTTATTCTATTAAACTTATTTAGGAAAGTCATGACCTTTTTGTGCATGACTTTTTCAAAAATTTTTGATAATATAGGTACCAATGTCACTGGACGGTAATTTTCCATTAGTGTTTTTTCTTCTTTTTTATATAATGGTTTTACAATAGACGTTTTTAATTTTTCTGGAAAGGTGCCAGATTCCATTGATAAATTAACTAAATAGGTTTGCACGCTTTGATAACATTTGTACATATGCCATCATACCCTTCTGAATTTGTATTATTTAATGTCATTATAATTTTACTTATATCATATTCATCGACCGGTGTTAAATAAATTGAATTTTGAAGTCTATTTTTTGTATTACTGTATATAATTTTATTATTTATTTTATTTGTCAAATTAATATAGTAATTATTAAAGGCTTAATGACGGCACGCTGCTCGATTTGCTCCATCTGCGGAAATTATGTCCGATTACTTTGTTAATAAATTTATAAAATCACAACTAATTATCGCACACGTTTCGAACTTCACACAATGAACTAGTCTGAACTGAACTAAATAATGTGGGTAGATTTGATTTTAGAATTGAATGGATCTGTGTTAGCCGAGTACTTTTCAATCCACCTCGTAAAAGACTAGCTAGCTAGCTAAGGTGGAGACCGAGACTCTGTCCGATGATGGAGGAGTAGACAGGAATTAAGTTTTTTATAATAGAATATGGATGACAAACGAGCACACAGACCACCTTATGGTAAATTGATGCCGGGCTCATAGATATCCACATCAATCCTCGATTAACAATTTAAAAGCATCTAAGTTGTCACCCCTGAAGACTAAAATGAAATACCTCGTTTTCAGTGAACAGGGTCTCCGGTTTTCTACACTCTACACTACGAAACACAAGCAGCATTAAGCTGCTATCTTACGCCATTCTATTAGAGCATAGTTCTTCCGGTCGAGCCGATTCAATCGTGCTACATCCATGATATAGCTGCAGCGTGACTACAACGTATAAAAGTCCTGTAATTGCTTGGATATATTTTTGTGGATCTTCCATTAAAATTCGAAGCGCCGCGCCGCTTAAAGCGCTGATTATAAGGCTACGCGATCGGTAAGATCACGTGTTTCGCTGAGGAAACATTATTACGAAAGCGATAAGTTTCAATTGGTTGATTCTGTCTTAGCACAGGTTTCAGTCAGCACTACTTAAACGTGCATAAACTTGAAGCAAGGTATTTCCTTTGTGTTGGAATTTCTTACGAAGTTTATTATTGGTTTTCAGTTTAAAATCCATTGCGCGTTTGGTTGTACACGGAAGCTGCAACTTTCTCATGTAATAGAATTTTGAATGTTTGCCATATCATTATCTCGCCGGCTGTGAGATCGGACAGCTTGTATACACTCTAACGTAATGTAATTTATCCTGTGTCCTACTAAGATAATTTTGTTACTAAACAGATCGTTCGTGTTTGCGAATGTGATTTATACGATTTTAATTTTGAAAGCCATACATACATAGTATACAGGGTTATTTTTCAAAGAGTAGCCAAATTTTAATCTTAAGTTCAAATATATAAATAATGATATACCGTTATAGTAGTTTTTGAAAATACGAGTAAATAAGGCTTCTACTTTCAAATCATCCCAAATTGACTGTGATTTATGGGCAACAACGCTTTTGCCAACCGATCGAACCTTACGAATGTGTGCGTGCGCAGTAAAATCAGTTAAAATAGTGCATTACCACGAATTTTGAATTTAAAAGATAAAAAGGCCAGAATTATTGAGATTTTTTTAAATAAATTTTTTTTCACCGTTTTCCTATATTACTTATTCTGAACCTTCTCTAAAATTTTGCCGGTTATTGCAAAATAACCCTGTATAGAACACGCTTGACTGCCTTGTTGGTCTAGTGATCTTAAGCGCACTTCCTGATTCTGATTCCTGATATTCGATTTTTCTGTCAAGATATTCTGAATAGCGGTCCGGAGTCAGAAGTCCTCTAAATATACCTACCGTATAATTCATGATAGCTGTGAAGCTAATGAAGGATAACAAGGTTTTGGTTCTTATAATATTAAGATTTTAACTCTTAATATTGATCAGATGACGTCTTTTCGGCCGATTTGCAACACCGCAACAACTTCCGAACACTGGCGTACCATGGGAAGCAGGACTGTATGGTAATTTAAGTTATTAGTTTTAGTTTTTTTTTGTTATAGTTTTTTAATATTGTACTTATATTTCTCAATGTTATGTAATAATTAGGAAACTTCTATATTGCATCTAATTTACTGGAGTTAGGATTTCTTTTTAGCCCAGCAGTCGATCTGGGTAGGTACCAGCCTCTTGCCTATTTCGGTCTTCAAATCGCTGTGCCTGCAATACTGTGTTTAGAGAGCCAGCACAATTAGGTACAGAATATAAGGCATTCCACCTTAGTCCTCAGAGATGACAAGGCAGCTGTAGCCTTCCTTGCTTGAAGTTGGCTGCAGGTGTCCATGTACTGTAGTGGTCACTTACCATCAGGTGGACAGTTAGATCATTTGTCACTTCCGTTTTATATTTAAAAAAAAACTTTTGTTAAAATTTATTTAACGAGATGTTAAATTAAAGTTTTATAATGGTAATTGGTATTTTATAGTTTTGGCATATAATAATAATAATTGATACCTATCCAAGCGGGCTCCTAGACAAAAAAAAGGACTCGTACTACCTATTATTATTTTAATACTCAATTTTAAAACAACAATAATATTTCACAGAACAACGTACGTAGTGGCTTATCTGAGCTACTGCTGATTGTATTGTTTATTCTGATTCCGTCTTTATTATTAAAACATATAGTTTAGCTATGTATGATTAATTATGATGTCATATCCATACGCTCTAAGTTATATCTGCACATTCTTGTATGAATTATCTCTATATATAAAAATCTATTGATGTCCCTTAGTCTCACTAAAACTTGAAACTGGCTTGACCGATTTTGATGGAATTTTTGTGTGTATTTGAATGGGTCCCTGGATGGTTTAAATTCACAATTGGATTGAGCTGTTGTCGAGATCGAAACAACACCCGTGCGAAACCGGGGCGGATTGCTAACAAATAAATGCCAAATTTTTATAATTTATTTTCATATTATATATATATTATAATATTGGATCAAAAGCTTAATGAGACCCATCAGCTATCTCTTCTCTCGAGTGACGTAAAAGTCGTATCAGTAGCGTAGTGTTGTGAGTTCAAATCTCGAACGGAAGAAGTATTTGTATGGACACAGGCATGGACTTTCCCTAGTTACTAAGTGGATTTTAGAGCAGTAAAGAGTTCGTCGTGTTGGTTCATTGTGTGTTGGTGGGCTTTACATGTTCAGATGGTATTTTTTAATTTCTTCTGCTTCTCCGCTGAACTAGCATTAAATCAGCACTTAGAATTATTAACAATTGCAGTGTTGCCCGTGGCGAGAACCGTACTAGGGTTGGTTGGTTGGTAATGTAAGGAAACGCTGTATTCATTATCACCACCAAGGGATGCCACAAAACATGGTTCGAAGCCACCTGCATCCATCGACTTCCTGCATCCTAGCAGGTCGTCACTTCATCTAGTGAGGGAGCGCTCTACGTGACGAGAAATGTGTCATAATCTCCTGAAACCTGTCCAGCCGAGTTAGAGCTGAGTCTGTCGATTGACCTCTCGGTCGAAGTTGGACTTTTTAGTTGGACAATTTGTCTTAGGTATACATACTCTTCAACAACTTCTAGCGTAGAGTTCCTAATAACTACCGTCATAGGTGACGTGGACGTTACATATGACTTGTTTTGTCAATGTTCATCTTAAAACGTAAACTTTGGGAGAAACTATTGAGATCATTGAGCGTATTCTGAGGGCCTTTCTGCTACGAGTACAATGACTATATCATCGGCAAATCTAAGGTGAGCGATGTCCCTATCACTAATTTTGGTACCGTATCCTTACAAATCCAGTAGTCTTTTCCACTTGTAGTACTTTAATATATCGTGGTTGATAGCTTTCGGAGTATATTAAAGTTGGTAAAATCGGCCAGGAACACATTATTATCGTATGCTATCTTTTTTACTAAGTAAGAGTACTTTATAAAAATGAAGTGACAAACGAACATACAGTTCACGTGATAGTAAGTGGCTACTGCAGTCCATGGATACCTCCAGTCAACTCCATACAAAGAAAGCTAAAGATGCGTTGTCACCCATAAGGGCTTGTTAGTATACTGGCTCTCTATACCCTTCGAACCGGAACACAAGCACTGCTGTTTGGCAGCAGCAGTAGGTAAGAGCCTGAAGGGTGGTACGTATCCAGACGGACGAAGGGGTCCTAGTATGTTCTTGTAGTAGGAAATTACAATGCTCTGTGTTGTGTTGCCGTTTTATTATCGCTGCACTACCTGCTCTAATAATGGGGGAAAACAAAAACATGTTGGAATATTTAACTTTTATGCATTGTACCCCGCCCGTATACGAGATCGTGACTTGTCGTTTAAATAAATGCGAGAGTAATAAGAATGAGAGCCAAGATCGAAACTCATTTGCACATGTCGTGTCTTTTGTTTAGCAGCGAAGCGTCATTGACCTCTATGAAAATAGCAGAGCTATCGCGTGGTGAGCACTGGGTACTCTCATCGGTCGCGCGCATGCTTATTTCTAAGGTCGCGCCCGCTGTGCCTTCCGATGGAAATGATTTCAATTAAAATAGCACTCGGCGGGTCCGCGTTGCGGGCGCTACTCGACGCCGCGAGGCCCGTGCTAGACTCGCCGTGGACCCCCGAGACCGAGATGGGCATTGAATTGAGATGGCGCGACCGCATCTTACCGGCGGCTGCCGTTGTCACTGCGGTGTTTCGCGGGCGGGCAGATTTATTTGGACGTACCCCCTTCGGGGGAGCGAGAGCGGGCGCGCCACCCACCGCGCCACCTCCACACATTTGACTGGATCAATAAGTAAGCAAAGGATGCCCGAGCAGAAAAACCATACGCCCGACCACCCCAAGGGGGTACACGTAACCGACCCCCCCCCCCACTAGCGGGGTGGAGGACTCCACAGATTGCCATTTTCTCTTTGCCTACGCTTTAATTAGTTGCGTAGTGACGCGTGTGGATCCATAATCCAGTATTATTAAATTGTCGAACAAGTCCCGTTCACCCATCAATGTCCGACAAGGTGGACCAAATATCTTAAGTGTCAAAATGTCATAACCGTCATAGTTTAAATGTAATGTGTTTAACATCCATACAAACAATTTAATAAAACGATCATAAAATTTATTTATGTAGTATAAATAATTAATATGACTTACACCGCCGCGCCGCACCGTGACTTCTGTTTGAAAAAGTCAATCAACAAACCTTACTTGCGAGCGTAACAAAGCACAACACTGCTTATACCCATAGATTGAGTATGCCTCACTGTATTGAAGATTTGTTATTGAAGACAACATTAGGGCCACGCTTAATGATTCAGACAGCATAAAAAAAATATTTTAACATGAGTAAGGTTAAGAAACGGCGAAGAAAGAAATGTTAGTCTACAAAATTAATTGAGAGTTGTTATTGAATTTACTTTTCTTGTCAACATTTTCGATATGTATGTGCTCGTAGATGTGACTTCCAAAGTTCAAAAAAATAAAAATACAAACACGAGCAACCCCTTCTAAAATAGACAAATATTCGTTAGCCTTATTATAGCCTCTAGATACAAGAAATGTAAGCAATTTTATGATTAAAACACAAAGAGCAAAAATGCTTCCTTAATACTCCCGTTCATGCACTGATAGCTTAGATAATCTCTTTTATTAAAATCCTCGAAAGTATACTGAAAGATGTCTCTTTTGAAAGAAAATATTATGTATATAAAGCTCAGGTTACATCTTACAAATTTAATAGATGCTTCTTACTTTTAGTTTCTTGCTCTATGAGCGTGGCAAATATTGACACGTCTAACATCTACTCGTAAGTATACTTGTAAACTGACATAACTGTTTTGTTTGCACATGTTGTAATCCCTCGAAAGTTATATTGAAAGATGTACCTTTTGAAAGAAAATATTATGTATATAAAGCTCAGGTTACATCTTACAAATTTAATAGATGCTTCTTACTTTTAGTTTCTTGCTCTATGAGCGTGGCAAATATTGACACGTCTAACATCTACTCGTAAGTATACTTGTAAACTGACATAACTGTTTTGTTTGCACATGTTGTAATCCCTCGAAAGTTATATTGAAAGATGTACCTTTTGAAAGAAAATATTATGTATATAAAGCTCAGGTTACACCTTACAAATTTAATAGATGCTTTACTTTTAGTTTCTTGCTCTATGAGCGTGGCAAATATTGACACGTCAAACATGTAAATACACTTGTAAACTGACATTATAACTGTTTTGTATGCACATGTTGTAATCCCTCGAAAGTTATATTGAAAGATGTACCTTTTGAAAGAAAATATTATGTATATAAAGCTCAGGTTACATCTTACAAATTTAATAGATGCTTCTTACTTTTAGTTTCTTGCTCTATGAGCGTGGCAAATATTGACGTCAAACATGTAAATACACTTGTAAACTGACATTATAACTGTTTTGTTTGCACATGTTGTAATCCTCGAAAGTTATATTGAAAGATGTACCTTTTGAAAATATTATGTATATAAGCACAGGTATTACAATTTTAAAATATTCTTTTTATTCTAGCCCTAACTCTATGAGCGTGGCAAATATTGACACGTCAAACATGTAAATACACTTGTAAACTGACATTATAACTGTTTTGTATGCATATGTTAACACGACGCATGCGACTGTGCATTCCACCAGCTACGGGAAATATCGCGGCAATAGGTTAACACATTTCCGAAATACATATTAACAAATATCTGATTCCTCTGATTTTTAGTCATTTATTTACAAAAAACAAAACCAACACGAAAATATTACCAGAATAAATTCTTCGTGGAGCCGAAATGATGTAAGGAACATATGCTTGATTAACATTGAACAGAACTACATTACAGTAGTGAAAAGGTCGAAGCCAGCGTCAAAATAATATATCAATAAGTGCATGGGCGCCGCCAGGATTACTTTCAGAGAGGTGCATCTGCATCTACACATTATACTATTAACTAATATAAAATATATAAATATACATGTATTTATCTAGATAAATGTAATGTCAAATTCAAATCGCGCGGGTATTTGATTGAATATATTTCGCTTATCGAAAACATACTTAATCTCCGAGAAATAAAGTCGATGGTTGGCATTATTGCTCGGAGAATCCCCGCTGTGGCGCGACATGCTCAGTGTTCACATTGAAAGTGTAGAATAGGATACAAAATTTATTGACAAGGTAATGAACAAATTTGGACAGCAACCTAAGATGCCTTCATTTTTTCAATGTATTTTCTTTCCTCAATCCCCCTGGTGCAAGTGCACCCCCTTGCACCCTGCTGCCGGGGCCCATGAATAAGTTTGTATAAAGGTTGCAAAGTGGTGGCGATGTTAGAAAATTAGTCACTGCATTTGGTCCCGTGGATATAAGAGGCGACTATTGGGAAATGCCAAAAAAATGTTATTGGCCAAATACTCGCACGCTACTCAATTTTAAGATGTCGTTAAGTCTTATGGGTGTCACAGTCACTTGGATTTAAAGTCACAACACGCAACTTAACGACATCTTAAAATTGAGCAGTGTTTGAGTATTTGGGCATGGTCGCTTAAATAATCATCTCGCTTAAACCAGACGTAAAAATAAAATACTTAGACAAGGCGTATGGCAGCAGCGTCATAGATGCGAGACCGAAGCGTCTGGTACTGAGATCGTCAATCCGCCTGCCAATGTTAGGCTCACTAGCAATGATTTTTAACTGTCTCATTACAAATACAAGTGGGATTAAGCCCGCTATTAACTAAAAAATAAGCAAGCAAGACGCACCAATATAATTAAATATCGTTCGCACGGCTCCGTGGTCCGCGCACATGAAGTTCAATTATCAGCCCGTAAGAGTCTGAACTGAACATAGGTTAGATTGCTTCATGATGGGTTTTGTTTTGCCATAGTTGCCACGTTTAGCAGGCGGGTTGGCAATCGCAATTTTTTATTATCGGTTTTTATCAGGAAGAGCTGTTGAAGCTCAGGGGCTAAGCGCTGTAAATTTCACAGTCCGCGAGTAACTCGGGTTCTTTCCTCGCCGGCACCAATGGTTTATTAATTGCAATTTAAAGTGCCGATTTACCACGTGCTCGGTGTTTAAAGAAAACATCATGAGGATACCATCAGAAATACTAGTAGTGGGTGAAGTTAAAAGAAATATGTATTTTGAAAACAGGAGAAGTTTCAGTTTCCCTCTGTCGCCTCTTACGACACCCACAGGATGATTTGGTGTAGTGGATTCTCTCACGCTGTCTCTACAGGGCAGCGGCACTAAAGTTCTTGTATAATTCGACTTAATTTTGTTGTCATTAGTAAGTATAATAAATTTATATTTAGATGTCTGCCCTCTATTAAATACGATTTAAAGAGTAATGTAGTGATGCGAACGCATCCAGTGGACGCTGATTCAGCAAAACTTAGCGCGAGTAAAATTCACGTCATTATAGTTCCGTGACGAGATTATTTTTGCATAGTGTCACTTCGGAACTTGATGTTTAATAAATAATAGTGCCGGGGCAACCGAGCTTTACTTGACGCTAGATTTTTTTTCTTTAGGATTTTACTGTAAACGTAAGCAATAGCACTAATTTATGACGAAACAGAATATTAGTTAGCAGAAAACACGTTAAAGTTTCGAGTCGAGTCGATATCAAATTATTTGTTTTAAAATTTACGATTACACAATTGCGAAAATTTTAAAATAAAATTAAAAATAAAACTGTTATTGTCCTAATTTTTTTTTTCCAATTACATAAACATTAAACATACATACATTTAATATTAAAAAAACAAACCACATTTTTTAATCCAGTGTAGGATTGTTAAAAGCGTTTATTATTTTCAAACAATTTGTTTAATTAAATAAATATAAAGCAGTGTAATAGTTATTTTACAGACAGACTCTTCGTGGCCGACATCTCCTGATCGAGTCGCGCTCGCCCCGGCTCCTCTCGCGGAGGCAATCCAAATAATTATCATAAAGTAAATCCCCCGCAATTCGGCCGCCGCGCCGCCCTTGTACCCGACGGGCCCTTTGTCGATACAGCGCTAGTGCTAGTGATGACTATCGCACACCAACTCAATTTTTATCGATTCCACTGATTAACTTAATTGCTACTGTTGCAAGGAGTAATTCTCGTCTAACATAACCAACAAAAACTGAAAAAATAATAAATATAAAACGTAAACTTTATCGATGTATTTTGAATTTTGAGATTGCGTAGTTCACGACATTGGCAATAGAATTAATACGCTTGGTTGCTGCCGCATCCATTATATTACGTCGAACGTCCTTACATTACTCCACCCTCTTTCTAATTCCAATAACAGCCCGACTTTGTTTACGTTACAAACTAAATATATAAATTATGTTATAACATTTATATATGCCTAATGCTACTTTCTTAGGTTAGGTTTTACTACATAGCTATTATTTTCTTATTCCGTCCAAGGAACATTTTGCATGGTACCTCGTACTCGTATAAGTGGCAGGGGGCCGCGGCACCTTTCCACATATCGTTAATTGTTAATTCCGCATGAGTTAAGATTTATTAAAAACAATATATTTTGTATTCTGTATTCATTTTACGAGCTGATCGATTAATTTTTACCGATGGAAATAGATATACGGCCATTGCTTTTTTAAAGAACTTTACATAAAAAGTTCATGTGTAATATAAATAAAGCACGTGAATGAACTTTTTTCTTGATTGATCATCATTTGAACTGTTGTTTGATTTATAATATTACTATTTGTAATTGTTTTTGTGCCCGAAATGCCACAGTCGCGCGGTAATTAAAATAATGTAAAATAATGTATTAAATTAAGCACTATTATGACCTTTGCGGAGTATGAGTAAGAGTTCGTGGTTAAGTCCTATGTGTAATAAATAAAACACGTTAATGAACTATCAACATACAAACAAAAATATCTGTATTGGTCTAATGTACATAATGTAATTAAAATATAATATATTTTGCATTTAATATGACCTTTGCGGTGTCTGTGTGAATCTGCGTGGTAATAATAAGTAGCCGATACCTACGTACCCACCCCTCCTGCCGATCCTCGATCCGGCCGCACGGGCCACTCACGCCACTTAAAACTTGTCTTAAAACCGCTCCTTTATATGTTCATATAGATACTCATTTATTGAATAAATAATATTTGACCTAATTTAAACACTGAAAATAATAGAAATAGTCGTAGTAAGTGAAACAGGGCTTTACGGTATGTGGAGTGGAGTGTGAGCGATGGCGCAACGCGCCGCCACAGCTACAGCCCCGGGGGGTCGCGCTTTGTCAGTTCGCGGACCTGTTTATCCCTTGTTGTTCATATTTTTTACCCTAACCGTTGCTTACGGTTATTTTCCTTGAATCACACCGCTACCGACCTCTGAATGAATGAAAGATTGAACGCTGCTAGCTTTATTGATCCATCAATCATCGTATATTGTATAACATGCTAAAAGTGCTTGAAGTTTAATGAGGTTACTTTAATGGTTTTATCATAAAACATCACTGTTATCAGCCTTATTAAGAGGGAAGTTTGGATAATGTTGTAGTTTGAATTTATAACCATAATAAATAAATTTCAATTCACTTTTAGGGAAATTTTACGATACAGTCTACGACTTTAAACTTAAAGCTGGCCACGCATGTGATATTTTTATTTAATACAGATAATGTGTAATAATGACGGACATGTTGTGATACGAGCATGATTGTCGTAATGGCGGCCGGGTCGGAACATTACCGCACAAAAATCATAGCTGACGTGGGCACGGTTCACAACACACCTGCCCGCAACGCCGCCATCGCTGTTGAGGGCAAACGCTCCGCGGCCGTAATTAAAATATTTGATAATTTCACTCGCACACATCGAGATGACATGCGTCGCATCTGGCTCTTTAATTTATCCGTTAACAGGTCTGATGACAAAACATCCATGTTTATACAATTAAAATACAAGTTTTTATAATAGATAAGGCATATAGGAAAACTACGTAAATCATATTATATTTTAGATCAATGTCATTGTCATATATGCCGAAATTTCAAAAGATATAAAATGCCTTCCCGGTTCTGACTTTTAAAATAAGTAATAAGTATATTAACACACTCGAATATATTATGTTAAATAATTGAATGCACAAGGCACAACCAAGAATCCGCCACTTGAACTTCACGGGCTGATTTCACATGTATGAGGCCGTTCTCTCTTTCTTTTGCTCTTAGATTTAGTCATGATGTTTTCCTTTTCCACTACGTTCTGTAGAATAAATTCACCACCACGTGAAAAAATGCAATTAACAATTTAAGTGGTGCTGGCATGGGAACAGATCTAAGGTCTGCCACGCTTCACATGCGTATAAACACAGAACAAATAATAGTACAAGAATAATAAGTACGGCTCCTATTTTCCGGGCTGGGCTTACATATATAAGATATACTGCCATCCATCGGAGGTCATGAGGTCTTTCTGTCCTTGATTTACGCACCAGACACATTGAGTGAGGGATAATCTTACACCACCACTATGTTTTATATGTAAGTGTTCTGGTTCTAAAATAGCATACAACGCTAGTTTTAAAATAAATAACATCTTATGACGCGACGTCATATTATGTTATTTTTAACGTCATATTAACACTAAAATATTATTTAATTTACTAAAACAATTCAAAACTGCAATTGGCAATCGATGGTGAATTTGCTTGCTTGATGTTTATTAAAAAGTATTTAAAATGTTTATTACCTACGTATTTATCAATTAAAGTTTTATGCAGCAGTCTGGTAGGCTGATGACGAGCTAACATTTTTGGTTCTTTAACAACCAAAGAAACAAATAAAGAGAAGAATTAAACAGTAAAAAAATATATTAAAAGTTTTGTCTGGCATCGAGAACTAATAGCGATGGTAATGGTGATCCAAAAACACGATTTTTTTTTGTTTTTGTTTACTGTTCCAATTCTGTCTAGTGGTTCCTTGTGAATTATTTCCTGATTAGTTACCAGCTACTAGATTTATTTTGTTTTATAGCATTCCTTGGGAAAGGCCTTTGTGCAGTTGTGTAGTTGTGAGTTTTAATAATAAATGATGATTATGACACTAGAATGAGGTCTTACGAGTAGTTACTACACTTGTTATTCGTTTAAAAGAAGTCCAGTTTTGAAGAGAACAGTCGACTGATTTTTTTTTTAATTCGTGGTTATAAAAAATATACTAGCAATAGCAATGCTATTAACATTACTAATATTCCTTTTAACCACTCCTGCAGGGCTAGCATGGGCAGGAGACAATTTTATCCCCGGGGAAAGGAGAAAATGTTTATCCCTCGCTTAGTTTTATCCACCCTTAGAGCATGGGCACACCGGTGGATATAATATCCACAGTAGATAAAATGGGAGATAGACTTAGACTTAGATATATTTTTTTGAATGAATATAAACTTCAACCCACGTTCAATGAACTAGGATAAAATTGTCCCTTTCAAATGCCAAATAAAAGATAAAATAATTTTTTATCTTTTATTTGGCTCCATGCTATGGACGGGGGATATATGTCTACTAACTACAATATACATTATGTATATTGTAGTTAAATTAAAACTTTTCATGATTTTTTTTTAAACATAATTTATATTTATAATATTCTACTAATATCTGACCTTGTTCTAATGTCTTCCTGGAAAATTCGATCATGACTATCAGTATCAATTGCGTAGTAGTATGTTATATTTATTATTAAAGTAAGTACAGCCAAATAAATAAAGAAATAAAAAATAAATAAATACAATTTAAAGATGATCGTCTAAATTGAAACAAAAACGTGACCCACGCCATAGCTAGGCAACATAATATGGACTAGGATGTGAAACGAAAATCTGTATGCACACAAGCTCACTCGTAAAATTCTCGTCGTTGTTATGAAGTCGGTTTTATTTTTTCGTATTGATTTATTTTTGCTATTATTCAATACATAATATTATATTTGCCTCTTAACAAAAACTTTGTTCTTAATCCGCAGTGGCGATGGAGGAGGAAACTACAGAGTTGCCGGGCACAGACGGTCTAGCGCCTAAACAGCGGCACCAGGCGAAGCATCGCGAGCTGTTCCTGTCGCGCCACGTGGAGACGCTGCCTGCCACGCACATCCGAGGCAAATGCACCGTCACACTCCTCAACGAGACAGAGTCGCTGCTCAGCTATCTCAATAAGGATGTGAGTATGTACCACACAAACAGACCTAACACACCAACGTACCAATCCAACACGTGTACATACCATGTGCCAACACTAGAATGGGTAAAACTGCGAAATTATACTGTTAATTTAACTGTATCCGAGATTATTTCATTTTCTCACGGTTTATGTCGGCAGTGACAACTTGTTTATTATAAATTCCTCGAAAAACTAGTTTTAGTTTTGTATGACATTAAATAATTGCTGTCAATTTCAAGAATATTTATAATTTAGTCTTTTTTTTTCATTTTCATTTAATAACTAGTCTTTGCCAGCGACTTCGTCCGTGTAGAGCTTAAATAAAATAAACCTGTAGGTTTGTAATATGAATGTAGTGGTCTTTTGTCAATTAATAGTTTAATTATTGAAAAAACTATTTAATCTAAGTTTTTTTTTACTATTTTTTTGAAAATTATGTGCGATATGGGAAAATATTTTAAATAAAAATTGTAGATCTATTTGTTATACGTGAAGAAGATCTTATCAACTAATCCTTTAACAGTCATATTTTTTATAAAGCGCGATTTTGATACGAAATACAAGATAAAGTGTTGGGAAAACTTTTGTGTTAAAGAGCAAACCAAAAAGATTTTCTTTCGAAACTTATTATTATAATATCTGTATGTCTTATGAGATAATCATCAAAAACCATTTACCATTTTTGATTTTACAAACATAACATACATGTTTTTGGATAAGATATAGCCTAGATCACTTCTAACATTGAAGAAACATTTATTTGACTAACGCACAACATATGAAACATATAAATTCGTACAAATTACAAATTGGTGTCATTGCTGTCAATCGGTTCAGCCATTCTGAAGACAAGTCTGGATAGACAGACAAAAATTTAATAATGCTTATCATATCTTAATAGCATCAATAAGCAATAACCCCCTTCAATTTTATTAGCATTTATATAATATGTATAATATAAATGGATAGATGAAAGTGAATGATTTATCTGATTTTTTTACCGACATTGTATTGTAAATAAAATATTTTTATACGACGTTTAAATGCTCACAATTTGATCCATTTTGCTTTTTAAATAATTTAAACAACTTTAAATTTGCGATGCACCATTATCATTGTAACAGCCTATCAAAAATCTACTACTAAACGTAGGCCTCCCCCATAGATAGCCTTCTTGAAAGGCGGCTCGACTACCGCAGTTTTTATTATTTTGAGTTGTTTAGTTTCTACTTCCCTCTGTAGCTTTTTACGACACCCACGGGGTGATATAGGATAGTGGATTCTCTTAAGGCGCCACTTTACGGCAAAAATTGCAATTGACAATATGAAGACAAAGTATCAGGATCAGTATCATTTAGCACTACTATAAACTTATCACTAACCGCAACCGTTACATAGACGTCAATTTATAACATTCAGCTATATATTGCATATTATATGTACACCAACTAATAAGGAAATGAGCATGTACTTGGCGGCCTATCTCGTATCTCCGTCCGCGCTTCCTGTTTTGTTTTATTGATTTATTTCCAGCTGTACAACACACAAACGTCTGCTATTTGAACGTTTGTCGAATGAGTATTTATTGCTAACCTTGTAATTGAAAACCGTTATCGAATTTCTTTATAACTCCTAGGTAATCCCTTTGTATATAGTGAGATAAACGGAGAGACAAAGTTGCAGAAAGAGTACGCTTTTTTAGACAGTTCAAGTAGATATATTTTTGGTATTGTCAAATTGCTTATTAACTCTCTTGGACTGCTAATACTTGTGTAAAAATTAATTGCTTATATATCTATTTCATTGTTTTAATTCCACTTACGTTATGCCATATTGGCCGAATTTTTGAAAAGAAAACAACTCGATCGGCATTCCTTACAGGTCTTTTAAGTAGGATTTAATACCAGAGTATCTCCGCTTGATGGTATTACCACCACATCAAGCAATAAAATGACCTTTTTATCCAACGACACCCGAGGTACGCCCACCATACGGCAGTTTATAAGCACCTGACAGGTGTTTTTTTAATTTGAAACAAACATATGATTGTTATTACATTCACACACATGCACAGGTTTTCTCTCATTTCTAAGAGGGTTTAAAGGACAAGGAAATGTTTTCGACGCACTGCCTCAATGCGTGACGTGGCGGAATTTACAGGTCTTTGAATTATTTTTTTGCATTTGCAATTAACAATTTCATTGGTGCCGACGGGGAGCGAACCCTGGTTGCTCGCGTATTGTGAAATTCACCCTGAGCTACCGCGGCTTTTATTAATGAATAATGTGTCTAAATCAAATTTCCATGAGTTGCGACAGTGTTGGCGAAGTTAAATCGTCATAATTAAAGCAGCACGTAGAGCGGCAATAATTTGCATATTATTGCAAAAAGTTTAATGTTTCCATAGATACTGGATTTTAATTACACAACCGGTTTAATTAGAGTCGGTTTTATAGATGATTTCAATTATCACTGTTTCTGTTATTATAACCTTTTTTAAAATTTGTCTATGTGTCTCTTTCTAACACTATGTTTCTCTCTTTGTTTCAGGACGCATTTTTTTATTGTTTAGTATTTGATCCTTCACAAAAGACTTTATTAGCAGATAAGGGAGAAATCAGAGTTGGAAGTAGATATCAGACTGAAGTAACTAATTTATTAAAAGAAGGTATGTATTGAATGTCTTACATTTAAATTGAAATGTTTAATATTCCTGCATTGAAATACATTCCATGTTTCAAACTAGCATCCTATGATGATAGTGTTTAGAAATGCATGTCAAAATATTCGCTTTTTATGATTTCCACTACAATACACGCTGT